>WEIV01014110.1:141341-293616 GCA_013390005.1 Calyptomena viridis
TATTGTTGCATTCATACTTCCTATGCAGAGCACAAGGTCATTTGTACACGGTACAGTCTGGAGCAGAGTCAGATCCTCATTCCTTCTTTATTTCTCTACTGCACTCGACTGCCAATGCCAAGTATTCCTATAATGCATACTGTGACACTGGGAATATAGATATAAAGTTCTTTTTGTAGCTATGTTCCATGCCATTTATAATATGGATGGAGTTGATTGTGAATAGGTTGGAACATTCCCTATCAATATTACTTTAGCAAACAACCTTTGCTGGTTAGTAGCAGTACATCACCAGACCATTTCCCAGACCATTTATTAAGGAAACACAGAACTTTCTAACCCCCACACTGACATCCCATACTGAGCTGTTTGCTGCCTTCAGGTGTTTGTTGAAAGGCTGTTTAGCATAATGAGAGCCAGCTACGCTTGCCATGAATTTCACAGCAACCTCCAGGAAAATCTATGGGGAAACTATTGGCTGAAGTGATGAGCCAAGCATAGTTTTGGCTGCAGTTGTGTGCATCGTGACTGGCAGACAGAGCATATTCAGGACCTACTCATGCAACACCCAAATCATCTTAGCAGCAGAAAGAGGAAGGAAAAAACCAGTTTGGTGGCTTCAGTATTGAACAAGTAGTACTGGTCACTTAGCAACCTTCACTTCTTGGGGAGATATAGATGGTTAAACACCTGCAGAAGTCTTCAAATCACAGGCTAAATCTTTCTCTCATGCCAATTTGGCACTTCAAAAGCTTCTTCCATTTTACACAGCTTCTTCTGTTACATCCTCGCTAAAGGAAAGAGTCACGAATCAATTACTGTGAGTAAGGCTGGAGTAACCCATTCAGTCACAAGGGAAAGATTTGAAATGAATGTGAACATAGTCTTGGGCACAGAGTATTTTCTTGGTGAAGCTTTAACTTCCTTTTATGTAAATATGTTGCCAGGAAATATCAATGTGCAATTCAGTTTAGCAAACACCTTAAGGCAGCTACAAAGAACATGAATTAAAAAAGATACTCACTTGACTCTCCCTAGTTACATTTGTTCGGTGTTTTGCATTTTGATTATTTACAATCTGTCAGCATAGAGGTTTGCATCATATTCACTGCTTTTACTCCTCTTCCAATTATACACATACACAGTGTAAAACATCTGCTATTAAATAACCACAATTCAATCCTTTACTGCACGTTACTGGCTAAGTTATATTTTTTGTCATGTTTATCACTTAGCAGGGTCTGGCAGGGACTTGGGTCTAATGGGCAGTTTATCAGTCTGTGTGAGCAAGGCAGAATTCCTGGTGCTGCCTCTGACCTGGGGTGTAAATTCAGGAATAATACTTTGCTTCCCTCTGCCTCTGGGTGGATCCACATCTCAGGAATCGACGTGGCTGAGGTATCGTGGACATGGATATCCTGACAAACACTGTTACAGTAACTCCACTACTATTCTCATTTTGCAGAGCAGGAACAAAGCTAATGAGCTCATTTTCCTCTTTCCAATGACTCTTTCCAGTGTCATACTCAAAACTCATGGCAAAAATGAACAATCAGAGTGGGATTTCTTGACTCAGTGTATCCGTGAGTCCAAAAGCTCACGAGGAGTTACAGAGATTAGACATTTGAAAGAATATCAATGATATCTATGGGTGTAATTATAAATTCAAAACAAAAACCTCGGCCTTTAAATGCTTTAGAAGGGATATAAATTCCAGTGCTTCAGGCGACGTTTCAAGAGCTTTTCCTGTCCTGGAAGATGAGAAAAAATTTCCCCCTAGAGTTCCTTAGACTACAATTGCCTTTTGTTTGTGTTGCCTCTGAAGCCTATGGTTTAAACCCTATCTGTGACAAATATGGGCACATAGAGACTGCACTGATCCAACACATTAACTCCCATGTTTCTGTTCTGAAAATACTATCAATTTTATATAAAACTTTCTGCTTTCCTCCTTCATCGTATTTACCGCACGAATGGCCCAGCACACAAATTTAATCTCTCTCTTTTGAAAGACTGAAGACGGAATTCCAGCCTGATACTGATCTACTCAGGCTCTTTTATCTCTCTAATGGTCAATGCTGACATGCACTTAAGGAGGCTGAGAAAACAATGACAAAACAAACACTGGCTAAAGAAAAATCATTTCTGCCCCCGATGAGACAGCTCAGGATTTCTGCCCATTACCCAATCTGCTGTGATCTACCCACATACAACGGCTTTGGTTGGCTCTGTGGTTTATTGCAATTCTAAATGTCACTGTTGATTCAGGCACTCACTGATATTTTTCTGCATGGCCAGACGTTATTTTAAGCTCTTCTTTTGTTGTTGTGGCAAATGTATTTGTGGGCAAGTTAATCACTAGATGACCATATGTTTGTTTTTCAACCATTATATCATGGAATCATAAAAGCAATTTAGTTGGAAAAGAACTTTAAGATCCCAGAATCCAACCATATGTCAATTACATCTTCCTCAAGAAGGACACCTCTCTCACTGTGAACATTCTTTATGTTTTATAAGTGTTGTTTTGACACCAAGGTTTCAGTTTTAGGTGTTGTGGTTTGGGTATTTTTTCCTTAACAACTTAATAACCATTTCTTTGTCATTTTAAGGTGTTCCTTTGCACGTGCACACAAGGATGTGAGGCAACACCTGAAGATGCATCACTGACATCCTGATGGAAGCCAGGGCAGCAAAAAGAGAGTCAAAATGCACTTTGTGATGTGGATCAAAAATCAACTCTGGTTAGGCTTTACTCTTCCTATACAGTAAGATTCAGGCAGAGAATTCCGGGGTCCTCTTATAAAAGTTATCACTTTTCCGTTGTACCTTTTTTAGTGCTGCTCTGTTTTTAAGAAGGAATTATGGGTCTTTCACATGGTAATATTGTGATTAAAAACCTTGGCAACCAAGCACTTCACACTTCAATCATCTAACTTGATGCATGTTTACATGATTAAGGGAAAAATAGATAAAGAAAAAAAAGAGTTGAAGTTAATTAAGGAGACTCTAGGGCTTGGCTAGGTGTATAAAAAGATGATTCTTTTTAAAGCACTTATAAAATTCCTAAACTTTCATAAAGAAGTTATGCTGAACCATTTCTGATGACACACTAAAAGGTGATTTATCATCCTGTATAGCTCTCTATACACCCAGTACATGAAAGTATCTGTCATAGTTGCTCTTAGGACAGAAACAGACTTCATGGTTTAGACACCAAATTATATTTGACATTTAATTTACCATCTATGAAGCCGTAATATTTCACCTAAGCAGAAAAAAAGAAGAAAACAGCAGGAAATTCCATTTGCCAATGAGAAATGCCAATGCTCCTTGCTCTCAATAATCAGGTGTCTAAAGCACTGGATTATTGACCATAACAGAGTACATCTAAACATGATGAATGTAATGGACTAGACAGGATATTTTGTAGATAGAAGTGAAGGAATAATGCATATAACAAGAAGGAGTGTCATGATTCTTACCTCTTTTTCCTCATTTGGTTTGGATGACAGGCAGTAGTAACAACATTGCCAGAAAAAAGTTTGTCCCAAACAACATGCAGTTCAGAGCCAGACTTATTTCCAGTATCAGCAGACTTGGAATCAGTCCTGGACCAGGAGCAGGGGAACTCCTGTATGGGATTTCTCTGACAGAGGGGCAAGGAACGAATGGAGTCACAAACTCTTTGTACATCAATATTTTTCACAGTCTCTCTGCCTGAATCTCTTGTGGAGCTTTGGAAGTCAAAGCTGGAGATGTGTCTGAGAACTCCATGTAAAGCAAAGAAAACAACAGTTAATTGTGAGTATTCCTCAGCAAAGGACACCTGCAAACTTCTCTCAGGAAAACTCAGGGAATAAACATGGCTACACTTACACCTTGTTCCATATTTGTAGTTGCCAAAATTATTTGGATATTGTGAACTATCCAAGTGAAGATTTCATTAATGGAGGACATAGAACCATTCGTACAGAGCATATTAAAACAAATTAACCTTCAAGAGCAAAAAACTATGAGCAAGAAGATTCAAAGACAAGCAAACCCGATTTCCTGATTCCCAGTCCAATCCTTCATCACACCACAGGATCTATATATTACTTGCTACATTAGATGTTCCCTTCCCAGAGCTGGATGGGCCACTGTAGTTTTACCTCATTCAACATTAATATGCAGTCACTTTTAAAATGGTGCCTGTTTGATTAAACTGTATTGGATAAATCAATCTGTAAATAACTTAAAGAAAACAGGTTTCAATATTTATAGTTATCATGAAGAATTTAGTGAGGACATTATAGTATATCACTGACATTAATTTCATTAGATATAAATTGTACTAGCATGACGTTGATGTATTATAATTAAAACTAATGATCCATTGATTCTCATCCAGAAAGCCAGTTAAGATGACAAATATTCTTCTAGTACAGACCAAGGAATAAATATTAAAAGCAGACAAAAGTCCAGGAGGTAAATTCTGCTTTCAGCTATGCCAAGGTTAATATGTCAGTAATATTATTTAAGTTAGGGCTACAGCATGAATAAAAGGAAAGTCTATGATGTTTAGGAAACTCACTGTGTCAGAAGCAGGATACTACCATGAGAAATCTGGGGGACATGAGCTATCAAAGGAATTTCAAGCTGTAAAGAGGAACCTTTAGCCTCACCCAAATATCACAAATATCTCTGTAGAGTCAGGAGTCACAATAGATTAGAACTATTCAAACATAAGGGGGAAGAAATTTTATTTAAGGATCTTTTCAGATGTAATTTCAACATCAGCCTTATCTGGACTGCCGTGTGATCACATCAGCTCTTTCTGAGATAAAAAGCTGCTGGTGGCTACTCCAGATCCAGTGCTAACAATCCCTAAGTGTTTAGCCACAGTTTATCAGAAGAAAATGAAAGGGAACAACAGTAATTCCCCGAAGAAATGGACTTAATCAACTTAAAATACATTTTCTTTCATTGTTTATCTTAAGTGTCATTCAGGACAAAATACAATACAGACTCTTCCTTCCTCCCAGATAAAAATTCCCTCATCTCACGAGTGCTGTAGACACAATTACTCCTTTCTCTTGCTGTCCTTTGATTTTGTTAGATGATTTTCCTCCAATTAGACCTTAAAAGAATTGGCCCTCTTTTCACCATAAGAGACAACTCCTGACTGTTTAATAAAAGGTAATAAAAGCAGATTAGATAGACACAGTCTTTTAACCTTACAGTAGAGGAATCATCAAGATTTCAGCAGCTGTGCCCGGTTCTACTGTGGAAAATTGCCAATGAAAGAGTTCCATTTGCCAAGTTTTTAAAAGTTTAGAAAGCCCTGTATTGATTTGCATAAGTGTATGCATATTTACTGTAGGCCTGACATCCTGAACAAGCCTTTGTTTGACTAAAGTGATCACGAAGTGGGGAAAACTTCTGTATTGGCACACGTGAGAGAGAGATTCCATGTGCCATTCACTCGGTCACCAGCTGCCTGACCAAGCCCTTGAGACTCAGTCCACCAAAACTGGACCACCTCCACAGAGGGATCCAGAGCAGCTAATTTAGGAGCCTCCCTCTCTCATCAGTCACGTAAACTATGGAGGTTACACATCTTTATACAGCAAAGGACCCTCTTTTCCCACCTGCTTGAACTCAGACACAAGGTGTGTCTCCTCTTTGTAACTCGAGAAAAGAACATTTTCCCATTTCGCCCTCTCTTTGCCTGGCCTGGAGAAACCCCCTCCCCTCATTTCACCACTTCACCACTGCTTTGGCAACACCACCACTGAGTATGACATAAGATGTGCAGGGCCAGCAGTAACCCACAAACCTGCACGTGACCACTGACAAATGTGAGTAAAGATGCACAGGGCATGTCCCGAGGGGTGGAATACATGTGTAACTCAATTAAACCTTCCCCTGCAGGCTGAGCTGACTCATTGGGCCAATGGTTACTGTTCTTAGGAGAGCACATGTTTAATTTACAAATTAGTGGATTACAGTAATATGTGTAACAACATATTAAATGAAGTATTAACGTAATACAACCCAAACGACACACGATAAACTATATAAGCACATATACAAATTTGATTTAATATGTTAGCTTCCTTTGCCCTCTGCCAGTCTGATTGCCTTTGCATAATCCCTGTTTCTAATTATCCCCTGGTAGGCATTGCATATAAATAGCTAATTAGATAGTGTCCCTGTCAGCTATGAAGTATGTAATATCTGAAAAAAATACTCCTTTGGAAATTTAATTTAGGATAACAGATTGTGCTATCCAACTGAAGAATTCAAGCTTTCAGTTTACTAATATGTTTGTGCATTTAATATCAACCTCATACGATTATATTAGTGCCCCCAAATGCATCCAGTGGTGTTATTCTATTTTAAAAAAATCATTCTGTCAAAAGCTTTTTCAGTAATTACAGTGAGATGCTGAAGATTTAAAAATCATATTGCATATGATGATTTTACATGTGTTCAACTGTCTGAATTGTGTGCTAAGTGCAACATTCTCAGTTGCAGCTGTAGAAACTGCCAGAGAAAATCATATAGAAGGTCCATATAGTTTTTTGTGCTTTTCTTGGTCCTAGCCAGATGTTCCAGGGAAGGGGGTGGTGTCCTGAGCATCACAGAGGAGGGATAACCCTGAACACTGGGTTACCTCACATCAAACACCATTTTACCTTCTTGCCTTACCAGTTATTGGCCAGTTCAGATACCACCCTGATCCACTGAACACTTCCAAGACTGTCCTACATATTACAAAAAAAAAAAATCAAACCTGGTTGACCATCCTCCTCCTCATTTGACCTGCATTCTTCTACAACTTCTTAACTAACTTTTCCTCCCAAGTCTTTACTGAACTTCAATCTTTTTCATTTAATTAGTGCAAAGCAATGGTGAGTTCCTGCTGTAAAATTCCAAACATGTAGTTATAGGTAAAATGCTGGATATACCAAGGACTTTTTCCATCTTGGCTCCAAGGAGCAGATATGAAGAAGGTGAAGGCTGGAAGGAGCACAGGCAGAGGGTGGCCATAAGGTTTGAGCAGGTTCTGTGGCAGGGCAGGTACAACAGATACACAAAGGCCTTGCTGTCCTCTCAAGGTACAGCTAAGATTTACAAAACCTTACACAAAATTTAAATAATATTCCTTATTCATTTTATGGGCAAGAAATGTTCTTCAGCTTTAAAAGCTTTGCTGAATCACCCATCCTTAAAAGGCACGTAGATATGGGGCTTAGGGACATGGTTTAGTGTTGGACTTGGCAGTGCTGGGTTAATGGTTGGATTCAATGATCTTAAAGGTCTTTTATCACCTAAAGGATTCTATGATAAAGAAATGTATCTCTCATACATCATGAAGTACTGAGCCTAAGTGCTTTTTAAGGGTATAGAACACGAAATACTCAGAAAAATAAAAATAATTAAGGCACAGTCACATGTATTCCTCTCCTCAAATTAAAAGATCACATTTTTTTCTTTAAATGAATAATTAATACTCTAATGCAATTTAAACCCCACCACTGGATCTCTTATTTATCATGTTGTGCCTGGTAGGTAATGTTAATGGGTACACTGTAAATCTGGGCCATCGTGCTGGGAATGAGACAAAAGGGAACAAAACCCCCTGGAACATTTTGCTCTCTGCTTTGCACAGAGCACACCAACTTCAGCCCTGCTGCACCTTCACTGCAGCAGCAGCTCAGGCTCTTCTCTTGTGTGTGTTATGTAGCCCACGTAAAGGGCAATGCACATTTCAGAGCAATTATGGTTAATAAAATACAGGAGTTGCAAAACAAGTCCTTATAAATAGCACAGGAATAAGCACTAAAAAGATGGAAATGAAAATATTTTCCAGCCAAGGTGGAGGCGATTTTTAAAAGCAATTGCTTCCTGAGGTCACACTCCTTTTTAAAAGGTGCCCCGGGTGCACAAGGGACCACAGGAACATGTGAGCTGCTCTGTGACACTATTCATGTGCACACAGGAATGGGGGGAGCAGCTTCCCTGAAGGAGGAACAAGACAAACCACGGGAAAGGACCCACACAGAAGGATCTGCCACAGAACAACTGGTGTGCTGCAAATCTGCACCTCCTGCAATTCAGGAGTGCATCTGTGTGCCCTTGGCCAGGCAGCAAGCTAAAAGCCAGGATGATTTGTCAAATTATTTATGAAAGCATGGTTTTCCTTCTTAGTGGCATCCAAACAACTCTAGTTTTTTAGCCTCTCCTGCACAGGTGCATTTGCTCCTATGGAGACATTTTTAATGTTGTCTTTGCATTGTTGTGGTAGATGTTAAAACTTGCAGGGCTTTAACAAATTATTTAGTATAATTTCCATGGAATTCCTCAATTATTTAGAGCATAGCATGAATGTACTTGGCATTTTTTATAACAGGCATCCCCTCGTAAATGAGAAACACATAGTTGCACTTCTTACAATAAATTAATGCTAATAATGTTTGGGGGACAGAACAATACCCTCAGTCTCCTGGGTGTTATACACTAATTCATGCTCCTGTGTGCCCATATTTAAAAATCTATCTGGTCAGAACAAAAAAAGGATCTTTGATCCTGTGCATCTTTTCTTATTTTACTGTGTTATGGAAGCCTTCTCAAATGCTTCTTTACAATCAAAAAGATGAAAAATATGTATATACATCTCAGCTGTTTTCTACTCTGCCCTTTGCTGCTATAACCCTGTTCCTCAAAGTCTCAACCTTTTCAGCATTAAATACGTTCACACGTTTTTGGGGAGTAATTGTTTCCACCTGAGATACTAATTGAGAATATCAGCATCTTCTGTAGTAGTCTGGACTGGTGTATTAGTAACACCTTAGCAATACAAGTAAGAATTTCCAAGCATTTTTGATAAAACAAGAAGTAATTTGTAAAATGAAGACTTGCAGTAACATTTTAGAAGTGGCAATGGATGGCAATGAGCACAAACCATCTAGGACTGAGTCCTAGAGATGACACTGTCCCTGGAGTTCCCTCTACAGCATCTGAAGACAACACCTTCCTGGTGAAGCATTTTCACTGGCAAACAGTGACAGCTTTTCCCGCTTGTCTGAAGTATTTGCATATTACAGTCTTTTCCCCACATGAGGGAATTTATGTTTTTAATCTTGTAATATACCATAGCAACCAGCATTACTTGCAGTAAATATATTCCTGTGATTATTTTGTATATCATCAGCAAGCTTAAATGAAAATGACAATGTCTAGAGATACTGTTTAGCTGATAACTGTATTTATTCTGTATGTTTATGCACTGGATGCCAAAACAGCTGTAAAATATGCATATGAGAATGCAGATTCCTTAGAAACTCAGAAAAATGAGATAGTCCAGTCTTCCCCATTTTAGATACACAGGCACTACGAAATGTATCTCCATTGATGTTTTTATTACAGTCTAAAGTAGGGAGGGTTTTTAAAGCTTTGTTCAATGTCAGTAAGAGGATCTCTATCTATCCAATTCACTCACCAATTTGTCTATTATTAAGTGTTCACCAGGCTGTGACGACTCCAATAAAGTGGAGGGAACTCTAAAGAAGCTGTAATGTGTCACCTTTTTTTTTCCCTCTTCTTCTTTTAAAGCAGATCTAACATTTTTCTCCACGCCAAAGGCAAAGTTACAAAACCACGATTCATTGTTGTCTTTTGAATGTTGTGACATGGAAAAGATCAAACTCAGGAAATCATGTAAGATTTTCCCAGATTATTGTACTTTGCATGCAAGGACTTCAAACTGATATTCAGCCCAAACCCACCCTTTTTGCTTTGTTTAACATCTGCCCAATCCCTGGTTTAAGCATCGCTCTGTTTAACACCAGGAGCAGGTTGGAAGCTCCCAGTGCTGGCTGTGTTGGGTTTGTGGTAAGACTCTCAGCCATCCATAAGCACAAATGATTTGGACACAAGCTGCCCAGATCCAATGGCTGTACCCACTAAGGAAACCCTGTTTGCCCACGTGGACCAACAGTTACCCCAAATGAGCCACAGAATATGAATCGAGCAACACTAACCCAGCTGACAAAATATCCATCACAAGCCTGAGTAAATTCACTGGTTTGCATCAAAGATTTTCAGCAGTTAAGGGCAGGGTTTGATTTTTCTGCAAAGCCATTTTGAGACAGACGCTCTCTTGCACAGCCTACACAATCAAACCCGCTCCTGTTAATTAGGAATCTTACCTCTCCTGAATGAAGCAGCATCTCTGCATCTGGTACCAGTCAGGTTGATAACATTTTTGTCAGGTGCTTGTCTTCCTTTAGCAATTAAACTAGCACAGCACTGAGAGGAGGCTTTTCAATTTGCATTGTGGCTGACTGCAAGATGTCTAAGAAGCAGCAGCACAGTATAAGGTTTCAGGATATGGAAAAAAAAGATTTAAAGGCCTTCAAAGAAAGTTCAGAGCCGGAGCATGTTCCTGTTCCTAAGGAGTTGCAATGAGAGCTGGACACCTTCTGGCTAGTCTGTATGAATGTCAGTACTGAGCAGCCAGTCCATGGATCAGGCATAGGCTGCATTAACTCCTTTTTGCAGATGAAACTTAAATTTTAAATACATTTCTGCCATATCTCTAGATGGTCTTCCATGTTCTTTCTTTCAGATAAATATATATCTTGAAAAAAATTCTCATAAAGAATCTTATTTTATTTAACCTGATACACTCAAGGGCAATAATATCTTTCTCCTCATTGATTCTGCACTTAGAAACTGTGGTGCAGGTCCAACACACACATTCTCAGCCCGTGGAAACCTCATGGCTTTTAGTCATGACACGTGTCCTTGGGGTGCAGACATACATTCTGCTGTTATGCAGCATCTTAAACTAAAAGGTACTGGCCCTTTTTCCTGTCTGGTTGAAATAGTCCAACAGCTGCACACCATGACATTCATTTTTTATGTGTGAAGGTATATTATATTTTAGGCTGACAACAGAAGCAGAACACAGGAGGCAGGGTGGCAGATTCCCTGTCTCAAGCTCCTTCACAGGACACTCTGGGCAGTGCTTTTTTTGGGTGATTAAAACCACTTGAGATTGATAGACAAAGGTGTAAGAGCTGGACAAATCTAAATGTGAAGCTGCTGTCAAGGCACTTTCCAGCATCACCCGAGGCTTGCTGTGCTCACCCGGATACGCACTGCCTGTCATCACATATTGCTTAAATACTTTAATTCTTTATTGGTATCACACTTCATGGTAACTTCTCTCATCATTCCTACATTTATATCTTTGCTCCAGGATAATTACCCGCTGCTTTAGTTCTCTCTGAGCTGCTTCGCTGAGTTTCAGTCTGTCTTCGTGACACATAAATTATTTTTCTCCTCTGCACTCTCTTTGATCTGCCCTCAGATGCAGCTGGTATGAGATCTTGACTCCTACTAATTTTGGACTAGACTAATATTTTAGCTTGAAGATTATTCCATGGTTACTGCTCTTCCCACATTCTTTCTGGAACCACCTAAAGGGAAGCAATCCTGATGCTTGCAGGGTTTTACCCCAGGGAGGAAGGAAAGGTTCTCCTCTGTTCTGCACCACAACTTCATAGGTGACTTCAGAGGACAGAAGGAACCTTATTCTTGTTTTAGTTACAACTCTAATTGCTTCCTCTTTCAACCTTTCTCTAAGAAACTCTTTAGGTGGACTAAGGCCTTGCTTATTGCATTCCCCTCAGGGAGCAGTAACAGGTTACCTTCCCTTAGTGCCAACATCTCCCCACTTAGTCTTATAATAAAACATGGACAACTCCCCTGCCTCCAGATGGTGGGGACAGCTAGGAGAAAGAAAGGAGGAAGAGGAAGGTCTCACAAAATTGCCTTCTATGTTAAAATAAAATTATAAAAGCTAGCATGTTATGTGGATTTAATGCCACATGTCCAAAAGAGCAAACCTCTCAGTCAAGTACCTTAAGGAAGTGGCCAGATGTTTCTCTGCAGGTACTGAGACCTCAGTTAGGAACACAGAGCCCACCTAAACATGCCTTCCTAAAAGTCATTCCCCTTTGATTCTCTGGAGTTTCTCAAATGTAATTAAACTGACATTAAAAAGAAAAACATCTAACTGAGATTTGTGAGGAATGTGACAGTTTTATGACAAAAAAAGAAAAAAAAAAAAACAAAGCAGCAGCACCTTTTGGAAATACACCATCTCTCTCCAACATCATATGGAGAAGAGAAACACCAGGGATATCACCAGTGCCTTCAAGCCACAGTGACAGCACAGCTTTAGTGATCAGAGGTAATATAGAAAATGTTCAAATTCTCCTTTAAAAGCTGGAGCCTCTATTTCAAGCCTGGTTGCTGCAGTGGGAGTTGAGTTTTAATGAGTTTGAAGTCTTTTCATATGTTTCTTTTCCTCTCTTTTCAAATAAATTAGGGCTGTATCAGGCTGCTTCAGCAAAAGCTAATCTGTCCAGCTCTCTGTCATGCTCTTCAAGAGGATGAGAGTAACACATTAAATGAGAACTGTGACCTGGAAGATTACAAAGAAGACTAATATCTGTGCTACAGCACTTAGGTGCACACATATATGTATATGAAGGATGCACAAAAAATATATATATATTTCAAGTATTTCAGGAAAAGCAGTGGCAATTTGCCTGCAGTATGAACAAAATGTTCTGTGGTTAAAAAAACTACAATCAATACTCTGAAAATCTCATTTTTCAAAGATCTCTATCCAAGTTATCAAAACTAACAGGAACTATCATCCCATACCAGGGAAGAATAATGTTCATAGAAAACACGGTGGTTGCACAAACACCCACCTCGTTTGTGCCCAGTAATAAGTACTAGAAAGGTGAAAGTTAATGAGAGCTGATGCTCATTGCTACCTCAAAACATATAAAAGTCCATTTATGTACCTTAAGGCAAGGCTTGAAAGTGAATGTGGCTAAGTCAGTGTTTTGGCTTAACAGAGCCTGGATTTCCCACCTGGAGGGAACTCAGTGCCTGGTGCAATGACAGGCAACTTCTTTGGAGCACTTCAACTTTCAACACTGAGCCTAAATGAGGTTTGTGCTTTACACCAGCTTTCCATTGCCCCTCTAAAGCCCCATTTCAGCTGCTCTGAAGCCTTTGGGGAGGACCAAGACCAAGAAATAGCAGTAAAGCAAGAAATACATATTCTTCAGGTATAAATTTAGAGACAACGTGGCTCCTTTCTGCTTGGCCTATACAGGTTTAGGCAGAAGTCCTCTGTCACACTTCATCAGTCATGGAACAGACATGGAAACAGTCCCAATGGACTGGGGAGGCTCCAAAAGCCCCGAATTTCTGTGCACTGAAGCTGAGAGCCACATGCTGTGTCTGGGGACTGTAACAGCCTCAATCTCAGTAAATTTAATTAAATTAAAATCTATACTGCAGACTTTCTACAGGGGCTTTTTTGTCCTCAAAATATACAAGTTTGCTCATGTGAAGCAAAACTAAACAAAAAAAAAGTTGATATTATCATAGCAGGAAAAAGGACCTAGAATGACTAAGTGATTAATGTGGGCCTTTTGATTAAAGTCAATTTGCCTTCAAGATCATGACTTACAATGTGCCCTGGGCCTGCATTAATAACCCACTAGCACATGGCTTCCCTGGCTGCTTAATTATTTATAATTTTTATTGCTTGTTAAAACAAAGCAAGCTTAATGAGATTAACAAAATCATTTTCTTATTTAACTTTTACTTATTGAAAATAAAGAATGGCATTTCAGTGAGCTCCTTGATAAATGGGAAGCAAACCCTCAGCTCTCCTCTGGCCTACCTGGCTGGAATTTTTCCCTCTCTAAAGGTGCTGTTGGGATATTTCCTCTCACTGTTCAAGGAATTGGGGGTCAAGAGCTGTCACTCATTAACAACTGAAACAACAGATCCAAACATCACCACCCACCCCACATCCAGCCCTGCAGTGGGCACGAGGCAGGACAACTGTGTTTTTCAGGTCACAGCTCTGGTAAAAGCTGAGCAGAGCAGAGCACTGGCTAAAGCAACTGGGATGGAAAAGATAATCTGAGTATCCTTTCATGGTACCACTTTATTTTAGGAAGCTGATCACCAAGAGCAGAAATGCCACTTGGAATTAAGAAAAACCTCCCCACACTGCTCACAATTTATTAGTCATATGGAATTCTGTCTTCTGAACTCTGGATTGAGCTAAATAGGTGCAGCTTTTACTCTATAAAATTATCTGCACCACCACAGCAAATGCACCTCTAATCAAAAATGACTTTACTTAGATTCTACCTTTACAATCCTTAGAATGTCATACTTCTGACATGTCAGCAAGGGAATGCTTTCACATATTCTTATCTAGGAAATGTAATTTTTTTTTCTCAGAAGTTATTGAATAAACTGTTTATTTTGAAATATACTTTGACATACTTCTGAAATTTAAAGACATATTGTAAAATAGAATTTTCCGGATAAGGGAAAAACATATGATGCATTTAGAAAGATCAGTTTATAGTTACTGTGTTGAAATTCAGAAATATCAAAAATAAAAATACACTCAAAAAATTACTTAGTGCAATTTCAAGCATCAGGCTGAGGGTTTTCTTCCATGCCTTCCTCAAGTGTTAGATTTTCCCTGTGAAATGACTTTGGTATTTCTGTGAAGGACATCACTTACTGCAAGAAGCATCTACTAAGAGCTTTATTAATTGCAAGAAGACTGCATTTACAAAAAATAAAAAGTCTACTTGGGCAATAAATATCTCATGTAATACATGTACATCAGCTCAAGTGAATTTGGATAGCTAGAAACAGCTGTTCAGAATACTGATAGACTCAAAGAATTTAATATTCACCAACCACCTTTCTTTGAAATATTTGATTAACCTAGAAAGACACAAATAAATTCAATCAGACAAAGCCTGCAGAGCCCATTCAGTGTAAGGCTACCACTTGTGCTATTAATAAGACTAATTGCCATCAAACAATTTGTTTCACTAGCAGTGGAGATGAAAAACCTGGAGCCAAGTAAGGGCTTGCCTTCCAGAGTAGCTCCTTGGTAGGAGCTGACACTGTAAATCACCCAGCAGTTTCAAGAGGATGATTCACCTTAAAAAAAAAAAAAATATGCAGAAGAAATCTTGCAGGTATTTGGCCTTAAATGTTCTCAACTGGGAAAAGTGCCTTTGCATCCAATCGCAGAATTGAAGCCTAATTGTAAAAGGCATTTTCATTTCATTGGTCCAGGTGAAGATATTAAATCCCTTCCTCCAGCTGCTTCCGAGGATCTGGAATTGTAGCTGGGAAAGGCTGCTTGAAGACCAAGACCTGGAAACTCAAAGGACTTGGCTCTGTTTTCCTAAACATCCTCCCCCACATCAGCCACAGCTGAGGGTCTGGCCCAAACCATCCCTGGGCATGTTCCATCCCACCAGGACTCTCTGGGCTGCACTGCATCCCTCCTTTTGGACTTGGTTGCTGGGAATACTCCTTTTAAACCAAGTATTATCCTGCTTTATCTTTCCCAATTTCATTACAGCTGACATTGCAACTGCAGTATCCAGTGGCAAACGAATCCATGCACACGTGGGAGAGATGAGGCACCTAAATCAGATTTATACCCTCCCTTGATGTTATAACACTAACAAGTTTAGTACTCAAGAGTTGCAGGCTTCCTCGTGGCATCTTTATGAGGCCCAACTGACTCTCCACCAAAATTTATACCTTCTCCAGCATGTTCCCTGAACCACAATCATAGACACAATAAATTTAAAGGCTCTTTTGTATGACACAGACACTTTTCAACACTTCCTTTACGTAGCACAGAGGGGAGAGCACTCCTCTCATTTGGCAAAACTCATTCTTGGGACTCACAAATATTTTGCGGTTTGGAAAATACAAATATTAAGGAGAAGAAAACCAAGCTCAATTTATTGACTTAATTATCTTTGAGCCAGAAGTGCAGCCCCATATTTTGATCCCTCCATCCACACTGTCAGCAGAGCTGAGCTGGTGGCTCTGCAGTGTCAGCCTGAGCAGCACTGGGGAGGGCAAACAGGCTCTGAAAGCTGGAAAATTCACAGGTCACCAACAAGGCCTCGATTTCTTCCATTCATTCAAAACCCTGCAGTGAAACTTATATGCAATACTGTCAATATGGAATGGTGTTTCCATGGGAAAGTCCACACGGCTCCTACAAATTCACAAACAAGAGTGATTGTGGTCCACTGGATATGTTTTCACCTTGACCTTTAAAGTACTGACCTCCATTTGAGCAAATAATCTGAGAGACCTGAAGAACTTCATAAAACCTCACCTGCTAATATATTTTCACCTGAGACAACTTCAGAAGAGGAATATATCACATTATTGCTGGAGTTTAAGCTGAAGGAAGGGTTTAGCTGTAAACATAGCTGTTCAAAAGATAAATATTTAAACAGAGTCTTCATGTCAGAGTCTATAAAATATAATATTCACCACTTGGTTGTAAGCCAAAAGGAAATTTTAAAAGAGAATAGACTACTTCTTTTCTTGGTTATTTAAAGCAAATTAACAATGACAGTAATGTAATTTCCTTGGCACAACTCTTCTTCATTTCTTTTCAGCTGTCTCCTGTTAGAATCTTTAGAGAAGTTTAAACTGATTTCAAGAAATCCTTTGGAAAAAAAATGTGCTTTGCTATTATATATCTTTCAGGTGTTCACAGAAGTGCAGAAGAAAGAACATTTGCATTTCCACTTAAATACTGTGTTTATACAGAGCTGTAGATGAGAAATGATATCATATGTTTTTCAAGACCATAAATACTTACTTTCATTTAACTGAAGAGTTGAAGTTTTGGACTGTGACCTGTTTCAGGTAAGTTGTGCAGGAAAACTACATAAGATTTTTGTAAAGAGGTAAATTGCTGAAGAATCAGTCTGATATAAAGTCTAATTAAAGGGTGCTGCAAATTCACAGCTAGTGATCTTTGTAGTTTGAAACAGACTACTTAAACCTGTTTTTAGGGTACTATTTCATGGTGCTGTATTGTTATAATATTCACAGTAATAACATCAGCCTTCACTCTAAGAAATTGCTTGAACAGAATCCTTTCCAGAATTCCACTCATTTAGTCCAAATCTATCCTGTAAATCAACTTCTGAAAATAAGTCATTGCTTAAAATCATTGTTTTTCATGTGAAAAACTATGAAAAACTTGAAAATGAAGGACTGTCATCCACTGAGGCCAAAAAAAATTACTTTCTTTAGATTCAGTCGAGTTGTGAGTCTTCCAAAGCCTGATAAAAATATCTGTGAAACCAACCCTTGTCTTTGACTTCACTTTAGCAGTCCTTGAAAGATACACCTAGAGAATACTTGATTCAGAGCTATAAATCATAGATGCCATAGCTGAAGCTGAGCTACAGCTTTCAGAGTCCACTGTACTTGAATCAAGATCTGTGCTGTTGAGAAAAGACCTCAAAAGGATTTGGACTTTGGGCTCTCTCTTCTCCAGCTCTTGCTATTTGCCACTGCAGATCCTGGTCAACAGCCAGTCCATTCCTAAAATTCCACCCAATGTCACTCACCTCCCCCACTGCAGTCTTTTCCAACAGCATCACCCAAGTTATTTGTTGTAGAGCACTGGCTGTTTAAGAATGAGGGGTCCTGGAAGAACTTATCTGGTATTTTTACCTCCTTCTGTCAAGCCATTCCTGCTAAACCTCTGGATCTTTGGGGAACTTTATGGTCCCGCAATGCCTGACTGCATCCTTAATTCCCCAACTCTGTTTGTAGCAATCTTAATTAATACAGGTCACACCATGTGTGTTAAAGCTGGATGCAATGAAATAAAATCTCTTGACAGCAAGCTGACTTTTAGGGCTGTCTGCCAAGAAACCTAATTACTGTAACCAGTCATTTACAGCAAATACAGACAACCAGCTTGCTGGAAGTGACTGTGCTTGTCCATTGGAGGAGGTGGGGAGAAATCAAAGCAAGACTTTTTAGGTGAAGCCATTAAATAGAATAACAACAATATTAGTAGGTTTTCTCATATTTTTGCCTTAAATAATCAGTTCTATTACTACATTTTCAGAGGGGTTGTCTCTTCTACAAACATCTCCATTTTTCATGGCAGGGTTACAGCTGACACAGCAGGAAGAAAGATCACATTTTTTATCTCTTACTTTTGAGCAGAGTTTTGAGAAGGCTATCTCATGAAAATAATAGAAACTGCTGGCATAGGTACTTACAGAGGCAGCCTCAGAGCTGCACTGTAAAAATCAAACTGGTCACAAGGAGCTACTTCTTAATTTCTTGCATTATTATTACCTATCATTAGACAAAACTTGCTTTAAGGAAAGTGTAGTCCGTTCAATAATTCAGTTTGTTTTGGTCAGAGTTTTCCTATTTTGTTTTTAAATTTCTCCTTCAGGCAACATCTGGAATTGGTACTAAGCAGCTGATGTTGTTTTTCAGAAATCAGGTTCAGGGCTAGGAGTGCTTGGACTTAAAAGCCAACAGCTCAACCTTTGTCAGTTTTCTGTTCCAGTTAAAAAGGTTTGTAACTCACTGAAACAACACTGGAGCAGGAATAGCAGTTTGTGGTATTTCTGGATGCATCTGCCTAAAGATAAGCTGCTCTCACAGGTGTTTTTATCCCATATTTTGTTACTGAGATATGGTACCAATTAAGATACAAGTGCAGCTATTCTAAAACCTTTGCTCTACTCTCTGCATTATTGTATAAATAAATTTTCCATAATCCCCCTCCTAAAATAATCTAATTAATACAATAATTGCCACCAAACACATCAAGAATTACATAATTAATGGTTTTAAATGCCCATATTTTCCTATATGCAAATAAGCACCTATGTCAACAAAGTGTTAGCAGAGGGTACTCTATTAAAGAATGACATTGGGGAGTTTCAGCTTTGTTTTTCCCTTTTCCTCTCAGCAGTCTTCATTAATATAATAAAACTCTCATTATAAAATCATTAGTGTAAATGCAAATAAAGTTTTACATTGTTAATGTCCTCACCAGGTCCTTAATCACTTCACAAGTCATGCTGCATTAAGTATATCATTGATTACACATGATAAAAGGGGATGACGTAGAAGATACTACATTACCTTGGACTGAACTATTCACAGAACAGGATGGTCTTTGTGTTCAAAACTATTTTTCTGTAATGTTCATATCTTGGAATCCAAAAAGCCCTACCTGAAAAACTAGGCAAAACTCTAAACTTCAGCCCTGCACTTCCTGGAACTCTGAATTGCCCTTTGCATGTTCTCACTGGTCCAGCTCCATCCTCCCTCCACCACCTCATCCCTGCACTGATTTACCAGTGAGAAATGACTAATCCAAATTCCAGAATGGAGGTTTCAACAAGGAAGGAAAAAGTTATTGAATGCATTTCCATCATAGTGCTTTTCCTGCAGCCACCCTGCATTTTCACACTCATCTGGGAATCACTGGTGTGATATTAGCAGTACTCACCATGACATGGAGGCAGAACTGCACTAACCAACCACCAAATTGTAGGAACAGGTTCTGCTCAGTGCAAATATCTCTGATGCAAGAAAACAGAGACAGAGATGCAGCCTTATTTTCAGTTTTGAGTCCTATATATTGCTAATGAGAAAACGTTTGCTTACACATTGAACTATTGCTCTGTATTACGTGTAGAAAAAACTGCTGTGTATATTGTAAATGTGTGAATTTGGTATGAGTGGAGTGTAGAAGGTCTTCATCTGGTGTCTCTTTTCCCTTGGTTCCTACCCACTCAAAGTTGTTTATGTTCTTCCAGAAGAAAATAATGAGGAGTATTCTAATTAATTACTCCAAGAAGGGGGCTGATTGCACTGATAATCATAAACATTCCAGATAGACATCAAAAGTGTGAAGCCAGACACAAAGGGAGAGGTGAAAATAGCTCTTCTAAATTTGAGAAGAGTGTATTGTAATGAAAGAATTTCATATCTCCTGGTCTTAAACTGTGAATATACTTCTTCTAAATCTAAAAAAATCAAAGGAATTAAAAAAAAATGAGACAGAGGGTTCGAGTAAACCAACATTAATAATGGAAACCGAGTTTCTTGACTTCTGATGTTGACCATCTGCTAAACCCAGCAGTTAAGTGCCTATCTCAAATTAACATGGATCCAGTGATGGAATGGCAACCTACAGCCATGGTTAGTCTGTCAACAATCCAAGTGACAAGAGGGTCCAACCCTGCTGGTGTTTTATGTGACCAGGAATTACATGTTACTTAATGACAGCTGAAAGTTAAACAAGAAAATCAATTCCCCTCAGAAACTGCTTATAAATAACTTCTTAAAGGGAAACACTATTAAAGTTACAAGTCAAGGATTTGAACATTAGTTAATGCCAAAATTAGGGTTGGCTGTGCAACTTGAATTCAGCCTTTTGGAGGCTTTCTTTCAACCATGCCCTGTGTGCACGATGACACTCTTTAATTACAGAGAGCAACATCCAAATGAGTTCTGCCAAGAGACATCCCAGTCTTCTGAAGTGAGATCAAGGAAACAATCTCCTTTTCATCTCAAGGTATTGTGTGATGCAGTCATTGTTACCATATTGTAGCTGCTATTTCCAGTGGGGCTTCCCAGATTTACTCCTTAAAGAAGCACTTGAATACCTGAGGCTTTCAAGTCAGCTAAGGAATGACAGTGAATGCTCTCAACATCTGGTAAGTGTATTGGGGATGGAGGCGGGAGAGAGAGAAAAAAGGTAAGGAAAAAAAAGGAAAAAAAAAAGAAAAACCTACAGCTAAAGTGAACTGACTGCACTGAGATAAATTTCTCTTTTCAACTCCAGAATTTCCTATCTGAGATTTTTCCCTTCTGTTCATATCAGTAAACTCTAAAAGGCTTGACAAGACAGTAAGTAGTGCAGTGGTGCACACAATACACCTACCTTATATGGAACATGGTATATTAGAAGTTAGCAGACTCAGCAGAGCAGAAGGATAGCTCAGGAAACAGAGATTTATCTGTGTCTTACTGAACTTGGACTCCATGCTTGCCTTGCACAGGTTATTTAGGGTTTATCTGTATCATGCAAAACAGCACTTAAGAGACATCCAAGCTGGCTGGAAATGAGTTAGCACCAGAAGGGAAAGCAATAGAGCAGCATCAGCTTTACCCAAACTCATTAGTTTGGGTGTTTTGCCGTGCTAATGGAGCTGTACAGCTGCTGGGACTTATGAAAGGAAGAAGGCAGCTCAATCAGAGCCAGCTCAGGTGCCTTTACACCGCAGTGGATCATGTAGTTAAACATATGTTAAAAGTGCAGCTCCACTCTCAGTGGGAGCTGATGGAGTTTACTAAGCTCGTGCTTCATGGAACAGCCCTTTGCTCTTCTCCTGCTCTGCCCTTCACCCTTCCCACCCAGCAGACCCGAACCTGCACAGAGTGGGGCCAGGCTGCCGAGCCCATGGAATTCTCTGTGAAGTCTGGAGGCCGGGACGAGCTCTCAGAGCAGCTGCATGTGGCTGTTCATTGGAACCGGGATTTTGCAAAGAGGGGGCAAAGGCATTTCACTATTCCCAGAAAAGCAGCAGGCAGTGGGGACAGGGAATCAGGAATGACCTGCTGCCAGAGGGATGACCAAGCCAAAAGGAACACAGAACAAGGAAAAGGAGAAAAAGCATTCAGTGGTTTAAAGGGCCTTCCTGTACCTCCACCTTGAGCAGCAAAGGGGAGTGTTGGGTGTCTCACCTGCTCAGTCACTGCACCTGAAGCTTTAGGATGAACTGGGTTTGTTCCTGTGGGGGTGGCTGGGAAAGCTCGAAGACAGAGGGGAGAGATAATTAAGCAGAAATGTGTCCTATGGGGTGGAGTGATTGTGGGAGGATCACCTGTATGTCCTGAGAACCAGTGCCACTTAATTGTTGAAAGATTAATACTTAAGCTTCACCCTCAGGCAGCATTTCCCAAGGCAATGGTTAAGGTTTATGCTGCTTTTCCTTCCTTTTCTATTCCACACAGATTCAATTCAAGTCTGAAGTTCAGAGTGAAGTTCAGACCAAGTTCAGAGTGAACTTGGTCTCAAAAGATCTCTGAGCAGTCAGGGCAACTGGGAAGTCACAACTATGGAAATCAGAGACAAAGGAAAGGGATGAAGAAAGGGGTTTTGTTATTTTTGTGCTTTTTAATTTTAAATTCTTCTTAGACATAAAGAAAACTTGGTATTACCCTGTGATTCACCCATCACTTTTGGAAATTTTTCAGCTTCAGACATCTCAAAAAACTCTTAAAAACCAGATTCTGTACAATGCAACATTCCTACCTCCTGGACTTAGATCCTACTTAAATCAAGCTTGTCCAGGCAGTCTATTTTGCATCAATTATGCTGTGAAGTCACAAGCCTTGTCACCAAAATAAAAAGCTCACTGCTTTTTCAATAAAACTGTTAAAAGTAAAGTGGAATTAGCACATACATACTGCCTTCCTATTAATCTTCACTGCCTAATACTTTTTCTTTCAAGGCTGTTTGCATGGGAATAAAGAATATATTTACAGTGCCAGCCTTGTTAAACAGCATAATACTCAGCAAGTATCCAAGGAAAGATCTGGAAAGAGAATAAGATGGAGCAGCAGGGCCCACATTGGCAATTTGAGTCTTATTTTCAAGTTTCAGCAAAGACCTGCTAGCAACCAAGAAAAATTGTTACCTGTAATGAAAGGGAGAATTCCTCTTAACACAGCTATATGGGTGTTTTTGCAGCACATATATTGGCAAATGCACACACTTGGGGCTTGATTACTTGAGTGAGAACAGCAGAAGGACAAGATCCAATTCAATTCAACAGCCTGCCCAGCCCCCTGGTGCTTTAATATTGCCTGGGTGGGAGGAAGTGTTACATGAGGAACTGAATTTGTACAGTTTGTTCTTACCGAGCAGTGCCACTTCCCCAAAAAGTTCCCAAATCAAAGGGGAAGGGAATGTGCTTGACTAACTTACTTTTTTGAACAAGAAGATGCTACTACACAAAACCTCCCCACAGCAAATGTGTCTGAGTTCAAGCAGAATATTTTTTTAGATGTCTTACCACTGCTTTGGTCAGTTTGGCATATGGAGCAGATCCATAATAAATGAAGCAGAAGTCATCTACCCCTAGAGAACTGAACAATGTAGTCTTGCCAGAAAGAAATCAACTGCAGATAACAACACCAACAGAAATACACCTTTTCTTGCTTATACTGTGTCTTTTCTCTTTGAAGAGCATAAGAAAGCCTGCAAATATGCTTCACTATAGTCCCTCATGCTGGCTGACAGCAGGGAAAAGTGCACCCAGCATCCTTTTGTACCACACAACTCTAGAAAGGATCGTTATCTCCGGGGGCACAATCTTCTTTTTGCATGATAAAGCTCTACACTACCAATCTCTTCTAGGCTGAGCCTGTAAATCCCCCACTATATATTTAACAAAGCGAGCAGAGTGTGATATTGCTTGCAGGGAGAGTCTTCCCAGCCAGAATCACCAAAAGCTGCTTGAGGAGGTCCCGGCAGCCTCATCCTTAACACTCGGATCAGCAGCGGAGGAAGGCGCAGGAGCTGCCAGGCTCACAATGAAATGTGATGGAAAGGACAACAGAGGTGATTCTGGCCTGTGCTCCTCATTACAGGGAGTGCACTCGAATGCTTAATTGTCATCTGATGTTCTCATTAGCACCGCCATGCCAGGAAACAGGACTGCAACGGGAAGTGTGACAGATCCTGCATATCCGAGTGGAAAATGCTCTTTTCTTGCACCAAGGCTCTTTCCTTGTGACTATTTTTAATTAAGTCAGAAAAGCAGAAAACGTTTCAGGGCCTGAATTGCCAGGAGAGGGAACACTGTCTGCTCAGCTATGGGGGATTTTGTGGTTATTGCACCCTGCACTTAAACCTCAGGCCAAAGAAGCCACCACATGTCACACGGGGCACCTGTTTGTGCCCTCAGCCCCGTCCCACCATCAGCGTCCTATGGAGCCACATTAGGGCAGCATCTGCACCCATGAAACAGGGATTTAGTGACAGGAATCACCAGTAAACCTGCTGCTTTTTACAGCACTCTCATCCTCCCTGCTCTCTCAGTGAGGGAAACCTCACCTTTAAATCAAACCCTCTAAACCAAGCAGGCACTGACACGAGTCACACACTGGCAGTGTCCTGACCCCAGCATGTTGCTGGACCTGAGCACCAAACAACAGAGGCTGGTTTGGGGACAAGTCTCAAATGGCATCAGCTCATCACTGCAGAGAAAAATCAGCTTCAGAGAGGGAGGCAGGCCCATCCTTTGAACACCCCAAGTTCCTTTTAGAAATGACTCACAGATACTATGCATTATTAACCTGGTCTCAACATCCATCAGTGTGAGCTCTAGTGGAACCCTGCATCAAATGAGAGCTGTATCACATAATCCAGCTAAGCCATATATGCAAAAGATCAAATATTAGAACATATAAAATATACATGCACTGCTTTCAAATATACAACAGAAACATTGACCTGATTCATCAGGGCTGTCTCAGTTTCCTACGTGAAGAGGTTCTGAAGATTTAAAAAGTTATGCCTTCAGAGAGACAAGGAATTTTTAATAAGGAATAGAGGTAGCACATGGACTTCATTTATTTCACATACCTAAGGAAGATTTATTAAAACAGAAAAAGACTTAAGAATGTATAAAAATATAGAAATGTGTAGGAATGTGGCAAAACTTTCTACTAGACTATTTTTAATTAAGTGTAGTTATACCAATCTCACTTATTTTGTTCCCTTGCTGCTAATACCAATCTATTGAGTCCAGAGGCTGCAAGGCTTCAGAAAACAATCATCAAAAAAAAATACTGGTGTAAAAGAAGAAACAGGAACGTGGGATTTGGATCATAGGAATCTTAAGAGTGCCATTATGAGCCTTCTATCTTCTAAATCACTGTATTTTTGTTTAGTTAGTTTTATGTACATTCCTTCCTAGAGTACCCTGAAAAAAACCAAAATAAATGAAAGAAAAAAAGAAAGAAAATAAATCCAGCCTAAACAGCAGCAGAGTCATATTGCAATTTTTTTTAAAGATACAGTTTAAAAAAAATCTATTTAGGGATAGGCAGGGAGAGCAGACTCATTGTTCAATTATTTGGGTTGGCAACATCCAACTGTTCAGAACACAGAGGGCACTCAGCCCCTGCTGTGCCCTGTCCTGGTGTCTCTCCAAGTCACTGCCTGCAGGTGACTGACAGAAATGCAAAAGGCACATTAAACAGTTCAGTTCCCTGCTCCTGTGTCTAATATTGAGGTTTCTACTTGTATTCTGTGCCTGACAAGGAAGTCATACCCTTATGAAAGAATAATGTGCCAAAGTTTGTATTGCAGAACCATTGACACGGTGCATCCCAATGAAGTTGAGTTCAGCAGTCCCAAACTCAGAACTCACTCATTTATGTTCAGTCCCATGTGAAGATATGGAGTTGTGTGATTATCTCCTAGTCCAGTAAATTTTTCTAATGCACAAGAGGACCATTTCACTGATGCACCCTTAAAATATGGCCTGCCCATATCACTGTTCGTAAACTACAGGGTATGCACAATTAAAATTATGCTCTTACTGTAGCTGAGCTTAAGTCCTCTGTTCAGGGCTTACAGCCCAAACCAAATTTCTTCTTAGCAAATTAGTGAGAAAGTTCTACCTTGCCCACTGTAAGAGAAGAGAGGGGGGAAAAAAAAAGACTGCTCAAAAGGCTGCTCAGTGGGAATCCACAAGTCTCTGGTTCAGTTTTTCCTGGCTGGCATTTAATCAGCAGAAAAACAGCATTAATATTTCCATAGGCTATTATATGCCCTCACAATTTAAATGTGGTTTAGCTTTTAAAGTGAAACTCTGCAAGATGCAAAGCTTATTGTGTGTGGAAACTTTTAGTGCAACAAAAGGTCAGAAAAACCATCAGCTGTGGTTCTTAAGTCTCAATCAAATGTAAAAGCTCTCAGTTTCCAAGTCTGAAATTGCAATGGTGTTTTTCCTCTTTCTGTGGTTGCCAGAATAATGTCAGTGTCCATTATTCCCTGGAAACTTGCCCAGTCTTAAACAAGACCTTGGGTGATGTGCATTTTAAGATGCACAACCTCGATAAGGGATTTACTCCTCAGGCTTTGATTCCATCCTCTGCTTGTTTTACCCCCTGGAAAGCTGCTCACATGCCTGCAAACCACTAATCTCAAACTCTGGCCACAACTGTCCATGGAGAAAACCAAAACTGTCCCCAGTTTATTTTGGCTCAAGGCATGACTCTGAACCCAGGCCTGTTCCCCTGTGCAGCCACACTTGTGGCATTAACAATCTGATCATTTGACATATATGAAAATGATTTCTTGCCAAGATTCCAAAGTGTGGCTCAGATGGATACAGAACATAATAATAAATACTAAAACTGCACGTTTCCCCATGTTTCAGGTTATTTCAGAGACAGAAGCACTCAGCATTACACAGAGCTGGCACAACCAGCTCAGGGTCAAGGCCAGTGGCTTTAGGAGAACATGTAAGACATCCCAGAGAACACAGACTGAGATGAGCTGTGTACAAAGGTGTTTTTCCCCTACACTGAGGCAATCAGCAGCTGACTTCTGTACTACAGCAACAAGACTGTGATCCTTAAATATATATTTAGATTTAAAATACTTTCTGGTTTCTCAACAAAGAGAAACCAGTTTCTCCTCTGGTTTCTCCTCTTCTAAGGTATTTTTTCAGAAACACAATTTCTCCAGCAGGTGAGTGATTCAAGGCAACTTCACTTCTGGACTAAAATAAGAACATTAGTTAAAATTAAAACATTTCAATTTGTTCTCTTCTGAGCAAGTAATTTCTCTTTTCTTTCTGGTAGCTCTGTTCAGGTATTTCTTCTATAGTACAGCTGTCCTGCTCATGTTAAATATTGCAATAGACCTATAATTATTTTATTATTTTTATGGGTGATTTGAGACACTTTGCTCTCATTCCCATTTGGATTTTTTTTTTTTTTTAAATACAATATCCCAGGAAATGGTAACACTGGGCCCCTTCTGACATTCCCACTGCTGTCTCTGGGTAGGAGGGGAGGACCAGCAGCATCCCATGCAGTCACAAGTTCCCTGCAGAACTGCTGCTGTTACTTTACATCATTCCTTTACTGAATAACTGTTTCTCTCAAAATAGTACTTCATGTTTGCTCTGACCTCCTATAACATTAGGATAATCTGAGGAAAAAAGGAAACACAGAGAGGACAAAAATAGTGGCTAAAAAACCTGAGATGTGAGCTCTAACCTCACAAAAGTCCCTACTCTGAATTCAGTATTAGAGCACACAGCCTGCTTTAAATATTTCACTTGCAAGCAGCACAGAAACGGATATAAAAGCATTTTGAATTATTTTTTCCGAGATGATGTATCAGAGCAAGGCAACAATGACTTTAAAAGGAACAGTTTATCTCTACAAAGTATTAAACTTTTGAAACATTTTTCTCTCTAGAGAAAAGCCTTTTAAAATCACAATGCACTGAGTCACTGGATTAAACCCTGGGACCCCACTCTGCCACTGCAGCTGATGAGTAGCTTCCCTTCCAGGGGCGTTATTCACATACTGTAACAGGGGAAAGGGCAATCCACAGCAGCAAGACTCTCCTATGCCTTCAAAAGAATTTATTTCCTGAGCAAAAATTGCGTGATATAGGGTCACAAATATTTGAAGAGATGGGATGAGGCCAAGAAGAAAGGGGAAAGAACCTGAGCATGAACAGAGAAGAGAGAAGATGATGTTACTGCCTCAGAAAGTGTCCCTGTCCTGTGTTCTACTACAGTGTGTCTGCCACAGCTGCCAAAGTGTTCCTGGCAGGCACTAGTGCAAAGAAAATCTGATTGCTTCAACACCCAGAGAAAGGAAACAGGAATGACAAGTTGCCAGGGTCACCAAAGTGGCTCCAGTAGAGATCCAAATAGTCGAGATTAATACGGCAGATTTTATTGTTGATTTGTTCTGTGTGTGTTTGGCTTGGGTTTTTTTTTTAACATCTTCCTCCAGGATTTGATCACCTCTGTCAAAGAAACCCAAAGGCCAAATTAAGGCTGCTAACAAAGCAGAACATCCAGAGGGAGTAGTTAAGTTAAAAGTCCTACTTCAATACACGGAGCAAAACTGAAACAACTGTTAGAAGAATCAGTAATTTGAATCTCACTTTTCCCCTTTCTTCTCTCAACCCAGTAGACAGTAGTACATATTGCAAAAATAGGTTTTCATTTTAAAAAACACTTCCAGTGGAACAAGCAGGCAAATACCTAGAAGAGCTGGGGCTACACCTAAAGATTTTAAGTGTTTTTCTCCCCAACATAATCCAAACCAGACATAGAAAAAGCTTCCATGATCAAAACCCTTTCATAAGCTCTGCTTTAAATTAGAGCACATCTGTGTTACTCAGCATCACAAGGTCCACTGTACAAAGACTGTTTCAGATCTCATCCATGAAGGCCCAGCAAAGGGGGTTACATGTACTTCTTTTGTTTATAGCAATTGACAGTGGAAAGGTTTGCACAGAATCATCACTGAACCTCATTTAATTTTCCTCATTCTCATTTTGGAGCACAAAATGAAATTAGCACAACTCCATCTTCCAACCATAAAATTGTGTTGCTGTCTGAAAAGCAGCCTGATTTGTAAATATCTATTATGCACCACTTGTGCATAAGCAAGGATGCAATTAGTGAAATTCATTCTGTGTTTGTGCTCTTTGATTGCCAGAAATCTTCCTGCAGGAGCAGAAGCTGCCCTGGCTCACAAGGAGCCTGGGCTAAGGTTTGAGCCCAGCTGTGCCACCCCCCAGTCCCTTCCCTCCTGCAGTGCCATAGGATTTGGTCTCAAAGAATTCCAGCTATGGCCAGGTCCAAAGAAATTGCTGCAATTCCTCATCTGCAAAACTAGCACTTAATGCAGTTTTTGAAAACCAGAGTGAAAAGATTAAAAGGTAGATTGATTTTCAAGGTACTTCAAAGCACAAAACACTGAGCTTGGTTAATGGTTCCACTCAAAATATTATGGGAAATATGGTTTTCTGTTCAAAGATGGATGGACCAATCTGGCTGACTGCCTGCCTTCAGTGTTTGCCTGCTGCTAAATGGACTCCAAGCTACTTTTCAAACCTCATGATGACAGGACAGCCCTTAATATCAATGGGACAATTTCCATGAAAAATCAACAGAAATATCTCGTAACAGGCAGGCTGTGCTCCCAGGGAGCTGCTTCTAAATGGAACAGCACAGCCTCAAGTTTGACTTCCAGCTTTCTTTATGCTCAGCAGTTGTGCAAGTTTTAAGTCAGTCAGAAACCTAATTCATTTCAGTGCAACCTGCTCTTTGGCTTGTTGTAGGCCAGTTTAAATTGAGTTTATACTGGCTTAGACTGCTCCTGCCAATTAGCTCAAAACCCACATGGATGGCAGAAACAGACTTACAGAGCAGCACATTTGTGAAAAGGAGAGGTGGGAAGGAGGGTTTATGGTGTGGGTAACACAGATGAACACAGTTAGAGTGTGTTTTGGGTCATATGTGAGGAAGCAGCAGCACCTCTCATCAGTCTGGAGGCTCCTGAGGAGCTGAAAGCTGTGAAGTTTGTGCACATTTACCTGTGCATGTCCCCTCAGCTACAGAGCTGAGGCTGCCAAGGTCAAAACTTGGGATTTAACACTTAGTGTAGCTGGACATCTGTTCTTCCAAGTTTTGTAGATGAAGCACTAACAAAACCTGACCTTACGGAGTCATTAAGAATAAAAGCCAAGTATTGCAACTGGAAGGCTGAAATAAAGCCCCTTACATTATTCATGTCAGTCTTTAAAATGCCAGTTATGTCACTAATTATAACAGCCATGTACCAAAAGTGACTGTTAAAATAGAAAAGTAACTCTTGTACTTAATTGAAAATTTGCTATGATGCTTAACTTCTCTGAGTTACTCTTCACCAGAAAATGAAACAGTCTAATTGGCTTCACTTTTGCCTGTAACTAATCTTGGATCTTTTCCATTTCCTAATTCATATGCACTTGCTGTAGGTTGCAGTGTTTGATTTTTGCTCCCTCTCATTTGGAAGAGTAAGAGCAACAAGAGTTCTAGTGCAAATAATGACACTAGAATTACTGAGTCGCTGGTATTTGATTTGGTAAATGTTAACTTTTTAAACTAAGAGTTTTTAGTCAAAATTGATCACATAGTTTGTCCTTAAAAAGCAAGAGAATGCAAATTAGCTAAATATTTGCAGGCCACTGGACACATCAAAAACTTTTTTGCTGGAGGCAGGCTAGGAAATCAAGAAAGCAGGGATGCCACAAGGCTTATTAAAAGCAAGTTTGTTTGAACTATATACATCTCAGTTAACAAATAACATTTCCATCAGTAAGATTCTTGCATGTTAATTTGAGGGAAGCTCAGATTTACTTTAAATTAGCATCACATCTTTAAAAACAAGTCCTAATGCTGGCAGATATTCCAGACTTTCTAGTTCAGCATTTTTAAAGTTTTGAACTATGCAAAGAGAGACAATATCTTTTATTAGAAGAGACATAAAAGTGCAGCAATTAACAACAAACTGCTTGATTTGCAAGTTTGATGCTTTCATTTGAAAATTGAACTTGTTAACTAAACCGCTGTTCTTTTGCAATGGCACATTTTTTAACATAAATGCACAGTTCTTACACGTAACAGTTTACACTGTGCACCACAAATTAATTCTAGCAGCAGCACCAATGCTTGAATTCTCATTTTTCACTGTCATATGTGTGGCTTTAGTGTCAGAAGTGGGATATCTAAGCCTTTCCCTCCCCTGCTTTCCATCTGAATAGTGTGCCACCATACTGTGACATAATCAACAACCCTGGAAAATACCGAGGCGTGGATCTGAATATAAGTGTATGTATCAAAGAGGTATTTACCTTCTGATCCAATTTAAAGCTCAGATCGAGCAGTACTATGATATTCTCCACACAGCTTTAGCTGGTGAGGAACAGCACTAAGAAAGAAAAAGTTATCTTATGCAGCTAAAGCCCTGAGTTACAGGAGTCTGTGCAACACTTCACCCTCAGCCACTCTGAGAACTGATGTGATGCCTCACCCTCCTCCAAACACTTTGGCAAGAGGTGAATTTTACCTTGGCCAGATCCAACTTGGGATCCTGGTTTGCACATAACTGAAGAGAACTGAGGAGCAGAATTCACTCTGATCAACAGAGGTTGGCCCAGGTAAGCAGCATTTTGAGTAGGGGAAGAGTTTCCAAAAACACACTGTTGATGGAAGTGTAGATAAGAAAAACTGAAGCTTCCCTAAGCAATATAATTAAATACCACCAGGCTTAATTCATTTCCCTGGAAGATGTCCCAATTAAGTAGATTTTCTAATTAAGGATATCCTGATTACCTACTGAGGTGTCTGTAACATTCAAGTGACATTAAAATAGAAGAGAGAGAGAAGAAATGTGCTTACTAGGCCTTGTTCTTTTAGAAACATGGTATGATTCAGCTGTTAATGAAATTAAAGTAGGTGCATGTTTTTTTCCAGATTGATCTGTGCTGGAAATTGCAGAGTGAATAGGAACAATGATAACCATGAGGTCAAACTACCCTTCAATTTCAAATGTAATTCCATATGAACTAATGAGAACTGGACCTGGTCTAACAGAGCAAAATTGCATCTTCAATAACAAAGAGGCTTGAAAAGACAGGCTGTTTAATTTGAAGAGAGTTGACATTTTCAGTCCATTTTTGTCACAGCTGCTCCTGTCAAGATTTGCTTGCTTTAAAAACGTGGAGCAATTAAAGCCCAACTAATGCTGGGCAAACTGCCTTGAAACACTAAACTGAAATCTGGCTTTCCCAAATGTAAGTTAACCCAGGTCACTTCACTTCCCTGGATTCCAACCTGAGTGCTGATGCCCTGGTTTGGCACACAAAGCTTCTGCTCACACAGTTCTGGATCTATATTTAACAGTGCTTGGTGTGACCTTTTTCTGTGGAAGATGGGATCTAAAGCTTTCTGATATGAAAACACTAATTTTGAAGCATTTTTTAGAGCTTATTATGTAGCTGTGCTATTGCCTTTCTAATGGCAAGTTCTATACTCAAGAACATACCAGTCCTCACTTTGGGCTGCTCATCCAAGATGTGCAAACCTTTTAAGTCCTCCATAGGACTTAACCTTTCAGTAATATTGTGCCAACTGAAACCTGCAAATAAGTTAAAAAAATATTCCTATTCATTTAGTCTTTGTAAAATGCAGGAATTTTATTAAGTTTCTGATGCCATAAGCCACTGATCTTCACTCCTCCTGAAGTATATCCTTATTTTTGTGCTTGTACTCCTCAAACACAAAATCTGACATCAAGGTGTTATCCTTTAGGTCTTTGGAAGGGCCAGGTAGACACTGAAAATGGGAGTTATGCTAATTATAGAGACATATCTCACACAAAGACCACATAAAGCAAAAAGTGCCCCAAAGCATATTGTGCACAGGCCTGTAAAATGCTACCAAATACTCTTTACTATCACAGACTGGGTGCTTTTCTGAAAATCCATCATGACACTAATGCCTCCTTAGTCATGGGGAGTTCACAAGCAATCAGGAGCTTTGCAAGACAAAAGGGAAAAGGCTTACTTATGTATTTAAGAAAAGCTGCCAAGAAGTTTGAGTCTACTTTACAACCAAAGAGAGTTGGCACAGATCAAACAGCTTTATCAAGAAGGATCTTGATATTCCATGAGCTGTTTGCACAGCAGGCAGCCCACACAGATATCAGATAATTCTGTAATGGCTAAACTCACACACACAAGTTGCCATTCTGGTACTTTCAGTGCAATGCCCCCAAAAGGGCACACAACCATTCAGAGAGCTAAGGCACTACTGACTTCCAAAAACTGTTGGCTCAAATTCAGCACAAGATCCACCTCTAACAACTACAAAAGGCACAGCATCCATCAATACTGTTCTCAAGGATTGAGCAGGAAAGAGCTAAAAACTAGGAGAAGCCACAATAAGTTATGAAGTGTTTTATTCTTTAACAGCTTCTCTCAATTGACACCAATCAAACAGTACAGACAAATGTAAAAACTCTGATTACATTAGGAAGAAATCAAATCAGACGACACAGAATGTGCTCACAGAGGTGTGAAAGGCAGCAGACTGCAGCAGTATGGACTGGTCAGCAGCACCAGGAACTGATCTAATGCCACTTCAGAGCTGCAGTGACTGATCTCCTCCCATTATCTGACCTGGCATTAGTGCACAACAGACAACAGCAACAGGGAGACAGAAGCACCTCAAGTCTGGTATCCGGTGGGTAACAGACATGTACAGCAGGCCATGCAACTAGGAGAGGACTATTAAAAAAAATACTACCAAAAAATCAATCATTGCAAACAATAACGCTGTGGAACAGAAGTTACACACTCAGGTGATTTAGCACCTGCTAAGAAAGAATCAATGCTGGGTGCTCTGCCTCACCACCCACTCACTTGACAACACACCAGCACAGAGAAAACCCCCCAAGCACAGAGCTGCTGTGCCACACTGCAGGCAGGGTGCAGCCAGTCACACACACACACAATCCACAATACTTTCCACTGGTTCTCCCACTGTGGTTTGTTTTTCTGACTAAGTAGTAATGAGCCCTAATCCCTTGCTTTCAACTTGAAGAGGGGAAAAAAAAATCATTCTTTGCAGCCTTAAAACATTATTTTTGTTTAGTTATTAATCTGAAGGGGCAGAATTTCTCTCATGATGAGTGTGTGGCCCACAGACCGTGTTTGCCTTTCAGCCACTTTCTGACCAGCACCAAGGGCTGCTCTTGGATCAGCTCATTTACTCCTTCACTGGGTTTTGGTTCTGTTTTTTAAGAAGAAAGATAAAAAGTAGTTAAGTACAATGACATATTGCTGAAATCCTCTCCCTATAGTTTATCTTTCAAGTGCAGACAGAGATGTACAAAACAATTTAACAACCAAGGAAAACCACCTACTGCAGCTGTAGATTACAATGGAATGATTTAATTTTTTGAATTAATGACTACTGAATCTCATTTTCCTGTGAGCAGAAAAACAAAATCCCAAAGCTTATCTTTTCCCTCTGTGTATATATGAGTGTCTGTCCATGACTTAAGGATGAAAAAAACCACTAAAGTTGAAGCACCTGTACAGAAGACAGTGAAAAAGAACATTTCTTCTTGCATGCACAGATTCGAACACTGAAAATATCTTAAAAAAGGTAGTGAAAAACATGTCTCTGCCTGTCTAAACAAAATACTGTTAGAGAACCACTTGCTTTAAAGGCCAGCCTGACCACAGAATACAAGTAGAAAGTTAAATTCCAGGAAACGGAGAGGACCATAAGAGCAGCTTATTTTACAAGGAATGGACACCAGTGACTTCATGCACTGCAACTTCTATCTTTGCATAGATTTGGAGAAAGAAGTGGAAGAGAAGGTCATGGCATCACTGAAGAAAGGAACTGAGCAGAGTTGTGGGCTTCTCCCCCCCTGCCTTGCAGGGAACAGAAGAGGCAGGAGGCAGGTCCTGGTCTTCCAAGGTAACTCCACTGTAACAGAGGATCTTCTCACCCACAGCCTTAGTTCCCACACATAAACATGTCCAAGCCTTTCTCCTATACTCAGGTTGAGTTTCTTATCTTAAAGATTTTCCTAGTGCCTTGGAAAGAAGCCTTTCCTGTAGAAAATTCGGAAAGTTTTCCAAGCAGACAAATCATCTCTCCCATCCTCAGTCCCAGCCAAGTCCTGTCTCCTCTCAAACCCAACAAAACCCAGCTTTTCTAATCCTATCTCATCATAAATGTAACTAACATAGGGTGTCAAAGATTTGAATGCTTGTACTTTTTTCTATTGTAAAATTCATGAGACTATTTTGAAACGCAGGCAAAACCCAAACCTACAGCCTTTATGAATGAACATGTTTATGTGGGACAGGTTTTCCTGGCTGTCAGGATAAAGGCTCTGGAGCACTGAGGGATGATTTATTGCTGGGGCAGAGATATTTATGAATAACAAACAGATATCTGGGGGGTCAGGTGCTTCCACTGCTTGCTGGTCTGGACCACTTGGCACTCAGAGCAGAGCAGTTTAAGGACACATTACACTGCCTGTGTTTTTTTTTATTCTTTCAGCAGCTTCACAATTTGCAAAATCATGATTCATTTGCTTCTTGTTTGTTTCTGGGTGTAGCAGCACATATCAATCATGGGCAGACCACGGGCAAAGATTTCCTTCCCTGTCTGTGGTTGCTTAAAGAGGTCACAGTGGCTGATGCCAGGGCAGGGAGAGCTCAAGCAGCAATTTCTTGCACAGGTGGAAGGCACAGGACTGAACTGATGCACCAAAGTCCTTGGGACACCATGAAAAACCTCAGCTTGAGGGAACAGAACCTAGGATGAAGTAAACCAGCAAACAGCAACCAGGGCGTGGAGCCAGGCAATGTTTAAACCCCACTTTGTGGCTCTGACACATTATAATTTGGGAGCAGAGCATTAGTCTGAATTTTGTATAAAATACCTACAAAAGAAACTCACTCACCCTAATCTTGAATGTGCTGTGAGGCTTCACATCATTGTTATGTAAAACTTGCTGAGATCTTTAACTGGAGTGTGCTCTGTATGGTGAGTTCCAATTACTAATAGTAGCATTAAAAAATAATTAGCTGGAATAAAAATGCTGTTTGTTGGAAGACTGCTCGAATTGTCTGTGGCCTCTTCCAGTGACTCAATATGAATTTTATGAAACTATCTTTCCAGTAAATCTGTGTGTGCTAATTAAAGAGACTGAGAGCAGTTCCCTTCTGAGGGCAGAACAGCAAAGTATGACCCTTGGAAAATGCTCTCAACAACTACATCCTGAAGAGCCTTGCCTCTGGTTTTTGACACCTAAGGTGAAACTACAGAAAAATAAAATATGTGAACAGTAATGGCTAATTAGGGTATCTTTATTGCATCTGATCCATATTTACAGATCTAAAAAGATGAATAAAGAACAGTACATAATGGGGAGGGGGGTGGAGTGTGATAACAGGATTTGGAGAAATCCATACCAATGACTGCATGAAGCCATGAGAAGCCTTCTGACTGGGATAGTTCACCAGTTAATGTCTGGCTTTAGTTCTGATCTTTAGCCAGCCATGAAAAGGGAAATTATTTTGACTAGACTGACAAGTTACTTGACACCCCTGACCACACACTTCCAAGTCCTAACAGATCAGACTTAGAAAAACTTATTTTTTTACTTTATAGAAAAAAGAAAATCACATGAACACATTTAAAAGCATCTAATTATTTAGGTATATGAGGATGCACTGTTAATTCCAGTCTAGCACCAGTGCAGCAACCAGTGAAGATGCTTGAGTATGAATTAAAATAGAAAAGCACAAGTCTTCTGACTTCCATTTTACACACTCACTTAAACCTTACTGCTTCAGGAAGTTATTTTTTAAATTACACTATAGTCATATAGACTTATTGTGAAAAGAATCAGTTTGGGGGCAAAACAACCCCAAAACAAAAAAAAAAAAAGAAAAAAAGGGTGGGTGCTTGATAAAGGTGTCACTTGGAACAAATCCTGAGCCTCTGTGAGAAGTGATTAGAGGCTTGATGCACTACAAAGAGCAAGAACAGCTGTGGTTGACCAATTATTTAATTTGCTAAAATATTACACAGAAAATACAAAACAGAGTGCAGGGAAACAAAGCAGCATAATTGTTTTAAAAATTCAATTAAAAATAAAGAAGAGAGATCAGTGTTCACCCAAGCTCTGGAAAACATTGCTATGGAAACCACTCCTTTTTGTGCTAAGGTGAAAAATTTCAACCTGTTGCTGGCAAATGATGTTGCCATCGTTTCACAGGTCTGCTTGTTTAGTTGCTTTCTTAGTCCTTAGCAGGGGCAGGGCAAAGAGACATAGAGTTGAAAAAAGGTGATGAGGTTCATTCAAAAGAGAATTCATGGCATTGAAATAATTGCCAATTCAAAGAGTTCTCCACATCCGAATTTGGATGATACTGAATACAAAAGTCAAATTCAGAGCTCTGCTAAAAGACATATAGAAGAAGACACTGAGCAGGGAGTGAATTAACACCAGCTCTTCCCCCAGCCTGTATCTTTCAGAAATGCTGGTTTCCCACCACAAATCTCAGCAGGGAGAAGGCAGAAAGGGGCAGGAAGTCACAGAAATGTCTCCTATGTGACTGGAATTACAGCTGCTTTTCACTCAACTGAGAGAAGCTCTAAAAACCCTCCATGGCTCAGCTGTCTGCAAATCAAATAAAGTTCAGTTGATCTGCATGAAAGTGCAAATTGATTCATTCTGCTTAAACCCCCAAATTCCAAATCTATGGGAACTCCTGAACTCCTGGGTGTTACAAGTCCTCCTGCATAAACAGAGAGAAATAACCTAAATTCAGGCATTTAGCTGGCCTTTCTCATGTGACACTTAGCTATTGGTTTTATTTTCTTTGTGAATGTGAATATTATTTATCATTTGCATTGGTCTGACAATACACCCAGTGCTTTATAAACACCTGTAGCAGAGGATGTTCATTGATGACAAAGAGGAATACACAAATGGACCAGGACATACAAAAACACCATGGTATTTATATGCTAAACTTACACAACAGACACAGCTCACATCTTTTGCTGAAGGATTAAAAAAAAGCAGTAATCAGTTACTAATACCTTGCATATTTTGCTATTACATGTCAAAGACAGGAAACTGGTTGTTTATAATTTGTGGAACAAATCTTTGCAGCTGTCACAATATGCCAGGCTGGTTGATTATTTTTCCTTTCAAAACAAACCAGCCAGCACGATGCATCAGTGACAAAGGGAAATGCTAATTCATAGGAGCAATAGTCTAAAACTACTCTGATGGGAAGGGGTAAGAGGAAGTTCTCACTAGTGCTCATCATCAGCCTCAGACCCTGCTATAGCACAGGAAAATAAGTGTAGCTTCTGAATTATGGTACTCATGCTCCAAGTGAAGTTCTCTGTTGTAGCAGAACATTAACAGGGCACCCACATTCCCATCCTCTTGCTTTTTAATTAAATACAAATCCTTGGAATTCACCAAAGTCAAATACACATTTCCTATATGAAAAAGAGCCTAGATATATCTGTTTCTTAAAAGATTTTCCATTATGGCAACAAGGACTCCCTAAAAAGCCATTTTCCCAGAACACCATTCAGAGCAGCTGCTGATCTAGCAATGAGTTTGCTGGAGCTTTTATTTAAAAGCAAATCTCAAGGAAAACCCTGCTCAAGTGCATTTAGTCAACCACTTCTGTTTTCCCCACTGTTTATTACTGAACTGCCTCAACTGGAGGCTTCAAAATTGGCCCTCTGACAATGAGCTGATGCCAAGTGGAAAGGCTGAGTAGGGCAAAAATTCCTATATGAGAACCAGAGGGGAGAAAATAAAGAAGATATATATGAGGTAAATATTAAGTATTTTACATCAAGTGAATCTAATTCTAAGTATTCAACCTGGATCATGGAAAACCATTTGGAACAGGCTCTTGGAAAGCATATATTATTGACAGTGATATACAAGAAACCAGTGGGAAACATGGTCAGGATTAACACAGAGGAAACTGGAAATCATTCAAAGACAGACATTCTTATCAACCTCAAATTCTGATGCACAAATTTGCAAACTTTTGCAAAGGGGAACCTCGTGCCTTATTTTTGCACAGAACTACAGACCAGCCTTTCCCTCAAAACCAACCAACCAACTCCCCAAACAGTACTGAAGGCAATGATCACTCTTGTGTCTGCAGATACCAGATCTAACTTAGAAACATCAACTCACAAAGCTGTCAGGATTTTTGCAACCAGTTCTGAGGCAGCAAGACAAGGAAGGACTAGGGGAGATTTGTGTTTTTGCAGGTTTTCTAGCAGTCTAATGGGAAGCCAGAGATGGGGATCTCACAGGAGGGACAGCAGCAGTGCTGCCAGGTGGCCTTTCCTGGGGAGCAGCTTTAACCACAACCACTGCATTTCAAGGTGGCATCATCTGCATTCCTAAACACAAATCCTTGAATAGGAATGGACTGAAACAAGTGTTTAAGTGCCCCATTATATCCAGGCCCACAGGTGCAGACAGCACCTCTCCCTCTACCATAACACCTCTCTTGCCACCCCCAACATGCCCCTCCAGCTGCAGCACAGTCTCCTCCCCTGGTGCCCCCCGAAAAGTATTGGATTTGTATGAGCAAATAGGAAATAAAGCCACCCCTGCCTGGGTCTCCCTGCCCCCCAACACCATATTTAACACATGGTGTCATAACTATTGTACCTTGAGCAGAATTGAGATGTCACCCTGCAATGAGCTCACTGAGGACAGAGCACAGTGCAGCTGCTTTGAACACTGAGCCACCGAGTGTCAAGGTCGCAATCCAAGTGACATTTAAAAGTGATTACAACACTCTTTTTGATTTACAGACCTGCTTCCACCTAGTTAGATAAGGAACAAACCAAAAAGGAAGTGGCTAGTTTAACCACAACCAAATACCAGGATATTAAGCAGTGTCCTTTGAATACAGTTAGACTTTTTCATTTTAATAATTTCTGTGCAGTAAGAGGATTTCTGCAGCTGTTTACCTTGAAATTTAAAACTATCAAGCTTTGCTCCACAGAGGCTCTTCTGTTTCTGTTCAGTGACGACACTGTGCAAAATAAAAGATCTTTTTCTCGTGTCATACTTATTGACTGTCTCTGAACTCAAGGACTGGAAGAAACTATGTAGGAATGAAAAAACCCAAATGGTTTATATCTTGAAGTGACCTTGTGGGAGATTTCTATATGAAATGCATAATAATCTTTTTTTTACACACCTGGCTTATACATCAGCTGGTTGGTTTTAAGCTTTAATTCCTAAAACCCTCAAGATAACAGCTCTCTGTATCTATGGCTAAGTCTTCACATATATCTTCCAATATTCCTCCCAAACCCTCAAAGTCCAAAACTGGAACTGATTTGGGCATCAATCAGTGACCACTTGCCTCAGAAATGTTTGATGGTTTTACTTTTTTAAACTGTCTCTATGAAACACGCTGGATAAAGTGGCCAAAAAAGCCTCTTCTCCTAATCTTGATTATTCTATCTATTCATTTTCTGATTTAACCACTGAACTCTTCCAGCATAGGCATGAAGTGAGTTTAGACTCTTGATCAGGCACCTCAGCAGCCCAGGATAAACTCTGGGAACAGCAAAGTCCTGAGGAATTTAGGGAGGGAGAATTTAAAAGAAAACCCATTTCTTCGTTGAAATTTCATGGAAATTTAACACGAAAGCTGTGATTGTCCTTTGAAGAGGAGGAAAATGTTGTCCAGAAATTATAGGAGGGGTTCATCTGCCTCGTTTGGGGATCCCTGCAGAATCTGAGCACTAACATCAGTTGCCTCTTCCCCAGTGCAGACAGATCCTCACTCACTGCAGACTGGCTGGAGTCTTGCCATGGACCACCAAGCAGCCTTGGCATGATCTGAGACTTCTGATGCTCCCACAGGAATTGTCTGCACCAAAGCTTTGTACACATGAAAGGTTCCACAAGCCCACTGCAATCCTCAGCTGAGGCTCTGCACTCTTCCACACTGCTAAATGTAATTAGAATTTAGCAAAGAGTTCATAATTGATTTAATTGCTGCTGCTTTTCTCTTCAGGAAAACATCTAAAACCAGATCATTAACCCCTCAGTTTTCTTCGCTGTCTGGGTTTATTCAGTGGCATTTCTAGGAAGTTTTATTTTATTTTGTTATGTAAATGCTGAAATCTTAAGCACTTCTCCATGTATTGTGTGCACGCCTGCATTAATTTGGGTTCTGTTCAACAGTGACAGTTCCTGAAGTTCTTGAAACTTTTACTAAAATTGAAAAAAAAAAGAAAAAGTGGAAAAACACCAGGTTCAGAGAAGCCCTGTCCTCAGCAGCTGCTGTTCCCCCTTGGAATAACCAGTTGAACCTACCTCTTCACTCTTCTTCTCTTACAGAAATTCCTGTTTTTGGCTCTGTGTTACCTGGGTTTCACCTCCAAACTTACTGTGTCAGTGACCAGATGCACATTTCTTGTCCAACACTACTTCCCCACCCAGATATTGATGCAGAAATGCAGGTACTGATAGGAAATAGTGAGTTAGACAGAAGGGTAACCCCTGAGCTGAAACTTAATTTCCTTCTTCATTACTCAAGCATCAAAGATTGAATCTTGGAAATTTTCACTAAAAGAGTACAATGAATGGGTGCAAACATAACTGAAGGGAATTCATTTAAGACTCTGGATGAATATTCATTGGAAAATATTTCTGCATTGTTTGCCTAGCTCTAATTGTGTTCATTAAAGAAAAGCTTCATTAGTGAAGGCAAGAGCATATTGTTGTGCACAGCAGTGAAGGAAATACAATCCTAGAAATAGCACTTACTGTTTTTTGAGCAGTGTGTGCAGGTTTGTCAGTTACTGCTAACAAAGGAAACATTTCAGAGTTATAATGAGCTCAAATGCTCACATTAACAATTCAAATTCATAACAGGGATAGGCTCAGTTCGAGTTTCTTGCAAAACAAACAGTAACACCAAAAACATTGGCATTGAATTCTGAGGGAAAGGTTAGATCCTTGGAGCAGCTAATGGATAAATAATAGAACCACTGCCATGCATTAGGGTAGATGTGCATCATTGCCTGATGATGGATGACTTCTCAGTGTTTGTGAATATGTTTCCAACTAATTGCTGAGGCACAAAGGCACAATCTCTTGTCTTGGTGCCAGCTGACAGAAGAGGGCTCTGCTTTTCAGTAAAAACATCCTCAGTTCTGCAAACCACTAGCACACCCCACCAACCCGGCTGCACATTGTAGCAGGCTGGAAACTGGTATTTCCTGGGCAAAATCAGGGCTCCCTTCCTCTGAGAAGCACTCCACCTCTCTCTGCCATTAGCACTATGTCAGTATTCCACCCCCGGGGCACATTTTGGGCACATTGCTCAGCAGTTCCACAAAAGATGCCGAGTTCTTCCCACGTGCAGTCTCTCATCCCAGGAGACCTCCCTCCATCCTGACGAGGAATCAGTCAGGTCTGGAGTCGTGCCTGACATTAAGCACTGCAGTAATCAGCTTCCCGTGCAGAGAGTGTTTTAGGGAAGCTCAACTCAAGGGACACTGCAGATCCTTCACCAATAAGGAAATAATGCTGATAATGCTTGTCTTCTGCACGGGCTTGGGAAGATTAAACACAACAGGAGCCACTTCTGCAGTGTTAGGACCACACAAGTGCCACAGTGACAGATCACCTTTGATAAACATTTAACGTGATGTCTGGGAATTCAGCCAGGGATTTTATGTAAAGCACAGTGAGTTTTGACTGGAAGTGAGTGCCTCAGAAATGCCCTCAGCCTTGCTATCAAAGGTTTATGTGACTCACTGTACCCTGCAAACACCTGAGAGGGGGATAAGTGTCCTGAATCCAAAGCTGCAACTCACTTATACAAAATAATTTTGCTACTTCCCCTGCTTTACTGACAGCATCTCAGGGAGAGCCATCCACTATTACTAGCAGGTTTCAAAAAAATGGTATTAGACGAGTTACTCTTTTTCCTTTTCTCACGTTTCCCCTAAATTTCTGTTCCAGCTTTCATCAAGATACAGCTCACTGAAAAAAAAGCCCATTCAAAGAGCAGATTAACCTTTTTTTGAAGTAGATATTTGCTCACTATCTATGTATATCTGTTATGTTAATGTGTACTTTCATACTTTTGTCCTGTTTGTGTAACTGGCCTCTTTGAAGAACGATTCTATGTTTTTCCCCCCCAAAATGGCTTATTATCTGGGATAAACAGTTGTTCCTGTCTGTGGTGGGGGTTTGGAACTAGATGAACTTTAAGGTTCCTTCAACTCAAAGCATTCTATGATTTCTCTCCCTTCTTTCTCAGTTTTCCTTGCTGAGATTCTAGATATTTTTAGTACACCTGTCCTATTTTTCAGGATTTGGACACATCACTTTCATTTGCACACAATATTTCATCTTATGCAGGTTATATAGTAATTTGACAGTCCTAATACCACTTTTGTATCTCCTCCTTACAACCACCACTGCAAACAGTGCACCTCCAGAGCCTCTTAGCAATACAGATTTTATACAAAACTGCCCAAAAGATTCCCCTCAAATATTCATTTATTTTTAGAAAGGCTGTGAAAGGAATTTGAATGAGGACATTACAAAGTAGTGTTACTGCTACTCCCTTAATTTCTGTCATTATTTTTGCTCACATACACAGAAGGCTCAGCCTGGAGGAATCAGTATTTCTAAGATATGTGGTCCCTCTGCCTGTATCAAATGTCACTGCTGACACAGGGCCAGCTCTTGTTCCAGCCCACTTCAGAAACGACAGCAAGAAGGATGAAGCTTCAAAATTTTTTTAATAATACTCTCTTTCATGTACTCTAGCAGATGAGAGCTTTCTTTTTCCTTTTTTTTTTTTTTAACTGTATAGGGGAATGCCTCTGTGTTCAGTAGTTCCTGTTCCTGACAAATGGCAAAGTTCCCACCTCAATTTATTTTGATGTGTGTGTTAAGTCATGACAGGTATCCATCCTTGCCAACTAGCTCTGGCATGAAAATAAGGAGGCCCAGGAGAGTAACAGTATTTCAAGTAGTAAATAATATCAACAGAATCTGAAAGAAAAAAGATCAGCCTATATTTTCTGCTAAAGAATACCCAGATGGAAGGAAACATTCTGTCAGATGCAACACAGACTGAATTAGAGCTCTAATTGTAAGAGTCTATCAGCTGCTCTCAACTAATAATCCAAACCACCATGTGGTAGATAGGATGGAATTAATGAACTGGATATTGCCATTTTATTGGCCTTCAGAAATCAACTCTGACTGCTTTTACCAGACATCAAGTCTGAGAATATCCTGACCTGACCTCCCATGCTGACCCACAGGCTCTCCACTCTCCTGTTCCCTGCACTCCTGCCAGCACTGGCTGGGTTCACAAGGAAAAGGGAAATGTTCTTGTGCACTGTTGGCATTTGCTTTACATCCACCAACATGAGCAAGGAATAAACCCAGCAGTGTCACAGGAGAACAAAACAGAGGAAAACTCTGCTGTTCCCTGACAGACCAGACAAGTTGGAGCCAGTATTAGAAAGTTAGTGAAAGCCTAAAAAGAACTCTCTTGAAAGTGTCTGTCACAATTTGGGTAGTTTTCCTTCCTCTCCTGATGGCTAGGTCTAAGATCTCTTTGGACTCCACCAAATGCGAGGAAATCAATAAGGATGTCTAAAATATAAGTTTATGAGGGAATTGGGCTCCCTGATGTCAGTTCTGGGATGTTCCACTCATCTGGGAATTAGTGATTTCCAGGGGTTACTGCACATGGCTCCCATTAAGCACCATGGGGCCACATGTATAGAAAGAGCAAATAAACCTCCCACTAAAGAGCACAAACATACCAAGAACACTGACTCAGCCTCGGGGGTTCACACTGGTATTTGAGCCCTCCAACATCATGAAGAGAACAGAACCCAAACTGCACAGTACATAAATATACTTCCTGCAGAGAAGGAAGTTGTAATTATTTTTGCTCAGGCTATATGTAACACCACTTTAAATTGGATTAGGTGTCTCTTCCTGACAGAAATATCACCAGACAAAAATCAATAAAGCTGTTAAAGACCCTGGTAGATTTATCACCTACATATTACACCTGATATTTTCACATGTCCCACTCTAAAGTGCAAGCTTTTGTCTACTGGCATTTTCCAAATGTGAGAAGTTAAAAAGATCCAAAAGCCAGAGCTGCAGGAAGAGGGAGGCTTCATGGTTAAATCAAATTAGACTCACATTACCTAATACAACAGGAACATGTTCCAACAATTACTTTTTGACATACTGATCTATGACTTGAACATTCAATTGCAACAATTTAAAATGGCTGCTTTAGTTAATCTGCATGTGTTCAAAAAATAATCAGCTAAGGTTGGGTGAGTTTCTGGATGGATAGTGGGAATTTCCACCTTCAAGACAATTTCTAAAATCATATCAGAGAAAAAACAGAGTAAAAAATTTATAGGCACCATCACGCTCCTATTTATAGGTTTTTCCCACTAGATGCAGCCTATGGACTCTATGGAACAGATCACCTGAGACAAAACTGGGCACATGCAGTTCCAGCCTCATCCCAACATAATGCTCAGGTGAGAAAATCCATTAATATCACCCTAACAAGTGGCAATACTAAATGCTGTCATAATAATAAAAACACTGGAATTAACACCTAGACTCCAGATGCAATCAGAATGCTAATTAAAGTGCACCTCACTGTGAAAACCAAACCCCACTTAAAAATGATTAAAGACTTAGAAGGAAAAGGTGCACATCGGAATTGGGAAAGAGAAAAGAAGAGTTTTCTGCTTTTACAGCCAGAGAATAAAGACATGACAAGGTTGGGAACTGAATACAGGTCCTTCAAGTTCCAGATCTTACTTTCATCTGCAGAATACTTTTCCTGAAAGAATTTTTCAGATGAGTGTCTAGCAATCCTGTCCATCTTCATTTCCAGCCCTACATTATATACAGTACATTGGTTTTTGAATGTCTGCTCCAAGAGCTTTCTCTGTTTAAAGAATTCTATTCAGCTCAGTATGCAGGATGAAGGTGTCATAAGCATTAGCCAGACCATAAGAAAGAAAAAAAGGTTAAAAGTAATAAAGCATAAAGTGAAATAAATAATGAGGGGAAAAAATCAATTTAAAATGAAGCTAAAATATACAGTCCTCTAATCCATGGAATTTAATATAATTTATACTCCTAATAATGACATATTCCTTCCTTATTGCCTTTCCTCTATTTAACTGATATTAATGTTACCCCAAATGTAATTGCCCTACATTGGTGCCAACACAAGGCAGCTCAGTTTCAGTAGTTTTGCAAAAACAACTTCCTATTATCATCTCTCCAGTTTCAATAATGCAGTCCTGCCCATAATACAATATGGATGACTTCTCATTTGTATGCACAGCTTCTATATTGCAGAAGCAGTCCAGGATCACATCCAAATGTCTTATGGGCTTTTTATAGCTACAGTACATTTGATTTACAGCTACTCCAGCAAACTGTTGTGCTCATTACCATTGTAAGTCGAGGCACTTATATCCTTCTTGCTTTTCATGTCCCTTGTATTATTGCAACTTTAAGAGGCTCTAGTGATAGATCATTGACAAAAAAATTCAGACTCATCTTATATTTTCAGCTTATAATTATCTCATTTGAAGACAGAGTATTTCCTGGCACAATGTGGCCAAAGTACTGTTTTTAGTATTGAGACTAAAATTTATGTCAAACACTCCTGTTTATTACTGGAAAAAAAAAAAAGCATGAATCACTTGAGTGACTGAGTAACAGTTCCTTAAACACTTAATACTTTGGTATTCCAAAGTAAATTTCAGAAACTTGAACTGCACTTCATTGTGCTAATGTTTATTTTAGATTATAGGAACTTCTGTATCCACCAGGGAAATTATTTTGGTAATTAGAAGACAAGCATGCTTTTGGTTGATTAGCTGACAGGGTCAAGGATTAGAAAGTAACATAACCTGACACAAAGAGATGTGAGTAATAAAAACCCCAAGCAAATCTATGAAACATCTTTACACACCTATGCTGACTTGATTTTTAATTAGCACACCTTACATTTGAGTAGACGCAACTCCTTGATGTACTAATGAAGTTATGATCACTCTTGTCAAGAAGCCAAGAAAGGAACATGTAGAACAGATAACTCAACAGTGTCAATAGTCCATCTATTTGAAGGCAAAAAGATTTGTTCTAGTAAAAGTTGTCTAGGTAGTAACCCAAAGAGATGATTAAAATAAAGTTTTCAGAGCAAGTCCTTCTTTTTTCTCTCGACTCAGTCATTAGAGAGTCACAGATGTGGTAACAGGGAGATCATGAACTCCAAGTCGCCAGAAATGACATGCATGCAGGATTTTCAAATGATTTTGGAGGAAAGTCTTCACTCCGTTGTGATTACAAGACAATGCTCCCAAATTAAGGCCTGATGGATGCTCAAGAGGGTTTGCCATATCATTCCTTTCTACCTTCCAGTGTAAGTAATGCTATTCTCACACCCACACTGATTACATATTCAAAGTTGCTACAATGGTTAGCAGTTAACCAATCCCCCTTTGCACATTTTCATTTGGCTTCAATTCATAGGCAGAACCCATGGCTCAGAACAAGATACACACTTCAAGGTTATTTTCAGAGGCCTCGTAATTTCACCTCAGATTTTGATCAAAAATTGTCTCTTTTTTTTTTTGGGAGAAAAAAAATTGCCTTTGAAATCACTGGTATCCTTGAAGAAATCTTTACTTTAAGAAAGAATTATTATAGCAAGGTCTACACCTCACTCTTTAAGAATAATTAGGATCTGTAGGGATTTCAAAATGATATCCAGATGAATATTTATCAGAGCCACGTTAATTAGCACTCTTCACTAAGGACAAAATAATTAAACTAGTCATGTTTAATGAAATTTCAATGATAGTTGATGTCTCCAAGTAGGAAATCTAAAATACATTAGTTGGACTGATTTGTTACTAGTTGGATTTTTACTAATTAAATGTCCTTTCTCAATTTATGTTGAACTCCCTTTTCCATTTCTACTGCCATAAAATAAAAGCATCAGAAGCTCCCAGGCACTTATTTTGGTGTTTGCAAAACTACTTTAAATTTCACACTTAAGTGCAATTTCTAGCAAAGCATTTATTTTTGCATTCACATTTCTTGCATTAATTTTAATTATTCTTAGACACTCAAAAGCTTCTCCAGGCTGTACCAAAATCCCAGGTGTGAGGGGATCTTTCTCCCTCTGTCCCCACTTTGTCTGGTACTGCCTCCCCTCTCCTTGCTGTGGGAGCATCCCAGCTGTTGGATGTTCCCATGTACCTCTTTACCAATGACACAGCATTGTACAAGTGGGGTCAGTTAATTACCCACACAAACTGCCTCTGTCCCTCTGGCATCTATTTAAATTAGGTGTTAAAAACACACTCAAAGTCAACACTGCTTTGACTTCTATCAACTCTGCCCCATTTCAGGCCACGGCACTGCACGGACAAATGTGAGTTACAGCACAGGCATTTTCTAATGAGCTCAAGCAATCAGGAACTGCCTGTGCTAATTTGTCCTCCTCCTCCTCCTCGGATGCTTTTTAAGGATGGAAAGAAATCCGGTTTGGAGAATGTGTAACAATGGAGCCAGAGCTAAAAGACTGCACCCTCCCCTCTGTTTTCTCTTGTCTAGAGCCAGAATTACAGAGTAATTCTGAGTCATCAGCTGCCTCTTTTTCTGCACAGCACTTGTGCACCATATGGGGAGCTGTCCCTCAGCACAGCTGGAGCCAGGGGACACCAGGGGCACTGGAAGCACGGTTTGGATCCAAGGGCATTTGAGGTGTGTGATTTCTCCATTCAGACAGTGTGTCTGGCCTCCTATGAATAAGCTCTGGACTCAGATCAAGTTCCCTGCTAATTAGGAGATGCAATCAGACCAGATCTTTCTTATTCCTGAGCCATAAAAAGCAGTGGCCCAGCAACTGGCTATGACATGACTCTGCCTTACTGGAAAATCATCCCTTCAGAAAACACTGACTGGTGCAAAAATAAAATTCAATACTGCTTGCAAGACAACTGTTTCAGACAGGCTTATTGATCTGTTGATTATCTTTTTGTAATATACAGATATTTTGGGTTGTCACACAATGTTCATGAATTTGTTGGCTTTTAAAATCACATTAATCTCTGTATCAGTACAAGACGTATAGAAATTACTAAATAGAGGAGCATAGCATTGATTTAGTTGCTTTTACTTCTGTATAACAGATTTGTTTTCAAGTGTTTTAGATATCTCAACAAAATTTTTCCTAGTGGCTTAAAAATACACTATTTCTGCCTTCCTGCTGCTTGGCACTAACAAGTGGGCTGTGATTACATGATAAAAAGCAAATAGTTTCATAAGAGTTCTTGTACATACTCTTCTCAGAGTAGAGAATCATTAGCATGTTTAAAGCTCAGGTACTGTAAAAAAAAATTAAAAAGGTCAAACCAATACAAATCATTGTGCTCATTCCTTGTGTCAAATCATTTTTGTGTCTCACCTTCACATTTACATCATGAAGATGATCCCCTTGATACTGAGATGCATTACTGTTAATCTGGTGGCTTCCTTTGGAGTTTTTAATCTTGAGTATCCAGCAACATAATATAGTCCCTTTACATAAATTAGAAAGTCTGAAGGACAGCCTAGGCCAGAGAGGATCTCTAAGCAAGAAAACAAAGCAGCTGAGGGTTCCTGCAGCCAGTCTAGGACAGAAAGCTTACAATGAGCACCACCAGTTTGTCTCAAAGAGAAGAGCCAGGGACTTGAGTGCCAGTGAAACAGAGCACTGGGAGCTCTGACTGGTGCCTCCCAGCCTTGGCAGAGGCAGCTCCAGCACACAGACCCTCCTGACCCCCACAGCTGTGAACACAGACAGCTTGTGCATATATTTGCTGATGGGGACATGTTCATCTCCCCCTTATTTGTTGGGCTGTGTCTCTGACCATCATTAGTCTGATCATTGCCTGCTTCCTCGTTACGTTGCTGTTGCACAGCTCATTTTATTTGATTTATTCTCTCACATATTCTGCTCAACAACCCAGCAGGTTTGCAGTATCTTGGTGACGTGTGAACCAGGGGGAGACATTAATACAGGGAGATCACATATGCTGGTATTTAGCTTGAGGACTCTGGAGTTTCATCAAAGCATGGTTTGAAAATAATAAATGCTGTTACATAGGTGACCAGGAAAGGAGAGGCTAATCAGGCTAATGCTTTGGAAAGCAGACATGGATCTGACTTACTGTACCCAAGAATTTCTTCCTTTTCATTAGTTTTTCTCTGTTGACAAACCACTTCCACTGGGTATTCAAAGTCATTCTCTGAGCTCAGGCCTTGAAAAAACCAAGAAATTCCTCCTCCCCTTCACCTACACTTAAGTCTGGAGGCTATGGAAACCTGCTTCTGGAGTGGACTTTATTCATTCACAGCAAAACTACTTATGTTGTGAACTATTAGGAAGCAAGCGACATATTAATGATAGAGATAATAGCAAAAGAACCAAGGTCACAAAGTCTCTTAACAACACAACAATTTCCTCTGTGCTGGCAGGATCCATCTCTGCCAGAGAGACAAGGATGTCATGTTAAAAGAGTTCTGTCAAAGAGACATTGAAATAGCTGCTGCAGCTGGGAAGAATTTTTCTTCTTCTCCCTGTTAGGCACAGAGCTGCACTCGGAGTCTCATCACTCAGCTCAAGAAATATTAATTGGCTATTGGGAACTGGGCTGGTAGAGGGACAGTCACACTGCTTAGTTTTAGTTATCACCTTCATTTGGCACCTATGGCTTTGCTGCACTGACTGGAGCTGCTGGAGGGGTTACCTGTCTGCTTTGACTGCAAGATAGAAAGCTAAGTACACAGACAGCCCCTCTTCAGGTGCAGGTGAGGATAAGGGAAATATTAGAGAGAGATTTATAAAATTAACACAATTTTCAGCAAAGCAGTAGAACACGATTTCTGTTTTTATTTCTCTGTGTTAAAACAAGTGACTGAAAATCCCTTTATTTAGGATCTGAATGCCTAGGTTCTGCACAGGAGAAAACCTTGCCACAAAAAAACAACAACTAAAAAACTCATGATTGTTTATGAAATTGAGCACTGACAAAACTGAAGGTGACACACAATCTATACAGGAAAAAGGTCTTGGGACAGCCCAGTCACAGGAGCAAAGACCTTCAAGAAAACATAACAAGCTGAAGGAATCTGACACCAAAAGCAGGATAAAATGATGGTGGCTCTCTCTCCTAACAAATCTTGGCAAGTTTTAATGCACAGAAACATGAAGGAAGCCCTGCCAGGTACACAAATCCCAAATATCTCACACAGGGAATAGGCATCACCAGACACACTGAGCAACAGTCCCAGTCAAAGCTGAAGACAGCTGCCCTGGCAGGCCAGGCTTACAAAACTAACCTAAAAGTACAACATGGAAAGGCAATGACGTATCTGTGAGGAACAGCTGTTTTTTTAAGAAACATTGGTTCCAGGCTTCACCTTTGTCCCCTAGGTCTAGCTCATAACTATGGACAGAGCTTCATCCATGCAGGCTTTGCTGCCCAGTGCTCTGCTGGAGGTCAGTGTTATTTCCTCCAGTTCAGGTCCAGGTGCCTCAGGCTGCCCCAGCTCCTTATTGCTGCAGCTCTTTTCAATTCCCTCTGCTGGCAGGGGCTGGGGGGGGTAATTGGTGTCACCTGTGTGACACAACTATTGTCCCTTAAGGATTCACTTCCATAGCTCCCAGGCCAGAGCACAGGCTCAATGCCTTTCACATGTGGCTATTTTTGATATTTGGGAGCTAAGAGCTGAGTAAACATGTTTGGGCTTTAAATTGCATTTGAGTGTTGAAATAGAACAGTTAGCCTCCTGAGAGAGCTGCCTACAGCATTCATGGCACCTTTTAGTTTGTGTCATTTATGGCAACTTTCAGTTCAAGCCTTTGTTGAGGCCAGATGAGCAGCCCCCAGTTTCCCCCAGTGCCACCTCTGTAGGCTCAGGGGACTCTGCTGGCCCAAGATCAGCCCTTCCCTTTGGCCCAGCTCTGGGTTAATACTGTCACAGCACCTGGTTTTGGTATTTCCTGATGTCATAATCTTCTCTTTGGCTTTTTCATCTTAAAAGTTCACAAATCTAGTAAAATCCACAGATCTCAGCAAGTCTGGCAACTTCCCTGATCTCATAATTTCTAAAACAGACACAGGAGCAAACTAATTCTTCTCTAGACAGGTATTTTCCTCCCATGCAGTGCTTTAATTTTTGTAGCTTAAGCGTTGTATGTCCTTCCTGAATCCCACCACATGCCACTGCAGCATCCAGAGTCACTCCATAAGCCAACAGCCTTTCCAGTAAGCCAGGCAGTCCAAAGTATAACTTCATATGCAAAAATTACATTATTCCTGTAAGCAACTTATGTTATGAATAAAGCCTGAAGACAGAACCCAATTCTCCATGCAAAGCCGATGTGCAAACTCCTAAATTAAAAAGAAATCTCAGGCAGGTGGAAGTGCTGTTTTGGGACCTTTCTGGTGTTGCAGTTGCCAAGGAAACCCCTTCCTTTGTGCCCAGTCAAAGGCACTGGCTGTTTGGAACCTCATCCCAGCTATGCCTGAATATGCTGCAGCATCAGGATTGAAGGGAAACTGCTAGAAATACACCGATAAAAGGAAAAGAAATATTCAAAATAAGGACTTCCTCATGAAAACAGCAGGTCTGTGGTTGCAGATTCCCATAGCAAGTGAGTGTCTCTTACCTTCAAAGAGGAAGGCAGAGGCACACAGGGACAGTTATTTGCATGTGATGCACTCTGAATGTTAAAAGCAATGCATAAGAAATAGCAAAAATTTAAAGGATATTTCTGAATTAAAAGTCACACTCCTCCCTATAGTTTTGACCTGATGTTGTAGAAAGCATCAGTCACTAAAAGAACTATCACTAAAAAAAATAAGATTAATTCTTGTTTTATGACTACTTTTTACTTCTTATGCATAATTACCTAGTTCTGGTTTTTCTCTGAATTCTATACAGACATCAGGGGAGTCTCAAAAGGAGTTGGGTGGTTTTTTTCAGAGCTGAATTATTTCCAGTGCTACTGATTAATTTTGTATGAGGAATAAGAAAAACAATTGCAAACCCACAAGAATGAGGAGGACATGTCTCAACCCTTGCCTTGATCCTGGTGAAACTGCTTAGTTACTGCTAATATATTTACTTTTCTGACATTGATTTACATTAAAATCACAGCAAAACAATTCTAGTTAAATGGATTAGCCTTCATTCCTTGATGCATTCTTAGTCTAAAATTAATAGCACCCTCAGGTGACTTTGTTTTCTGTAAATGGTTTGTATTAGCTACAACATATTGATGTGGCTTCAATGCATTTACCCAGTCCTTACTTTAATACAAGCTCATTTAATGGTCACCCCTCATCTGGCTAAAGCCAAAGCCAGGACAGGAGGTTTACAGAGACAGGACACATGAGCAAAGTAGGGATGAAATGTGATACCTAAGAATCTGAGTCTGCTCTCCAAAATGAGAGGAGAGTAGAAATAAAGAGTATAAAAGTAACCCAGCCCAAACTCTTTGGACCCTAATGACCACTTCAATCTCTTAAACTAAAGATGTGCTACAAGGACATGTGTAACATGTAGCAGAAGAGTGGTTGAGCCCATTGTGTTCCTGGAGGATAAACTGTGCCACAGAGCAGGATCCCATGGATCAAAAGAGTTACTTGATCTTACCATAAACTGGGCTGAGTACCATCAGAAAAAAAGAAAACCATGTGATTTGATAATTTGCTACATATCCCAAGAAAGGCAATGTAAAATAAATGTAAAACTGATCAGTAAAATGCATTTTTGGTCATCTCAGAACTCTTTAGCACACATTATGTATTTTAGGGAAGGAAAGAGGAAGCAAAACATCCATCATTCTAAAGGCCATTTGGCCTTTGAGAGGAAGAGCACTAGAACAACAAGGGGAAAACCACCCAAAACAAAGCAATTATTTTAACTTTCATTGTGGAAAAGGTTCCAAGACATTTTTAACTTCCCTGGCAAGATGCAGCTGCAGACAGAAATGGCTGGTTTCTTGCCTCTTGCAAAGGGTAAGAGCTACACCTTCATTACAGTCATTTCAGAATCTGGTTTTAGTGATTGTTTGTAACAGGAAACAAAAGGTCAGACAGCTAGTACTAGATTAATAAAACTGAGCAGGAAAAATATTTTCAAGAGGGAGTTGTTCAACTTTTGGTTATTCATTAAGAGAAAAGCCTTATAAAAAGAAAAAATGGGGGCGATTGTTTGACCCAATCCCAAGAATGAAGATGAAAGCCAAGCCATCAAGCACTCTATATAAAAGTGCAGGGAGTGTGTCTGAAGAAGATGCTCCCCAACAAATCCAGAACCATCAATGGACAGGAATGCTCTGCTTTCTCCCTTCCAGGAGCTGCACCTTCCCTTTGCACCAGCTATGGCTGCACCTGCTCCCCTTGAAATCTTCTGAAACTCCTCACTCACTCAAATGGCTTTTCATATTTCCCCTGCCATGTGGACGAGCCAGGAATTTCTGAAATCACTCTAAAATGGTTACCAATCCAGATCTGACTCCCCCCCCACTCACTCCTTTAGTGCCTTTATGAGCCCAGCCAGGTGGGTGTGCACCAAACACAGACCTCACCATCCTGCAGGATTATTCTCCTATAAACTGGTGTAAGTCACACAGAGCTCATTGCTCCAGCTTTGTGCACCTTAAAAGTGTTCAGATAGAAACCATGCTGCAAATTAGAGGACTTCTGGCAGATGTGGTCAGGGCAGATGCAGCAGTCCTTCCCAGGCAGCTGTTTGGACATTCTGGGCAGGAAATGGAGCCACACAGGCAGAGCTTGGTGCACGTGTTCACTCCTTGGCAGAGGCACGCTGAGGTCCATCTGCTGCACACAACAACTGCCCAATTCACACTGCAGATTACAGGCTTCAGACTGACAGAGGAACACAACAAAATCATGGTTTTTAAAAGAGTCTGAGTTAAAAAATGCTCTTATGAGAGATGTGGGGAATACTGGAAATTTTAACTCTGAGTTAACACTTAGTCTCTGAAGTTTTCAATTTTTTTTTCAAAGGAACTATATAATTCTGTATAAATACTGCAGTGACCAGGCCCATTTCATGGTATGGAAGGGAAAACTATGTAAGGAATAGTCAAAGCACAAGAGTACTTTTTTACTGTCTGCAACAGGGGAAGTACTTAGTTATAAGGGAGCCAAATTAATCTAAGAAAAAAATTAAAATTCTGCACACCATTCTCCCGTGCCATCTTTTCCAGAGAAACTCTGGTCTTTTCAAGGAAGCAGTTTTTCTTCCAGGAAATCTGATTTCAGAGAAATCTGATGTCATATCTTTTATTTTCTTTTAATTTCCTGGAATGATGATGTGTCACAGGCCAACCTCCTCTGGGTGCCAGCAGCAATAGTTAGGACATTTGTTGTCAGCAATGAATTAATAGAGGAATTCTACCATTTTTCTAAATTCTTGTAAGGCATTTACAGCAAATGCCCATTGCTCTTAAATTACTGTCTTTGCTGGAGATCCTTTGCATGGATGTGTCTCCTTTCAGCTACTTCTCATGTAGCTTGTGTGGGAAACAGTGATATGGCACAAAAAGACTCATATTCTGATTTTTAGAAGAAAGATTGATGCTGATTTTATTTTTGATACATAAACATCCCGTGAGATGCCCAATTAAGTAAATCAGAGGAGGTTCTTCAAAGCAGGAAGGTAAGCTGGTATTTAGGACACTTAAAAATGTTACTGACATTCTGCATGTGACAAGACTGAGGCAGAGACACTATGAAAAGATAATTGTAAATTGTCATTTGATTTTGCTACGGTTTTGTTATCATCCCCTGGGAGTGACAGGGGAAGAAAGAGGGGATCAATATGACTAGTGGATCTCTCTACCCAATATATTGCTCTCACTTAGCTAAAGCTGATAAATACTGAAAGTGAAAATCCAAGAAGGAAAAATGCAGTAAGACTGCAAATTAAAATGAAGAAGAACAAACAAACAAACAGATGGTTTAGGACATGTTTTAACACATGTTCAGCTATCACCACGTATTCACTACAGGTGAAGAGTCAGCAAAAATATTAATGTGTTTACAAACATAAGAAAATTTTGAAAGTTAACAATGATGTGTCATCACTGAAGAGGGGACAGAACAGAAAATGAGAGGGGTGGCATGAAACACACCGAGCTGAACGTGGATCTGATTATCTGCCCACGCTGTCTTTGAGCCCCAGATTCCTTTCTTAACACAGAATTAACATTAGATCAGGAAACAATTGCTCAGACACCCCAGGAGAACACCCTGGGAGCAGCAAAACAAGCAGCCAGGGCTGCACAGCCACGAGGTGCTCTTGCTATTTCTGCTAAAGAAAAGTTTCCTCTAAGAAATCACTGCAGGGCTTGAATGGTGGCAGAAATCAGAGATCTATATATGGCAACACCAGAGCAGGGCCTTCATCATCCCCCTATTTATTCCAGCTGCCACACAGAGGCAACAGTGCTCAGGAGAAACATCTGTAACCGAGTGTCAAGACTTCAAATGAGTTATGATTTCTTTCTTTGCTTATGCAGGCAAGTTATATTCTCCTCTGCTAAGCCAGGCAGACAATTCCCAAAGATTTCGTTTGAGTAAGAGCGAGATCCCAGAGTCCAATCCCAGAGTCCTGGAGCTGTGAGACCCTTCAGTCTAACTCATAGACACAGGAAATCAAAGAAAGAAGAATATCAGAATATTGTTTCTCTTGCTGAATAATTTGCTTTCCATCAATGTCCACATATGAATAGAAAAATTATGTTGGCATGTGCTGTAGAGATTAAAATTTCCCCATACGTTTTTGTATTCTTCAAATACAGATAATTTATTGAAGCTGGATGGTAAGACCTGAAATAGTGCCCAATCCCATCCAGTCAACGAAAAGACAAAAGCATTTCTAGGTCAAGATTTATCTCATTCTTAATCAAACAGTGAAAATAAGTCAGATGAATCTCTCCTTCAAAGTGCCAAAGGTGCACATGGCAGCAACTAACTGAGCAAGAGACAGTTGTTCAGACAGTGCCTGGTGGTTCTGTGCCAGGGGAGCCTTCCCCCTTTTCCTGAAGCAGTCATTCTAAGACTGGTCCCATCAAGGAGACTTTTCAGACTCTTCTACTAAGACCTCCTACATACCACTGCAAATGTCCACCACCTCTAACACCACTTCACAGAAAGCCTGACTTGGGGTGCTCTTAATTCCTATGAGCTCACTGAACTTAAGGCAAACCTCATTTCCCAGGGACATTTCTGCTTTTTACAGGATAGGCCACCTTGCCATTTAATGGTGTCTCTCCTTATCCAAGTGCTTTAGTTCTACCCATCCAGTTTGGTGCATCATTCCATGGAATTACAACAGGATTTACTTGCTGTTTCACCTGTGATGGTGGTGACATCTCTGTGAGGGGTTTGGTGTCAGCAAGAGCTTTGCAACAGCCATGGAAGGACATTGTCAAAAGTCTCCAAAGCAGCTGCTCTGCTTTCCAGCCAGTAGCAAATTAATGCTTGAACCATGTTTTGATTTAATGAAATGGACAACCCTCCTGCAATGTATTGCCTTCTGAAAATAGCTGAGCAGCCATGATGTTTTATGTTAACTATTAAAACATCCTGGCTGCATTATACAGTTAGAGTCAGTAAATAAGGATTTCCACACGTACTTATCTGGTTGAGCTCATCACCACTCTTGACAATTAAAAGGTGGAAATCCTTTCAGTTTGACTCTCCATCTCAGGGAAGATGGAGAAGCATAAATGCACCGAGACTGCCATTTTCAAAAGTACAGCATAAGTGTAATTCCCAAGTCTGGGAACCAGGCACTAACATTTGTATGAGCTGTTGAAAATCCCAAGTCTATAACCCACTTTTCTCTCAAACCACTGGTGACTCCAGGCTTTCCAGGTAATTTCCACTAACCAAGTGATGTACCACTCAGGGTAAAACGAGAAATGTAACAAGAAGGAGCTTTACAGGAATGGGCACCATCCTTGTGGGTAGTCTGGTTTTTAGGGAACTGACTAACAAAGATGGCACAGACACTGTTCAGTTGCACAGCATTGGGTTTTTAGGCATGGGCAGATGATGTGTGATTTGGCTTGAGATGTGTTTCCAACAAATTTTGGACAAAATCCTCTATTTTGCCTCCATCTTTTGTGAGGCTGGATTCATGCTGGTATTATATAGAATGAGCTTGACCCAAACTTTTTTCTGTGTTTTTTCTGTGTTTCTTCCCTTTTTTTCGTAGTCTGAAACCCCCACACAAAGGCTAACTCTGCTTCCAAGGCCTGACTTTATGAACATTTCAGGGAACAGATACACACAGGGCTCCTGTGAAAGGCTACATGAATTCTAGAGTGCTGCAAAATCCTTTAATATGTGGATTGTGATCAGAATCAATCACTGGGCTATTCATCTGATGCTATTTAAAGGCCTCATAAAGTATGTGAGTAACCTTCATTTCAGAATTTTAATCAAGGTATTTATTGAGAACTGTGCTGTATCTTCTGGTTTAAAAAAAAAAATTAAGGGATAGATTGGGGCTATAAAGCAACCTAGCCCCAGAGTGGAAAAAGATACACTGATAATGAAAGCGTAGTCTGAAACCCCCACAAATTCACAGATAAGAAATTTAATTTATTTAGGTTTTTCAAATATCAGATTTCGCCTTATACACAGCAAATAGCAGATATAACAGGTGACTTTAGGTAATTAAGGCTAAAGTAGAACAGAGAGACTAGGATTTTCCAAATGAAAATAAAATCAGTGAGAGACAAATTCCTTCTGATTTTTTAAATTTTAATCTGAGCCGAACAAAAAAACAATCTGACAGTTGCTTAAAAGTTAAAAGTTGTAGTTTTATTGTCAGTAGCATTGGGGATCCATGGCTCCCAGTGAAACCCCAAAGATCTTAATTTAGACCTTTTAAGAAACAGATTATAAGGGTCTAAATGGGTCTCTTTTCTTTTTTTTTTAAGAATTTGCTCTTATTTTTTCATTTTAATTTTAATTCCTGACAGAAAACTTAATTCTCACTTGCAAAAGATGTCTATTACTTAAATTATCTTTAAAGAAATAATCCTTCATTCTTTACTATTCCCACTGAAAGAAGAATCAGGCTTGTACTACTTTTTGCTTGAGATTGGTCTTGAATGAAGAACCTGGTATGTGGTTCAAAAGTGGTCAAGATTTTGGTTTGCCTTAAAAAGGAGAAAATACTGCAGAAAATGATACCTGTTTTCAGGATGGGAACTCCTCCCTGGCTGTCAACAAGGTGGCAGCTGATCAGGCAAGGGAGCAGAGGAGATTTAATTCTAAGCAGCAGTGTTATTATTTGAGGTTTTCATGGTAGGCAATGGGAAAGCCACCAAAGGTTGCCTAGAGCTGAAAGAAGAGTGATTTCATGTAAAAATATGACCCAAAGCCCCACGCATCTTGACTGTCCCTTGTGAGAATAAATTGATATTTCTGTAAGACTTTGAAGAAAAATAGTCTAAGTGCTTGCACAGTTACCTCTGGAGAACAGGCTGTATCCTGCTTTCCTCTCTGAAATGAAAACACACACTCCACTCTCTCCAAAATCAGTGAGAGCCCCATGGCTCTCTCCACAGAGGCACAGTGGGAATCCCACACTGCTGGGAAGGACTGAATTCCTAACTTGGATTCTTACCTCTAGATGCCTAAAAGCAAATATCTTTTCCAAGATGTGACTGTGTTAAGGTAAAGGACAGTCAAGAAATCCAACCATGTCTGTTTTACCCATTTCAGGTCCAAGATTTGAAATGGGATAATAATGTGGTATTTTCCCATTATTCTCTTAAAATCCCAATACTTGCAGGAATTATTCCCTCCCCAGCAGCAATCAGAACAGCACTGCAGTCCAGAGTTTGGGTGAATTGCAGATGTTGTAGTTAAACCACCCAATGTCAGAGAAGCAGAAACATCAAGGGAAGAGACATCAAGAAGGGCTTTGCATCATTCCATCTAATTTTCATTGTAAAAATGTGAACTTAAGTCTCAAGTGTCTCGTTAGGCAAGTTCAGCAAATGGGAAGCTTGAGCAAATGAGTTTCACTTTTGCTAGCTGAGATTGTTTTGGCATCTGGAAATATGTTTTGGATGATCGAAACGTGGTCAGGAATTTGAATACTATTTTTTTTTCCCCCCAGTCTTGTAATAGCCTCCTTGAGAAATGTCTTCAGACTGTTGCATTTATATTACTGGCCTCACATCATTTACATCTAATCTTCCAGTGCTGTTAACAAAAGCTGGGCTAGCATGTGCAAATGTAAATAACATTTTTTTTGATGTGAAATCCCAGTTTAACTACATAACAGACTTCAAAGCAGGTTTAACATCAGCAATGCCTGCCACACTGGTTATTAAACTGCTTTCTGTAAGAGTTATTGCTTTAATTTATTCATCTATTTTGGTTGCAGCAAGCCCCATTTCCCCCCTTCATTTACTGAGATGCTTTTTAAAAGAAACCATTTCAAAAGTGAGGTATAAACCAGCAGGTAGAGGAGGGGATACAATAGAGTATCAGATGGATCTTTATGTAGCTTGGTTACTGTGATCTCAGAGGGGTCTGGGTTAAGGTGCCCTGTTCCATCTCTGACAAAGGAAGCTCCTTTCTCACTGTTCAGCTCAGCACCATCTTATCCTGCGAGTGCTGTGGTAAAGCAGAGCTGGTTGTGGCTCAGGAAAAGTCATCTGGGTGCAGGAGGGGATGGAATCCCATTATGGAGCTCACAGAGGAGTCTCTCGAGCTACAGAAGATCCACAGGACACCAGAACACAAGACCCACGGGGGTACCTTCCAAAAACTGGCTTTCTCAGACAGTTACAGCCCAAAAGTGAGAAGTGGGGAGGGAAGCGAGGGAAAGAAAAAAGAAGAAAAAAGTGCTACTATTGTTTCAATTTATATTTTGATAAGTGTCCCTTTCTCTCCAGAAGTTTGATTTTCTATTACATAAAGTGGAAGAGGAAGCAAGAGAATGATGTGATTGGTGCAGTTTTATGTTCTAATGAATTGCTGCAAACAAGATTCAAAGGAACCTAATGTTTTGTAGATGGGAGCTCCCATTCTCCACACAAAGCAATTCTCACCAAATCAATCAGAAGAAACCTATTTAGAGCAGATAATTTCAGAAAAAAGGCACTAGATGGTGTATTCATGGTGTTCACTGCAAAGCTTCCCTGCACTTCCAAATGTGACAGTTTATTGTAACACTTAGGTTTCCATGGCAAAAACCTAATTTCAATATAAACAGAGTATGCTAAAAATGTACTTGCTGGTAGCAGCTAATGCCCAAGGGCTGTGGAGATCACCTTCCTCTTTTCAAACTGCAGTCATGGCTCTTTATTATAAACTGATATTAGAATGGATGCAGACTTGCAAACTTCTTAAATGAATGTCTCATCTACATTCAGTGAGGCACAAAAGCTGAGAAATTCGCTGCATTATGCAAATATACACTTTTTTCCAAATGTATTCCACCTTCTGAATAATTCCCAGGAATGTTTACTTAATGTGGCAAATGGCACGAGCAGAAGCAACTTAATTTAATTATTTTGTACAAATCTTCAACTTGTTAGTGCCTGCCTTGGTGTTGTAATATTAGTACAGGGTAACTGAGCAACATCAGAAAACGGGGTGTGATCCACAGGAGGTGAACAGTGAGGATGGAGCAAGAACATTATCCTAATTAACACAAATTGCTTGATTGAAAGGGAGGAAAAAAGCCAAGGGGATCACAAGTGGGATGCACAGTGCCTTTAGAAAATACATACAGAGAAAAAGGATTATATGATTAATTCAGCTTCATACAAAATGAAAATTAATTACAGTGCTCTTTCCCTATTCTTGTGTATGAGGAAACCACAATTTGCACAAGCCAACACAGCAGGTTGGTTGTAGAGCAACTATTAAAACACAGACCTTCCCTTCTTTTAGGTCAGCATTATACTTATTGAATCATGTCACATCCCACAGGTAACAACACTGCATTTTGTTTCTGTTTATACAATACTACAGAGACTAAGATCTGCTCAATTCAGGGCAATGAAGTTAATTTATCACTAAACCAAAAATATTGCTGTAACTTTTTCACTTGCAGCTCCAGAAAACCCAGAAAACACTTTTACCCCAACCTTTCACACACAAAGGAGACCAGCAGGTGGAGTCATTACATGCAGATTTAAAAAAAACCCCAACGACAAAAACTCCCAAAACAAAACAAAAACGAAGGAGCTTCCACAAAGCTCCTGGACATAAACAGCAGCTAAATCCTTTTAGCTTCATGGATGAGTGGCTAAATTGGTTTGGGAAGTCAGCAGTTCAAAAATTAATTGAGAACCGGTTTCCAGTCCTCCAAAACTTGTCTCCCTTTTCATTCATCACGACCCTCAAAAACTTGTTTTTCCCTTCCATTTTCTTCACCAGCTTGGATAGTTTTGTCCATTGCTAAAGAGTCACATTCTACTTCTCTCCAGCTAAAATACTGGCATTTCTGAACAGCATCACCCTGGGGAGCTGAAGAAGAGACAGATGAGACAGCACAAACTAAAAAGGTGATTTTTACTCTACTTCCAGTCCTAGAGAATCATTCTTCTCGCTGCTGGAAACAACGAACAACAGTGGAAGATAAAGGATTAAAAATGAAGAAGAGTATTTAACACAGGACCAAATTCCAAGCAACTAATTTACCCAGCATACAAGACTGCAGGATAAAAGAAAAATGATGAAGAAAATACTTGAAGAGATGAGACAGCAAAACCAACCTGAGAAAAGGTGCCCCCTCAGTGAGATGTGTTAGCAGGCATTTCATCATCAAAGACAAGGAAGTTGAATTAAGCTCATTATCATTGTTGGCCTTTATGCACAGTAAGATTTAGTAACCATGTAAATGTATCACCGATTACTTTCATTTTTTTATCTGTTACTACTGTCACCATTTCAGCTCATTTGTGCTCCTGCCTGACAGCAGTACCTAGAGCTGGTCAAACTCTGCCAAACGGTGTTTACAAAAAGCCATGTATGAATTCTGAGCAGCTGCTTGGTTCAGCCCTGTTTGTGCCCCTCGTTGTTCATGAATATTCAAGGAAACATGTTTTGTTTGCACAAATGGTTGGGGAGTGGCAGTTCCTTTATGAATATATTCTCATGCAAACAAAGATATTCCGGTGGGATCAAGAGTGTTTGCTAATTCACCACTAACTCCCTGTGAAAAAAGTTTTGGGCTTTTAGTCAGAAATCAGAAACACTATCAGTTGATTCAATTAACCAGTTGGATGCCACCACACACAAGTAGTCAGCAGCAAAAAGAGGACAAAACTCGGGTATGGGTTTGAGCAAAAAGGTTCATTAAAGAAAATCAAACCCTTTTGTGAACAGAGTAAGAGTGTTAAACAGTGGCTACTAGTCAAAAAGAATAACCAGCCTGGTGGTCATAATGCATCTCAACTTGAAATCACTTAACTGTTGTTTGCATATTTATGAAAGAGGAAAAACCAACCAAACAAAACCAAGCCAGAGTAGCAGATGTTCCCCTTAAAATTTCCTGCAATACATTCCCTATTTCTTAAACTAATCTATTTCTGGGTTACATACAATGCAAGAATCTCATTTTCCTTTAATGTGTCTTCCAGAAGAAAAAGCAGATAAATGATGTACCAATGAATCTTGCTTAAAGATGCATCAACTGCAAAAAATGTGGGCCTGGCTGCCAAGCTTAGAGCAGTAAGTGGTGTGAGCTTCTGGATCTCTGTGGTGAGGTTGGGATGCTCTGCCTGGTCTGTTCTGTGTTGACCAAGTCACAAACAGCTTTTTGCTGTTCTGAAAGTTAAAACACTCAGCCAGGATGAACCTATTGGGAGTTGAATTTGGAGAGGTTCCTGCAGAGCTTCAGACAAGATTCTTACAAGTTTGAAAACAGAGGTTATGAAGTGCCTGAATTCATAGGACTCATCACAAGTTCCTCTATGTGGGAAACTGAGCTTGAGAAAGAGGGAGACAAAACACACACTGGGTCTATTAATTATGTAGGTGCATTTCTCATTTGCAAATGAAAAAGTAGCATATTTCTATAAATACAGAGGAAGTGGCACAGCATTTTAATGCCAAGTCAACCATCAGACAGCAGTAACACACATATTGGGGGAAGAGGTGGCACAGAGTGGTTCATGTAGGTACCTCTGTTTTATTTCCTATGATTTCAGGAAACCCTCACAAAACTCGCTTTAGCATCTTAATCCGTTGCTAAGAAGCAAATGAGTGGACACAGTCAAGTCCACAGTTCACCTTGGCTTTTCCACAGTACACAAAGTTTCTGGAGATTTAGGGCAATGACAGAAAGAAGCAAAACTCTACATTACATCATTTTCAGAATAGTGTTGATTTATCATAACATAAACCTTATTATCTCAGTGTTTTCTCAACTTGCAATGATTTTGAAAAATACTGCTCTTAAGATACTAATCAAGTTGTTAGGGAGGTAGAATTAACTATATAGAACATATCTGCAGTGGTACAGTAATATGAAGCCTTTTTGGCCACACAAAGCCCTTTTCTATTTTTCTCCCTTCCTGCCAGCAGCTGTACATTGTATTATCCTCCTGGCCAGAGGGAAACTTGGGAGAGCATTTCACAGCTCTGCAGAAAACCCTCCTTCCAGCACTTATCTGACTTTTAGTACACCCAGCTACAGATTATCTGGAAGAATTTAATGAATATTCTAGTTTCTGCAATTAGATATTGCTATTCACACCTAGGGACTCCAGAGTGCATACATATTGAGCAGAAATTAATATTTATGCTTATCAGCGTAATTATTCTGAAACATGAAGAAAAAGATATGAAGATATTATTTGATTATTGACCTAACAAGACCCAACTCAAAAGCTAACTACTTCACATATTTCAGGGCATGGGCTTAATTTGTGGGAAAAATGTGATTTACCATCTCATATTATAAACCAGACAATTTGGTTTAAGTGTTGTTCAAAATGCCCCAGCCTTTAAAGCGTGGAAAGCATTTCAGCCTCAGAACTGACAAGTATGCTTCCTCAGGGAAGGCACTGTTATTAGTTTATTCCTTCCCAGGCACTCATCTCAGAGAATTTTACACATTTACAACAGACCTATTTCAGGAATAACTGGACAATGTTTTTCAGCCTTTCATCTGGCTCTGGCTGGCTGGATTCAGCCCCTGACACTTCCATGCAGTGCAGAGCAGGGCAGTGGTGTCAGGGCTTGCTGATCTTGTCACCCTGCAGTGGGTGGCACAGCAGCACAGCCACCACCCTGTGCCTTCCTCCCTCCCTAGTGCCAGGACTAAGGGAACACAGTCATTCCTGCCAGCAAGTCCTGAGCACCCCCAAATTCAACCCTGGCTGGTGGGGCTTTTGGTACCCCTAGCAAGTTCTCTGTCGTGGGAAACACTGGTAAAGGATCACAAGACTATTGGGAGGAGCTGAGCCGGGAAATCAATCCCTCAGTCCCGATGTGGTCTCTCCTCTTTCAGGCAGCTGAGCCAGCCCCCCTCTATCCACAGCTGGATGTTTCATCTGTGTCAACAGCCTTGTGCAAATCCTGCTTGCAGTTTTTGTCAGCAGCCTGCCCCAACCACGGCTGGCAGAAAGGGGCAGCAAGGAAATCTGCAGAACTGTGTGAGCACAAAGCACCCCCAGAGCAGGGGCTGCCCTGCCACCAACCACACAGGGCTGGAGTGCCCTGGCCCTGCACCTTGTCAGGCTCTCCCTGCACCTGAAGACATCCCAACATCTCTGTGCTGATTATTTGACAGTAGAAAGGGGTCTGAGCTCTCCTCAAAGCCTCTTCCTCCAAAGAGTGCTCTCAGCAACTTCTGCCTGGTCACCCATTCCTGTGGGACCCCCAGCAGTTAATTGTCTCTGAGACCCTTCTGCCAGCTGGGCTGAACTCCCTCAGTGGGCTCAGATCGCTGAGGAGAGGAGTGAGAAGAATATACCTTCGGTATTAGTTCTTTAGGAAATAAGGCTAAAAATGGAACCCTTGCCCTAATAGGAAGAAATAGATTTTCTACTCTTGTAATAAATAAAGTCCCACAGGATGAAGAATAGCAGTATCAGTTCCTATTTTAACAAATTCAGTTCCAGGAGATTTAATTTTTTATCCAAAGACACATCAGAGAAAATTAAAAGTCATTGATCTTTTTCATCTACCTCCCTTTTCTCCCTCCCTCCCAGTTTCAGATTTCAAGCACTTACCAAGAAAATTAAACACAGTCATTAAGGCAGCACCAGAAATCACTTGTCTCTCAGCCTCTTATTTCCTAAAAGGAAGCCCATCAAAGAACCCTTTGAAAAGCAGCAAAACACCCACCTCTCAGCCCCCAAAAGCTTTCATTGTTTTGGGAAAGTTGTGGCCCCTCCATCCCTCTGTGCCCTCTTTAACTCCAGGATTCACAAGTGTGCTGACCCTAATTTATTCCCCAGGGCCTCCTATGTCATGTTTTCTAATTTGATCTTATTTCTTACTTATGGTAGGTAAGAAGGTCGAGGATTTCTTTTTAATCTCTCTCACTCCACTGAATCAATCCAAAGAAAAACAATTATTTGTTTCTGACCCATTTTTTATGAGTTGATAAAAAAAAAATAGCTTTCAGCTTTTTAAAGTTAAAAAAGTAACAGAAAACAGGAAGGATGTCCCTCTTCTTCAAGCAAAAATCCGACTGATTTAAACACTGATGTAAATTTAGAGAACTCAAACTTATAAGAGAACTATTCTCAGCTCTATCTCTTGAATTGCACAAGAATGCAGTTTTAATAGTTTCTTTTTAAAATTACTTTATCAAAAAGAAATGTTGTTGTCATCGAATATCTGCTCATTTAGATAACTGCTGTGTGTACATTTCATATTTTTTTTTTCTGTCCCCAACAAAAAACTCAATTACAGCACTGAACATTTGGGCAAGATCTCAAATTAACTGGAATACATATCCTTGGAGAAATCAGCTCTGCATAATGAAGTTCATGACAATACTGAAAAAACACCGTCCAGCTGAGTAAGCTTTTGCATTTTGAGGCGGTTTTTTTTTACCCCTACTTGTTCCTATGAACATGTCAAGATATTCCTTTATCAAATAAGGTGAAAAATGGGCCAGGTTGCTGAGAAACACGTTACACAGCAAGCTGGTGATAAAAATGGAACAAGAGAAGTCTGAGGACCAGATTTATTCTTGGAAATTGAGCTGGATCATATTAGAACCAGATGATTGCATATGAACCTGAGAAACTTCTGTGATGACATCAAATCAAGTTATTCCAGCTTCTGGCAACAGCAACCAAAAGGAGAAGCCTTATATACAGTTAAAGTGAAGAAGGGGATGGTGCACAGAGTCTCTTCTGCCTTTTACAGATGGATTTTTTATTGAGGGCAGTACACTGGGAGACCCTGTGATACAAACAGCAGAAGGTTTTCAAACTCTAAGCTAAAAGAGAAGAATTCCATTTGCATATTTGCCTTAGAAAGCTTTTGGTAATCAACCTAAAAATATTTTATTTTCAATTAGTCTGAATATATTGAATATTTTCAACAGCAAAGGTAAAATGTTTCTTTCATGCATGTTCATTTTGCAGATAAATACTAGGAAAAGTATAATTTTAGTTCATCGTGAAAAGTGAATATAACATTGTATTTGAGATTTAAAATTACTTTTTTTTTACTAAATTATATTGCCAAAATATGGCTGGAAACCCTTTGCATATTCAGCAGGCTATGTAAGGTCACAGCTACTCACAGAAATAACAAAAATACCATGTGAAAATCCACAGAATATGTTAAAAGCCTAAAATCTTGTACCAGGAGCACGACAATTACTAGTTCGTAGCTAAATAGATGACTGAGGAAAATCAACTTTATTCTTTTGTCTCAGCAGCAGTGCTGAGATGTGGTTAAAGGTTGTGGAAAGCATTAGCTAGAAATCTGTAAGGCTGAGCAAATATCCATGGCTGTTCCAATAAAAAAAAATTGGAGAAAAAATTAGTAATTTTTTTTCCAAGTTAAAAAACCCTACAGCCCATATGCAAAGCAAAGCTAAGGCTCAACATATACTACAGCTAAAAACACAACAAACACAAATAGGGTAACATCACATAAAACCAGGTGCAGCTAAAGGTCAAGACATCCAGTCTGCCCTCATGGAGACCCAGCCAGAAGGAGGGACATTAACCAGGAAAATTCTCTGTTTCATTCCAGAGTCACCAATTTTTGGATTAATTAATCAAAATATTAAAAAATAATTTTCCTTCCTAATTATCCACGTTACAAGGCAGTGTTTTCAGTCTTTTGTCTCAGGGACATACTCTTGTGCAGATGCAGACTCCCAAAGATCTTTTTGATAGTGAAGTTATATTAAGTTCAGTGGGAGTTTGGTTCTTAAATTCAGCTGTATCCAGGCCTGAGTCATGAAGGACTTCACATCCTTTAGGCAGAGGCATGTGCTGGCTTGTTTGACAGAGCAGCACAGAGCACACAATCCAGTGAAGTTAGAAATGCTGTTTTGCATGCAGGAGTCATATGGCAGAACTGGGAGAGAAATTCTGTAAAAAATTTATCAAAAGTATTGAAAACTCACTGTTCTCAAGTGAGGCTGGGCTGCTCGCCTCTCTTCTCACTGAGGGAGAATTGGTAGAGAAATGAACAAATATTATCTGTTTTATCTTCGGGTTGGTTTTCCCCCTCCCCCAGAAGTGCAGTGTTTTACTGACAAAAAAAAATTAAATCAAAGAGAAACGAGCCATCAATGCAGCCATTGCCTGAAGCCAGGTTTGATGGCCTTCAGAGAAATCACAGTCCATTTTTCTTCCACCAAAGACCTGAAGGATGAGTTGTAATGTTTTTGTGGCAGTCTCTCACTGGGAGGCATTTCCTCCACATCTGCTCATCCTTGGCCTAAACCCAGGCTGACCATGGGGTATTGGCAGGACCCTGAACATGAAGATTCCTTGGAGAAACATCCTGAGATCTCATAGTCCTGCAAGCCCCACTGCTGGGGGCCCTTGCACAGGCTGGGAGTGATGGATAGACGTGTTCCAGGAGACTTTTTAGATCCACTCCTGGGGTTACCTGACTGAGGCATCAGTGTGAAGAATCATTTCACCTACAAGTTCCTCCATATGCCTTGGCCAAGAACCAGCCTCCCCAAACCTTTTGGCTGAGTCTCTTTGGCAGTGGAAGGAAATGAGAACATCCCGTGTGACATTGAACCCTTTGCGATAAGGTTTAGTGGACAGGGATTCAGTCAAATGTTGGACTTGATGATCTTGAAGGTCTTTTCCTAATGATTCTGTGATTCTGTTCTATGTCTGGTGAGAGCTGCTGTGTGAACTCCTGTGCCAGCTCCTCCAGTTCAGGTCCCCAGGGCTCTCAGCCATGGCACAGAGTATGGGCAGGTCAGGCCACCCCAGAACTTTCCACACAGTTTGTGGATGTGCTGATCAGCACAACTGAAAACTGTGTGAGAACTCAGAGTTCTCACTGCAAAACCCACTCAAAACCCACCAGATTAGTGCAGGAGCAAACTCAGATCCCAATCCTGGCTGCTTTATGTACAACTCTGTACATGCAAGTACAAAAAACAAGCAAACATGAGGCCCTGTAACATAACTGGGAAACTGCTCTGCTGTTAAATAGGGGTTTGCATTCACTTTGTAAAATTAGCCTCAATTCTCCTCACTGGATAACAGAGAATGAGCATGGGAGCAGTAGGGTTTTGTTATAATACCTGGATTTTAATAGTGCAAGTATTCAGAATTATTCCTTTGGAGAAAAAGGGCCTCTAAACACGTAACTGTTCAGCTTTATTTACTAACAGATAATTATGTATTAAAATGCACTGAAATTGCATTGTAATTTTGACATAAGCTACAATATAATTACAGCCTTTGTAGTGTAAAATATGACTGTAACAGAATAATGAATTAAAGATGAGAAATAAGCATATAGACTAGTTTGTATTTACAGTAGACATCTCCACAGTATTCCCCTGTGGATCCACTTTCAGGAATATGGTCTAACTTTCCTTTATCCCTACAGAGCTCAGAGTGCCAGATTTGGGAACCACCAATCTGTAAATGAAGGCCAGAACAAGACCGATGCTCTGTGCAGCCAAACACGATGTGTCTGTCCTACTGCAGTTTCTGAACAGCCCTTACAGAGGTAATTTCTCCCTGCTTTGCATTTTCCCTTTGGAAACAGCTTCCCAGATAATTTGAAGTTGGCAGTTTTCCCCACCACAGTGCAAGCATGAATGGAGGCTGCTGGTGTAACACTGCTGCTTGTTAGGCAAATGTGTCAAATTTTATTTTTTAAGTGGAAGAGAGATTACAAAAAAGTTAGGCATTCCCCCCCCAATTCGGTACAAATATTCCAGTGTATCCCAACTAACTCTTCAGCTACAAATTCAAAAAATATGCTTTGCCAAGAATTTTAACTGGTTGTGCAAGTCTTTGCCATCTGTTGCTCTAACTGCAGAGACAAACCCAGCATAATTTGCCACTGTAGCATAATAACATTAGATCAATGATTTATGGGGCCCTGAATGTTCTTTCCTCAGAGCTGTGTGCTTTTGTTGGCCTTTGCACCTATTCCAAATACAAACTCAAACACGGAGCTGCTCCCTCCCTCTGCTGCAGCCTCCTCATGTCAAACACAAATCCTCTAATATCAGATACCATATCACTGTGCATGAAATCCCCAGCTCACAGTGTAACAAATCCAGGGGAAGGATGCTATTAAACTCTGCTATCTTGGAACACATATAAATAATTCACACCTTTCTTATAAATATTTATCCTTGTAACCTCAATAGTAATTCAAATAGAGGTTACATCTTCATCCATGTCTATTTTCCATATACAAAACTAATAATCTGAATTTTTCAACTGCCTTCTCTACTTAATTTATATTTTCTTAAAATTCAGATGTAGAAGTTTTCTCATAGCAGTTAAGCAAATGTCTCCTAATTTTCCTTTATCTTTTTCCTTTTAGCTGGTGTTTATTCTTTGGCTTCAGTGGAACTAAAAAAAAATGAGAGCCCAGTCTGTGATTGCATCCTTCTATTAGTGTTCCATGGTTTTAAATAAAAACATAATGATGTTATAGCTGTATGATACAAACACTGTTGAACTGTAACCCAGGGGATGGAAACTATCCATGAACTTTTCACACCTCCTCTAAATTCTAAACCAACTCAAACACTTTTCTTTTTTCACCTGCAGTCTTCTCCATTATCTCTTGAAAATACCCACAAAAAATCCCCAGAGTACACCATCCTTAAACGTGGCAGCTTTAGAAGCCAAAATTAGACATTTATCTATGATCATCTTGGGAAGAAGAAAGGGGAAACAGGGAGGAGAAGTAATGGAAGCTGTGAATGCTCATAAGCAAGAAGAGAACAGTCAGTCCGTTACAAAATTACTCCCTCCAGGCTGCAGCAGTTTGGTTTTGCCAAAAAGTTGACACCAAAAAATCATCCTGGGAAAAGAAAATTCATCTAAGTGGGCAGCTTTTTGCTGAGGAGAGATATTATGAACCATAAAAATTATGTGCTGCTTCTGTTTCATGAACATTACACAATCACTAGACTAAATAGCCAGAATAAACAGAGAACAGGCATTTTTACTAGGCTTCAGTAGAGTAAAGCCATAAAGGAAATAACTCCATGAAATTTACAGGAGAGACCCATTTCAGACCATATGTTGGGGAAGGAGCTCCATCCAAATGTGTGAGTCAATGTGTTAGTGAAGTGTTGCATGTGGAGTTCCTGAGTTTGGGACTGCTGGAGGTTTGGGTTTCTCAGTGCTGATGTGCTTTTATGCTCCAAAACATGACACATCCATTTGACTTTCTGCAGCAGGTATTTTTCCCCACTCTGCACTGTGAATCTGAGCAGAGAAGGAAAAAATACTTGACTTGCCCATGGTATGGACACTTTAGTATTGTAATGTGTCTTTTTTAAGCTCCAGAGTATTAAGTGGTTGATTTAGGCTTGGAAAGTTGGGGCTGTTGTGCACAGAGAAGAGGATCTGGAGAGGCCTACAAGGAACTGGAGAGGGATTGTGCACCAGGAACTGTAGGGACAGGACAAGAGGGAATGATTTCAAATTGTAAGGGGAAATTTAGGTTAGATATACAGAAGAAATTCTTCCCTGTGAGGGTGGTGAGGCTCTGGCACAGATTGCCCAGAGAAGCTGTGGCTGCCCCATCCCTGGAAGTGTTCCAGGTCGAGTTGGATGGGGCAGGGAGAAACTTGATTTAGTGGAAATGTCCCTGCCCATGGCAGGGGATGGAACTGGTGAGTTTTAAGGTCCCTTCCAACCCAAACCATTGTATGATTCTATTTTACAATAATGTAAATACACAGCACAATTATAGTCAGGACTGACTGAGTTTAACCAGCTATTCCACAATCCATATCTCCAGCTTTGTTTCTTTGTTGTCTTCTGACTAGACACTTGTCTCTTCATTTATTTTTATGGTTTGATTTATACACCTTATAAAAATATTATTTCAAACCTGCCTGTAAGCAACAGCTGTATTACTGCATAATTACCACTAAGAGATGGCAAAGCTAGAAGAAGATACTCACATAAAAAAACCTCATCTGGCATAATCACTCATTTATTTGTTTAATAGATGAAATTAGTGAGAGAACAGAAAATGGACAATAATGAGGGTGTTACAGATGAGCTTTGCTGCAACACTCTGCCAAGTGCTACCCCCCAGCTCAGCATCCCCTGACTTGAACAGACACTGCCAAGTACAGCTGGTCCAAAAATGATTGTTCTGTTTCACAAGCTAAAATATATTTTTCTTCCATACTCAATAGCAGAAGTTTTCAAATATTTTTTTTTTTTTTTTGTGAAACAACTAGGCAGGAATATTCATTAGACGTGGAAAAAGAAATACCAGCAGGGGGTTGATTTGGGAAACGTTTCTTTTAGCAATCTAAAATCTAGGATAAACCTCAAAAGTTCATCATTAAATTGGGAGCTGGAGCGTAAAGGATGAGCTCATTTGGGTTATGTGTTGCCCACTGGTAGCAGTCAGAGAAATGCCTTCCCACACCACTGGATGCTCATCTCCTGCCACCAAAATGCTGGTGCTCTCGTGGCACCTGAGAACAACTGCTGGTGCTCAGATGGCCAGACAAGGCTGAGGGCCAGAGGTCCCAACTGGGCAGAGCTGACCTGGAGGCAGCAAGGTCTGTACCTTCTCTAAAGGCACCAAACACTGAAGGGAGGCCGTTACTGAGAACAGTCCCACAGCCCCAACCAGCAATACAGGTTTATTTCCATTTTTCTACCTTTTCCAGCATCCTGCAGGACATTTCAGATGTCGTTTCCTGCTGCCTTCCACTCTTTGAGGTTGGCTTGATACTGTTGCTGAACAAGTGGGCTCTAGTTTTTATATGTGCACAAAAAAAGCAAGTTTTTAATAAATAAGAACACAAAAATATGCTGCACGTGTTCTATAGCTTGTGTGACTAAATGCTGAGGGTGACAAACATGAACAGAGTGCTTGATTTGTCTAATTTGGGCATCAAGCCTTTTAACCCAAAACTGACTATCAAGAGAAAGAGAAAACATTTTGTCTTGTTTTCTAACACGAAGTCATTTCACTGACAAGCAATTCCAGCTTTTTCTGTGTCTCTGTTTCAACTCCTTGAAATCCTAACATTCAGTCTGGATTAAGGGAATTTTATTTGCAAAACTACAAATACTACTTCAAACAGCCTATGTTTTCCATCCCTATTTACCTGCAGAAGGCATAGTAAAACCATCCCCACAAGTGACCAAAAGCTTCCTAAGGCTGTTGCACATCAGGTGACCATGGTAGTTAACTAATATGGGCTTTTCCAAATTATTTTGACTATTGCAAATATTCACAGCATCAATGACAAAACCACCCCAAAGCATTACGTAGAAGCCAAGCTTTTACTGACAAGGTAGAGCACAGAATCTGGCAAATATGCTGAGGAAGGAAACGTGCCAGAATCATGTTCTCCTCCTGCCTGGGTGGTTCCAAGCCCTGGCTCACTTCATCAGCATTGTGCTCTGTCCTGCTAATTACTTCTGGGATTAACAAGCCAAGCACTGGGCTGGAAGAGACAGTGTCAACTCCCAGCACCTGAATTAGAAACACCAGTGTTTGCCTGCCTGAAACCTGCTCAGATAGAGATGAAAACATTTTTCAGGACTGACATTGCATGGAGGTGGAGAGGCTGCAAGAGAAAGGGCTGAGCAGAGCTATTCCATCCTGTGCAGGGCTGAGGTGGTGCAGAATTAATGAATTAGCAACCAACACACAGCACATGGCCCACACATCCTACCTTTCAAAGTGCTGCTATCATCTCCACATTGCTTACTGTGGTTTCCAATATAGTTCCACTGATCTACTCCCTTCAAAAAACAAAATAAAGACCAAACCAGCCCCACCCTCACCCAGAACTCGGTGTTTTCTATCATTTAGACACTTTACTGCTCACAAAGATCAGTTCTTGCAACCATGTGCAAACCACAGTGCTTAAATTTGAGCCATGGCAGGTTGTACCTGTGGGACAGGTGTTCCCTTATTTCCTCCTCACAAAATGTGCTTGATGGCAATTCATCCCAATCAAGGTAAAATCTTATGCCTGGAGGGTGCTGTCAGATCAGTCATCACTGAAGCACATCTAGAAATGACAATACATCATGTCAGAGGAAGTGCCCTTTTCTAAATGGGTGGAAAAGTTCCTGTCCAGAAATAAGATGAATGTTTGCTCTTTAAACTCACATTTCAGAATTTGTCAGAATTCAAGAATATTTTTATCTTAGAAAGGGTATTGCTTTTCTTCTCTTTCTTGTTTTTAAGGTTTTGCTTCAGCAGGCTTCATGGCAAAAAAGAAAAAAAAAAAAGAAAAAGTAGTGGAAACAGTACTGCAAGAAAACAATAAACATGAATAAAGCACTACCCCTTCAAAGAAGAACATGAGAGGTTTATCTAAGCTGAATACTGAGTCAATCTGGAGCCTAGCAGCTGAAAGAAAATATAGGAAGCAAAAGGGAAAATCTAGCAGGAGAAAATAAGAAATGTATTTTGGGCATTTAGTCCCTGATGTCAGATGTGTGACATAGTTGTGTTCTATTCCAAGAAAAATTTTATATCTGTGAATTCAGTAGAGTGACAGAAAGTGCTGGGAAGAGCAGAGTAAACTCAATTCCTTCCCTGCCTTGTCTCCTCACGGCTGCACACGGTGGGATCAATGCTCTGCTCTCTGCTGGGGAAGGGAACACAGGAAAGTTTCCTGGATCCCCCGGAGCTGCAGGAGCCGGGCAGTGCCTGTGGAACCTCTGCATTCCAGGGAACTGGGGGACCCTCTGGCTTCCAACAGGACCACCTGGATCCAGGAACCTCCCTGGGATCTGTGAGCACGAAACCCTGCAGGTGTTTCCCAGGATCACCCCCAGGAAGGGAAGGCACAATCCCTGCAATCACACGGACCCCGGGCCACTCTCCTGCCAGGGAGGGACCCAATCCTCCAAAAAACTCCAGGCTGAGCCAGGTCTCACATACTCTTACTGCCTTAAACAGGTTGCTCTTTTTATACAGCATCCATAATGCCACCGTTGTGCTGCATTTTGTCATTTTTGTCCATTTTAATTTCTTTTTTTGACCTTTAACTTAAACAAATCCCATAGTGTGTGTGCATGGTGATATACCACACTGTTCATGCAGCACTGTGGGAGGCAAAAGGGGCTTTTGTTTGTTTCTAGCTTGCCTTTATGCTATTTATGGGCAATAATCAGCAGATAAACATTCTGTTAATACATCTTCATCTACGCAAAAGTTGAACTTATGAACATGACAAAATAAAAGGTATTTTTAAATGTGTGCATTCATAGATTGTGGTAGCTTTTTTCTTAAACGAATTAGCACAATCTTTATCACATTTAATATAAATCTACAAATCATGGGATTTTTCTTCCATTTTTAATATAGGAGGAAGTTCATGTTTATGTTCCTGAATGGCTTGAAATGTCTCAGTTTTTTCATAATCTCTGCTGGTCAGGGAAAAAAAATCTTCAAGCATTTTGTGCTTTTTCCTTTTGATAGAGGATAACAGAGTGCCCTTTTGGCAGAGACAGGGTGTGTGCCAGCACTCAGTTAACTTCACCAATGATTGAGAGAGGAGCACAAACTTGGACAACAGTGACCAAAGAAAACAAATTAAGTTGCAGCAACGTACACAGCAGATGATTAGAGAGACAGAAAACCTTTCCTGCCTCCCCGAGACAAGTGTAAATTAAGAGTGTGTGGAAAACATGGCAACTAGACAAATTACCCATTCTCAAGGCACCCCCCAGGCTGGGTCCATGGCCCAGCACAACAAACCCTGAAGGCAGCAGACACAAATGGTTTGCCCAGCAACCCTGACACACAGTCTATCCATCATCTGCAGCACCTCGTTTCCTAGGGAGAGGTACTGATGAAGAAACCCACCTTTAAGTAAGGAGAAAGGGCAGAATTAACTGCTGCTGCTGTAAAACCTTGTAAAACAGATTACAGTGGGGTGCTGTGCAACCTTAGGGCTTGGATCACAGGACAGGACCTTGGATCACAGGGTGGGAGCTCAGCTGCATGAATTATAACTGTCTACTTACAATTTCTATACCATTCTCACCAGTCAACTCGTATTCTGCATGGGATTTTGGTCATGATTTCTCTGGAGACAACAGCAAGACTCTCGTGGTATCAGAAAAACTAAAATGTTGACAAATCTTTTGACACAAGTCAATTGAGGAATACTGTTTGAGACTGTCACTAAATAACTATGTCAGTAGATGGAGCATTTACTGTAGGGAAATGGATAAGAGTTTTTTTCTTTGAGTAAATAATTAAGGCTTTTTTGAGGTGCTTTTGTTATTGTGTTTTGTTTTGATTTTTTTTTAATCTTCTTCCCTCCTCTTTCCCTGGTCTGAACTTAATGGATATTTTTAAGAGAGAAAAGTGGATTTTGGATCTGTTACTTCATGGCAGATGGTATAAAGGACTACTACCAAGAAGCACTCCTTGCTTAGAGGTCAGAGGACACTTTCCAATCCCTTTAAATGGCTTAACAGCTCTGTAAGAATAACAAATCTATTTAAAATAGGAAATCAAAAGGAAATAAAGCTGTGTCAGGCAACATTAACACTCCCATGAGCAATTTGACCTTGGACAGCTCATCAGATCTCTTGTTCAGCTCATTCATCATTATTCTGAGCTGTCACCGTGAACACCCTTGCTCATTAATTATACATTAACCTCATTCATGACTTTTAATCTATAATGGGTCAGGATGTTTAAAAATAATTAAATAAGAATGTGCAAAGGTAATAAGGATAATACCTGTACTGGAGTTTAGGACATCTGGCTGCAAATCTAAAATAGGTGATGCTGAACAATTAAATGGAAAATAAAACTAAAACAAGGAGAGGTCTCCAAATCTCCAAGCTTGCATTTAGAACAGTATCAGCTTTGAAGATGCCCAAAATATTCATCTTGTGAATTTATGACAATTTTTTTTTTCTTTACTTGAAAAATGGGCGTAAGTTTTCACAGTAAGGAAATATGATCTGCTGTAAGCAGATTAGTGGATCAAACTGTTAGGCACCAGCTCAGATAAAACAAGATGGGTTCTTGACAATATCTGGGCTCTCTCCCGCTGCTGAAGTTCTCACATTCCCACGTGGAGGGGATGTGGACTGGGTGAGCTGTTGTGGCTGCAGGGGGTGACATTGGTTTCATGGCACACTGTGTTCCCACAGGCTGATGGATCCACCTCCTGCAGGTCAAACCAGTTCTCAGTGGGTCTTTCTAACCTCTGCAGTGGCCTGATTTCCCAGCAACCTGGGATTAGAGCATTCCTCTGAATCTGTCAGTCACTTCTCTGCTCTGAATATTGGATTCAACAGAGGATTTACCTCTGTTTCCAGCACTGATAATGCTTTAATTCTGAAATTATCATATATTGTTCCTTCCTGTAATTAAATGAGTTCACACAGCGCAGGGGCACCTTCCTTTCCAATATCACAAAGGACTTTTCATACTATGGCACTTGACTGCAGTAAGCTGAAAGTGCCAAGGTTTCCAAAACAGGCTTGAAGCAGAAATAAAATTTTATACCCAAGGAAGAATTACTACATGCCACAAAACACAACATTTCAAGCTAAAATAATGTTTCATCAAAGATTTAGGGAACAAGGATTAGTTTTTTAAACCTAGCTAAGTCAATGAATCTTGTATCCCATATACTGCTATACATTATGTTCTGGAGAGATTTCATGATGCAGCTCAAGGCTGTTCTAGTGAGGTTGATTCAAAGAAAAAAAACCTCAAGAGAGAGGACATTTCACTGACCTACTTTAAAAGAACTTGTGAAACCCACCAGCACAAGGATACCCAGGAAGGCGGTCAAAGAATATGATACTGCCTGTGAAGCACTTAGTGAATTTTAGAATGGTAATTTATGAAGTTCACAAATGATAAATTATGGAGCCTGAAATATATACAGAAAGATTTACCTTAAAGGGAAAAAACAGAAGAATTTATCCCAGCTGTAAGTGGGCACCATTTGAAATATCCAGACTATGCTTTATTATTTCCTGAGAATGTAAAAAACCTTCATAAATCAGTTTTTACCACTGATTTTCAAAGGATTTTCAAAGGATTCCAAGAATGTTAGAGCTAATATTTGGTGAGCTTCAATAGAGGCTGGGTACCAAACTACTTGGAAAAAGTCCCATCTCCCTGTTGTGTTACATCCATGGGGACGGTTGTTTGTAGGGGTGTGGGGGGTGTTAAAATCCATCCCCACAGTCCTGCTCTTCTTTCCATTGCAGCAGCTCAGGCTTTGAACTCCAGCCATCTCCAGGGCAGGTTAGCCAAGGTATTCATCATTGTGTATTTACCCTTATAAACTACCTTTTCCTGACTATCTCAAAGCACTTCACATCCATTAATTAAACTCTAAGGGCTTAGTAATAGGTTGAGATGAATATTTTCTGCTGTCCCTCAGGTAAAAGAGCTGTTTCACTTAAACATGAGCAGCAATTGGCTTTAAACATAGAGAATCTGTTTTTATGAGCAATCACACATCTATATGTGGTAAAAAGTATGATTAGGTGGGATAGACTCTCTGCTGAAATGGGAAAGGAGATTACTTTTGCATTCAAATACCTTTACACAAATTTATTTCTTTCTTAAACTGAAGTGAGCATGTTGGGCTATTTATTCCCAAATGGAATTCCAGCAATTGAGGTTACTGAGGATTCAGTCCCTGAAATTTATTTTTTCTTTAAATCACAAAACCCTATTCCATGCGTGATCAGAATCACAATTAAAGGACTTGTCAATATACGTAACACTCCCAGGTTGACACATTTAACCTGTCTGGGCAATGTAAAATCAAACTAATATCACTAAAGCAACAGAAGTCAATTTTTTTTTAAAAGGATGTTAGTTCATGGCTTATAAACCAGCTCTAATTTCCATTGCTGAGGAATATTGGCTTTTACTCAGAATTCCAAACAGAGGTGTGAAACCAATGAATAGAGAGTCATAAAGGCAGAATTTCTCCTCTGAGAGAGGCATCAGGATTTTAGAACAGGAAGAAGTTGCATCTATAAAGAGGGAGAGTATTTCCAAACTTTCTGTCTGCATGAGAAGTAACAGAAATCATGGATTAAAAACAAAGAGCCATATTTGACAGCACAATTAAAGGGATACCATGTTCCAAGTCCCCAAATGTCATCCCTTCTCTGTGCTTCCCCATCTCTAAAACACCCATCATGACAGTAGTAGCCTATTTAGTGAAACACTTCCACACCACCTGGTAAAAAGCCTCACCCAGAGACTTATTAAAGCTATTGAAAGTGAACATGAGGTTTCAGGTAAAAAGAGAGACTTCCACAGAATCCACATCTTTCCAGTCTGAATCCTGCAACACCAGAAAGATATTCCCTTCCCATCCCAAGCCCACACTCAGACCAGCTGTGACCTGTTAGGCACGACCAGCATAGGCATGATGAGCATTTCAGCTGCTCTGTGTGTATTTCTTCTGTCTGAATGCAGAGCGTTTTTCTTAATTATTTCTGACTTTTCATGCAGCATGCTATAAGCTTCTTACTAAGGAAAGAAGATAAATAATTCAACTTCCACTTATTCCAGGAGGAGAGTGGCTGTTCTAATCTACCCTTGGAGAACAAACAAGCTGGTTGTTCACGTGCAGCTTGTTAGAGCACGACAAATAAACATGTGCACGATACTGCAATGACAATAAGGATGGGGAACACCAGAACTGCATTTTGGGTTGGGATCTGAGGCTGGGACCATTTCCAGTTCCCTCCCTGGAGCTCGGAAGTTTGGTTACACTTTTGCCTGTAGCTGCAAGCCAGAGAGTGGTAACAACTGTCAGAGCAATAAGGAGTGAGGAGGGAAGGACAGAGCCAGGGAGTGTGTTGGAATGTGGATTAATTCCCCATCATGAGCACGCTCCAGGCTGTGTGCAGTGTTTGGAGAGAGCTTTCCAATGAGCTACAAGTCTGACTGAGAAATATGGTTCCTTGCCACCCAGGGGCAAGTCTGTCTGGTTAGAGTTTAGGGTAGTCTGCTGCAAATATTAATGTGTTAGGGCAGCATGCTGGGAAAGCTGCACCTGCTTTAGAGAAGCCCTTCAAAACAGATATTGCTTGCTGCCTCCAGGAATGTTCCTGTTTTACTTGGAACAAGTGTGGGATGAAACACTTGAAGCAGTTTTGGACCAAAATCTAAGTTTTCCCCTTTCCCCGGGATGGACTCTCTGAATCTCTCATGCTTTCTCTCTGGCTTAGTGAATCCTGAATGTCAGGATTTTTTACTGAAGGATGGTTGGGACCTCACCCTGGAGGAGCCCAGAGTTTGATGGATCAGGTGAAAGACAGGAAACGAGCTTGAACCCCTTGAATCTTAGGTAAGAACACTCAAATCTAGGCCCTGGACTACAGCGGAAAAACAGGGAATAACTTCCCTAATAAGGTCTCCCTGAAGCTTCACTGCATCAGCATCTGGCTGCTGCCTCTGCTGCTGCAGAGCCGTGGAGCATCATCCTTGCAAGGAGGTTGGGTTTGGCACTACAGCTCACTTACACACCACCACAATAGGGGCCCTTGTCCCCATTTGAAAACATTTCAGTAAAATGTAAAAGCCTTATGTTCTTTCCTCTGAAACAGTAAAACATGCCATTGGGTTGGATTCGACTTCATCCACAGGAGATACCTGACAATCTCACTTGATGACAGGGAGTTGCACGTGACATCTGGTAGGAAGATTGAGTGTCTGAAGAAGAGGAAACCATCCATCTCGCCACCCTGACCTTTCTGAAAGCCAGCTGGTAGAATGGGCTGAGCTCCACTGATCACTTCAGAGCTTATGGCTCTGTCAGTCCTCTTTGACTGACAGATCTCCTAAGGGATAATAAATTACTGCCCTCCACTTGGATTGGGGGCTGCTTGAATGTTGCTAATGCTGATTTTTCAGAACCTACTATCATTCACTCCTGCCATTTAAAGGGATGCAAGTTCAGAGACAATAAATGAATACAGAGGACTGGGATCTCAAAAGATATGTGTGGGGAATTAAAAGCACAGTGCCCTCTGAATTTCAGTGTGACACAGGCTCCACATCCCTTGGGTCTTTTTAAAAACCTTGCAGTTTTATTCTGTACCTGGTGCAAACCTGGAATCCTCTGTCCAGGGCATCTGAGACTGAGAGAGCAAAGCCCTTTCCCTTAGCCCCTCTGCGGATCATTTTAGCCATCACTGGATCTCTTAGTTCTTCACCCAAGAAACTCCATTTTTGGAATAGACAGCTTTTATTGCTTTTGTGAACATTTGCATCTCAGAAAATCTGGCCCAGTGGGGTTTGGTACATGTGTGCATCTCCAGCCCCTACAACGTTGCACACACTCCTTTTCCCTCTCAGCTGAGGGGAGCAGGGAGATTTCCAGAACATGCTTATTTATGAAATCTGTGTTACTTATTCCTATAACACTTATTTTTCTCTCTTTTTGGAAAGGACAGAAGTTCAACATGAGCCCTTAGAAACGCAGCTGCTGTTACTTTTCAGCTGGGTGCTACTATGTGGAGAGCATCTGAAAAGGGAGGCTGGAATGTAGGAAATTAGAAGTGAGTTTACATCACTGTGGAGAACAATACATGAAAGACTGTAGATTTTAATCCAAGGTTTTTAATATGAATATTTCATCCTGCAGCCTTTACAGTTGAACGGAGGTTTGGAAAAGTCTGTTTATGTACAGATCCATGGAGGAAAAGACAGTATTTACTCTTCTGATGGAAAGCCTGGTGTGTTACACAACAGCCCAACTTTATATCCTCAGTTTAAGAATGTGCTATGGCTGTTCACGAGGGCATTTATGTACCCCAGTGAACTCTAAGTGGAAGCTCAATGTTTAGCACATATTTCAGTGCTATTTTCACAGCAGGGTCTATAGGCAATGTGCTCCCTTTACCCACACTTCTTACAATTCTGCATCCTTATATTACAGCTTATGGCTTAAAAAGAAAGGAACTACGTTGCTTCACTTACCAGTGTCAAATACTTTTACTGAGAGTAATTGCTTATCCAGAATTTGCTTATATAAGAATTAAACATGGTATTCCATTAAAATTATTAAAAATATCTTTCTATAGCTCTGCTCTCTCCACTTCTCTTCTAATGTTCAGAATCACATAAAATAGTAATGAGCATACATAGCCTTCTGCTGTTTTCATAGACAAGGCAGTAAAAGAGACAGTTGCTGTTCCCCTGAGTGCCAGCCCACGAATCAGAAAGTCTAATCAGCCACAGAGTCTGACACACTAGATAGTCCCTGTATTTCATTACTGCTATATTAAAACCTTTCCTATTTGAATCCTCTATTCTCTATTAAAAGAAGAGAGAAATAGAAGAGAATCAAAAGAGGGCAATAAGAGAGGACTTGAAGAAAAGTAACTCTCTCTTAACTCCTCCAGCCTGACACTTTGGAATTCTGTTTCCAAAGCAAGAGGTGGTCAGAAAACCCCTGCAGCAGGTACCTGGCATGCTGTGGCCCTCGTGTCCCCTGGGACTGGCTTGTGAGGGCTCAGCTTTGGTGGCCTGGGCAGGTCCCAGTGCTGGCAGATGCTCGGTGCCATCGAGGAGCAATGGTGTGTTCACTGCCCACCCTCCCGCTGTGCCTGTGCTGCAACCGAATATTTGGGTTCCCTCCGAGCACGGCACAGGGCAGATGTTTTGCAGCTGCACCATGGGGCAATGCAAAACCAGTTTTCCTGGGAGAATCCACTGCTGGGTGCTGGCAGCCTCTGGCTGCCCCCGGGGTGGGAGATGCAGAGGCTGCAGCCGTGCCAGCGGCGTGGAGGGTGTGCAGGGGACAAAAACATCTGCCAACACTCCAAAACAGGAGATGCCTCTCTCTGTGCATCAGTCCACACTGATCTGTAAATTAGGCTGTGACAAAACAAATTAGATTTAATTTTGCATAGCTGTCCAATGGCATTACTACATGTGTCTTTACCTAATTCTTTGAATCAATAATTTGACTTTGCGTGCTTGCACCTTATGAAATTGAGAAAGATAGTTCAATACCTGCAGGCAGTTGCTAAGAGTGGCACAGATGTATATAATATCAAACAATAGATGTCACTGTTATGCCAATAAAAATGGGTTATATTTACAGTTATTGGTAGTTTCAACCTCCACTGCACAAAGCTGCTAAGTTAAAAGAGTAAAGCCAGGGCACTCAGTGACACACAATGCTTTTCTAAACATGAATCCTGCACCTCCTTGTGGTTTTTTCATCTACCAAATTACACATAAAAATACTAAAGTGTTTTAAAAGCCAGTTTAAATAAAATAAAAAATACATTTTCCTGTGGCTTTATGCAAATTGTCACACAAGAATAGCATCACTACCCATAAGTTACAAGTGGGAGAAATAGGAAAAGGGGTGTGGGAAGCTTAATGGGGGAAATATCAGAGATGGAAACAGTTCTGCTGTTCTGATTTCTTTCTTTCAAAAAGGTGGGTGGTGTATTTACCCTCCTCTCCTTGGAATGGTTACATGGAGGATGTCACATAGGAACTCACCAAAAGGGAAGGACCAGGTTATAAGCAGTGGTTTGTTGAGAGATGAGAAATGAGGGACAGGCATTCCAGACATCCCACAGCAGAAAAAGGCAGGGATAGTCTGCAGGAGGAGGGAATAAGTACCCAGGTGAAGTTTGGGCTCTAATGCCCTATTTCAAGAGGTTCTTAGCACTGCTTGAAATTATGTGCAAATATGAAAATTAGACTGTGAACAATACAAGAAGCTCCAGACCAGCCTGGCACCCTCTTGCTCAGCTGTACAAGACTTGTGCAGAGTCAGCTCATGAACAAAACCAGTCAAGTCTAACAAATGAGAATGAATTTAAACATCAATTTCAGGATGAGACACAGAGGAAACCAGACAGGTTATTACACAGCAGCTGTTCACCCACTACCATTGTACTCAAAATCAGGAAAACACTAAACAGAGAGAAAACGTCTGTGCTCAGGAGTCGTAGGAGCCTATTTGTAGCCATAACACAAGAAACAAAATGCTTTTTTGTGACCAGCTGATTCAGGCAGGAAAGGTGGACAAGCATTTTGGTGCATGGTGCTTTCACCAGGAGGGGCAGGAGGTTCCTGATGTTTTGCATCTTACCATGACTTTGGGAAACATAAATTAATTCAAGCAAAACTTAAGGCTATAAAAAAAGAGAAAAGCCATATGGTAGATTTTCATCAAACCTCTTTCCTCCAAAATGTGAAGGAGACCAATTACCATTTCTGGATAGAGAACACCTGAACTGCACATACAAATAGGTGTTTCAAACAATGTTCTGGATGTAAATGCCAAACCTTTACCATGCAGCTTTGATCCCACCTGCTCAGCAAAAATCCCTGTATTACAATGAGGAGGGCATTTCCCTCCCTTCAGTCTGATGTTTGAGGAATTCATCAGGAATTTTCTAGTTTGCAGACAAGACTGTGCTTGCATCACTACATTGTGATGCAGGTTTTAAACATTTCTGTGCTTATTTAGCCAAGAACTGCAACTTTTGCACATAATCAGGATCCTGAACATCTAAGATTTCCTCTTCACTTGAAAACATCTCTTCCAATGTCACCTTCCAGGGTCTGGCTGAGGAAATGACTAGGAGGTCATAAGAAGAATAACTCAATAAAAAAGTAGAAACAAGAAAAAACCTCAAGGAACAATCTGAGAAATAACATTGCTTTATCACATATTCCTTCTAGTGTTAAAGGAGAAAGTGAGGCAGAATATCAGGTGAATTGCTTTAAAACATAAAGTCTTTCAACACAGCCTATGAGGTATTGCCTGCTTCTGTAGAAAAAGAAAAGAAAAATGATACAAATACCTCATAAATCATAGCTGAGGTGCATATTTCAAAGACTCACGGGATTCCAGTACAAGGTAGGAAATGGGATGGTTTGCAATGTGACACTGCCTGATAGCACAGAGGAATTTCAGCCACTGGGAAATGTAGGTATAAAAATCCAGTGTTTTACATGTTCTTTCAAAGCACTGAGATAAAGCACTCTCGTGGACACGATGACATCGAAAATGCAAAATCTTACCATCTGTGAAAGCACAAATATTGATGTGCATCACTAAACATATGTTGCTGACTAAAGCTATTATTAATGACAAGTCATTCTCTACTCTGGAAAATCCCAGTTGCCTTGGGCTTTGTCTGAGCAGAAACTAGAGAAAAATCTGAATAAAACCTTCTGAGTTAGCCTTGTGTTAACAGGCTGGGCTGCAATACACAGATAATAATAAAGCCAAAAATACAGGGCTAAATTCAGCCATACTTGATGCTAAATTGAGCAAATTACACAGTGCCTGCTGCAGAGGCAGAACCAGAAGGTGTCATGTTCTCCCAGATTGTCTTTGCAGGGTACAGATTATTTTGATCCATTCATCCCATTCTGACTGACACCTCAGAACTGAGCTGGAGACTCCTGATGCTGCAGTTTAAGAACTGGGGGTCCTGCTGGGGTTGAACTTCACTTGTGGCACCCAGCTCTGTCCTTCCACCCTCCTGCAGCAGCTGCTCTGTGCCCCAGGTGAGCTCTTACACCACACAAAAATGAGGGTTTTCTGGGCCCTGAGCCCAGAAATGTGTTGTTTCCTTGGACTTTCACAGAAACAGAGCCAAATAATGATGTCTGCAAATGGTCAATGAAGTCCCTGGTGCTCAGAGGTACCGAGGAAAGGGGTTACCCCTGCACAGGCTTCATCACAAGTGCCTGAGCCAGGAAGGTTTAAGCAGAGCTGTCCTGCCAAAGTCAAGATTTAAATGTCTTATTTCCGCTGTCAAAATTCATGAGTAAGTATTTTTTCAGCATCTAAATGCTTTTTACATGCATTTAAGTTGTATCCTTCCAAGCTTTTTGTGCTACCAGGAAGTCTAAAAGATTAATCAACCCCCACAAAAAGTATGATTCTGACAATTGAATAATTCTAGAAGGTACAATGGGAATGAAAAACCCTGTATTTTGTGTGACATGAGGGCTGGCAATGCTGGCAGAAATTTTGAAATGAAAGATTCTAAGATACATATTGCTGCTGATTGTCTGGTGTGGAGAGTCACAGCCAGAAAGGCAGTTTGAATGGGAGCAGAAGATGGGAAGGCAAATGGATGAGAGAGCAGAAGGTAAAGCAATTAAATGCTTCAAAAAACTAGTGGCTGGATCAGTTTTATTTTTCAAGCTGACACATGTTCTGGGTTGAACTGTCCTGACTGTTCAGGGGAGCATATGAGCATTCCTCAGCCAAGGAAATTCAAACTTCTGGGAACTGCATAGGGACAACACACAAGAGGTGGAACCAGCGATGAGGAAACACAGCAAGGAGTTCAGCAGAGGCTGAATCAGGCTGTGGAGGCACTGCAGCACTGCTCTGACAAAATCAAGTGGGAAACGCTAGAGAAATGTGGAAAATAAGAATATATTTTACAGTCAAAGCTGTTCCCAGGTTAGAACTAGGAAGGTGGCAGCTGGAAAATTAGACCAACATATATTTGGCTCTGTGTCTATGTATCTCCCTGTATAGTTGCAATGGGAGCTACTGTGACTTGTTGACAGGAGGTTCTGAGTGTCTTGTTCAGTCCCTACAAACCACTGAAGTCAAGCAGAGGTACATGAAGTGTGGGGGGAGCAGAGCTCATAAGCACAATGTCTCACTAGCAATGAAATCTGCCCTAGAAACGGCACAGGTAGGAAGATCACAGATTTAAGTCCTTGAAGGTCACAGAATAGCAGAATTTATGGTTAATTATCAGGCATTCAATGATTAGATTTACCAGGGTCTACTCATACAACTGTTGCTTCTCTTGTTCATCCAGCTACAGTCAATTATAAACAAAAGCACATCCCATTAAAGTATTTCAGTTGTTTAACAGGTTAAGTGAATGACCAACCTCACTATAATCAATTAGGGATCTTTACTTAATTGAACATTTATGGTCACCAAAGCAATCCAAACATATATCCCAGCACCCTTCTCTGATGCTGGTTGCATTCCAAAAGTGTGCCTTGGCCAATAAAAATGAGCACAAACTGTGGTTTAATCCGTGAATTTTTATGGGTTGTGCTCTGTGGACAGGTGTAAACATGCTTAAAGTGTACTTTCAAACCCAAAATACCAAGGGATACTCTGTGGCTGCAAACTCATAGGAATCAGGCAGAAGTCATACTTAAAGTCCAGGTAATGGGAGGAAGGGGTTCTGTACTCTCTATATACATAGGATTTGTGCTTAGAAAGTGAGGAAAAATATATAAATAATTTCATCAAAGAAAGAAAAGAGGTTAATCAACACTTCATGTAACCACAAAAATCGAGGGGGAAAAAGCTAATTGAGTTAATTCCTTTTGCATCTACTTCAGGCAGCAGTAGGGTGTGCTCATGAGTCACCTTCAGAGCTCAGTGGCAAACAGCCTCCTGAATGTGGGAGTATCACCAAAGAGAATAAAATTCATTTTCCTACTCACTGCAAACGATCCCACCCTGGTATGACTTAGTTCCAGCTCATTAAAACCGTGTTTCTAGAACTGTGCCCACCTCAGTTAATCCATAACCCTTTTGCCAAAGCAGTTCATGCCCATGATTTAGAGATAAGGCTTAGCCAGAGCATGAGAACAGTGGGAACTTAGACCCGGAGTAAGGACCAGATCATGGGCAACCAAAAGAGTGAATCCACACATGCCTTGTGTGGAAAACACTTCCTGCAGCCGGATAAAAGAGACCTGTCCTGATATCCAGGGCAAGGGATGACAGAACCCATGTGCCTCTACATGCTGTACCCCATGGTGGGGCTTTGCAACCTGCTGCCATCCAGCAACCTACATCCAGCACCTCAAACACGAGAATCCAAGAGAAATGCTAAGGAGAGAACCTCGAAGAAAATTGTTTTCAAAAAGAAGAAAACTCTTCCATTGTAAATACCTGCTGGAAACAACACATTTTTATCTTAATCTGGCAAGTAGCACCTCTGTCTCATTGCTTCTCTGAACACTACGAGCTGCTGAAGTGAGGAATACCAAAGCAAGCAAGATGCCAATAAATAAACACTTGTAAAGTGCACTGAAGCTGAAAAGCACAGTGTATTATTACCAGGAGATGACCAGCATTTAAACAATATTTGGTGTCACCTAATTTCATCACTGAAAACAAATCCCTGGATTGGTTCAAAGGTTGCTGAAGTTCTTTCATTGGTTTCATCAGACTTCAGATATTTAGAATGTTTGCTGACATAAACTGGTGGTTGGGACCAACAGCCAGAGTGAGCTCAGACTTCATGAGGAAATGGAGGGAGATGAGAATCAGCTAATTAGATATGATTTATACAGTTTAATTTCTTCCACTTCTTTGTTATCTTTTCAATATTTTATACTAATTAATTTCCAAATGGAAGAGGAATCATAGATATGTGCCTGATGCTTTGCCCTCTCTGCAGTTTTTGCAGGGTTTCCTATCAGATGATGCACCAGCCTGGGCTGTGCTGCTATCACACAGACACGTGCTATCAGATGGTGCTTTGTTGGATGCAGCTTTTCTGACCCTTTGATCTGACAAATCTCCTCTCATCAGGCCTCTGACACAGGGCACTGACTCCCCTGCTTCCCTCTGCAAACAGTGCAGGCACATCCTCTCCCCACTGGCCAGGCAATTGCCATCTTCTTTAGTCTCAGCTTTCCGAAGACAGGTTCCAGCATCCTTTAATGTCTCACGAGAACATAGTTAAGAAAGAGAAGGAGAGACAGAATAACATGAGCTGATGCTGTAAAAAAGCCACTGCTTATGCTATGACAAAATAACCCTCATTTCCCAGATGTATCCTGCTCAGAGATGACAGTGCTTTGCACTCTAACGCCTTTTTAAATCACTCCAAATGCCTCCTGCCCTGGGAACATGACTTTGATTTTGGAGCAATTTGACACAACCCTAGAGCAGGCCCTATCTAGGGAGCTATATGGGGGGTGTGTGTACATTTTACAGGCAAGAGGAGGAAACCTGCCTAGATGAGGTGAGAATACATTTCCTGTAAATTCTTGCCTTTTCCTGCAAGTTAGTTTCTCACAACTGCCCGATTTTACTTTCAACAGTGAAAAATAACTGGAAACAACACTGTACTATTTTCCTACATGTCTAACCCACTATTTTCAAGTGCCAAGAAGCTTTTATCAATATCATGCCCCTCCAGCCTGGTCTGCCTGTCTGCAGTGGAGATGTCAGTGCCTTGCTCATTCTCAGCCAAATCAATCAGGGAAAACTTGGCATACAAAATGCCCTCTCTTCTTGAGTGTGATCTGGAAAATGGCATGGCTCTGGGAGGATTGAGTGTTGGCAGAGGTCTTGCCTCACTTGTGACATTGCTACCCGTTTCAATTAGTTTGATGACATCTTCCACAGTGGTGATTTCTTCCTCTCACAGCCTCACCACTTTGATCTCCTCTTAATCATCTTCCAGCATTCTCATCTGCTTCTTCCATTTCAGAGGGTCAAACACTTCACTCACATAAATCTTGATCATCAAAGTCATGGTCGAAGTGGAATATCTGGTTGTCCAGGTACTATGTGGGGTCCAGATTCTGCTCAGCTTCGTGCCACCGTCACCGTCCTGGCAGGGAACGGTCACTACATCCAAGTGGCCTCGATGCTGGTCTTTGGCTCTTTGGGACTGGGTGAAGATGGAGGGCAAAGACAAGCTGGAAATCCAGCTGCTTGCTCCTCTTGGCCCCTTTCTCAAGCCGCTCCACAGTGACACTGGAAGTGCTTCCATGGAGCTCCATCACCAGTGCCAGGCATCGCTGTCATCTCCAGTAGGTGCCCAACTGGATGGACCCAGACTGCCAAGCCATGTTGTCCCCATGTCCTGCCCACAGCCGGGGGGTGGAGGTGACCCCTGGATGAGGCAGACAGGGCTGGAGCTTGCCCTTGGCTGTGGGCATCCTGTGGGGCTCAGCACTGGCTCATGGTGGTCCCTCAGGGAACTGTGGAAAGGATTCGGCTTCAAGGTTGAAAACAGATGTGTTTTTAATCAGCTGCTGTGAGTGGAAGAAACACATCAAGCTGCCATCACCTGAAAAGGCCTCTCTGAGCCCAGACTGGCGTGCAGCCGCTGTGCCACATCGTGTCTAATTAGATCAGTCACGTTCTGTTAAGCTAATGCTGGTGACACAAGAATTTATAGCAGTGACATAAACACAGAGGCTCAGGAGAGACTTTTTGTCCTGCACTGACCACACAAAAATGCCAAAAACACCACGTTGTTTTCACTTACTTTGAACATAAATTTGAATACTTTTAAAAGGTTTTTCATGCCTCGAGATCCCGCTTGGGGAAAAAAGGGGCTTAATAGAAAATAAATAAAAAATGGAGTTGCAGTGGGTACATCTGCATACACAAGGAAGAACTTAATATCATTTTGATAACTGGAACTGCTGATGATATTTTTAATCCATTTCTGTAATGCTCTTCAGTCGTCTGGCTCTCTGAATAGAAAATTTCAAAGTTCCGGTTACAGGAAATTTTTTTTAACATCTTGGCTTACATAAGATCTTTGGTTCATTTTGGCAGGTAGACTCAGATTAGGACTGCTATGCACAAAAATATTCAAGTGCTACAATAGCTCTAAGAAAAGTGCTTGCAGAGATACTGGTGAACTTACGTAAACTTCAAGCAAATAAAACCAATTCAGAAGGTTTATTCTAGAAGATAATTAAGTATCTCCATTTACCTTTTGACTGCTGACTTAAAGTGATGAGTTCAGGCAGTTTGAGATCACCAAAACTTAAAAATACAGAGAATCTTGGATGTCCTTATTTACCAACCCTCCTGTGGAGCCAAGACGCTAATTAAGATGTGTTATAATTTCTTGAAGGAGAACAATTAATATTCACATTTTCTGTCTGGAGATGGAGGCATCAGGACCACCATTATTTTCAACTGCTTGTGCTTGACCAAGTCCTCATGCTTTTGAATGAGCATTAAATGTAATTCCAAACATTTTCATATGGAGAAATTATATCAGTAGAGAGATAGAGAGATCTAGTTCCTGGATCTGAAAATGCCAGCCTGATGAGAGATGCAGAGTAGGAAAACAGCAGCATCTTGTTGGAGAGATTTTGGAGATAAAAGCCTGCCATGTACACTGCTAGATAAGCTGGAAGAAATACAGAGTGCCAGGGATAGAGGGTAGAGCAAAGCTGTGATTGTAAAGCTTGTTCAGCTTTCCATGGCAACATTGTCTGTCTTAGTACAAGCCCCTGCTTGAATTCTTTTGCCAGATCCAGAGGTCAGGACACCTTGGAGCAGCAGGATGTGGCTGTACCCCATGAACGGGCCAGAGGGATGTAATGAAATCAATCCTCATGGCAAACTGCCTCTTCTGTTTAATGTTTGGAGATCTTTTTACAATCTCAGATGGGCATCAGGGTTCAGACAAGCTCTTGCTTGAGGAATGTGACATTTGCTCTTGGACAGCTTAACAACTCCTATTCATCTGATGTTCCTGGGGGACACATATGCTGCAACATGTGCTCCACTAACTCCACAGTCATACCCACCAAGCTGTGTAAGCAGTTGCTCATCCTGCTTTTAATTAGTGATATCGTTGTAAAAGATGACTCAGTCTAGTAAAAGTATTGAAATAGACACAAATAACCTAATTTGGGCAGTGTTACTGTGCTTGTTACAGCACTGCTTGGGGAAGGATGAGTTTTTAAAGGAATCAGATGGATTGGGGTTTGCCACTGAATTTTTTCCAGTGGTCTTGGAATAGACATTTTCAACCCCAATAAATACTGAAGAAAAACAGGGGACTTTCAAATAGTGTCAGCTGTACATTCCCTGTCTAGAATCACAGTATCACAGAATGGCTTGTGTAGGAAAGGATCTTAAAGACCATCTTGTTCCAACCCTCCTGGACAAGGACTCCTTCCACTATCCCAGGTTGCTCCAAGCACCAACCAACCTGGCCTGGAACACTTCCAGTGATAGAGCAGCCACAACTTCTCTGGGCAACCTGTTCCAGTGCCTCACCACCCTCACAGGGAAGAATTTCTTCCTAACATTTAACCTAAACCAACTCTCTTCCAGTTTGAAGCTATTCCCTCTTGTCCTGTCCCTACAGTGCATGATGAAAAGTCTCTCTCCATCTTCCTCGTAGGCTCCCTTCAGATACTGGAAGGTGCTATGGAATTTCCACAGAACCTTCTTTTCTCCAGAGTGAACAACTCCAACCTTCTCAGCCTGAAAATGCAATATAACCTCAGTGTGGGGCCAGGATCATTTGAATCTATGATAATATACTAAGTAAAAAAGACAACCACGCTTTAATCCTTCTGATCCAAAAAGGAGTCAAAGATGCCAGTATTTCCCATGGCTGGGCCATATGCTAAGTAAACAAAAAGACAAAATTGTTACATATTGGTTTATTTACAAAACCTGCAACTTGCCAATGGTGTAACTTGCCAAAAAATAAACTCAGAAAATAGGCACAATTTTTTCACCTTCTTAAGAGAAACAGTCTGGAGAACACAAATATCTAAATATGCATTTTAAGTATGAATCTCCCATGAGATAAAGCATCAAATCAGCTTTCTTACAGTATTGTTGCAAACTGGCACCCAGCAGCTGCTGAGCTCATTAGATCACATGGGGCTGCTCCACTTGCCTGGCAAAACCTGAAAGTTGATTTAGTTCTTGGTGAGCTCAGCCTATACCCCAGCCCCTCTTTCACAAGAAACACACATCAATTGTCCTTTCTTAAATAAACCTCTCTTTATTGAGAGCCCATCTGTTGAATTTGCGTATTTTTATAACAATAAGAATGTACTTGGATCTATCAGCGTGTTTGTTTTAAGATGGGATGGGTTTGATTTTCGGGTTGTATATGTCCTGATAATGGCTGACCTGCCATTAACCCACAGAGTTAATGTTTTAACTGGAAATGGGGCAGTCTGATTTTCAGAGAATTGCAAACCTCAGTGGGTTCTGCTCTGGGTGTAGATATAAATTTATCACAGTATTAACTCCAGGTACTCAAAACTAGAGCATACCTTCCAAAATGGGAATACTGTGCATCTGCTTCAATCATTTATATAATGGACTAATCCTTGTGAGAAAGCTCCTAAAATATGGATGATCAAAAGCCTGGACAGAGATGTCAGTAGGAGAAAACTGAGCAGGGTCATTCTGCAGAGACTGACAGGCAAATGCAGGGGCTAACTGACAAAGAAACTAGGAATAAACATTTCAAAATGCACTGATACTTAATTATTTCAAACAATTTAAAACAACCCATTCTCCCCCTTTACTTTTCTGATGCAATACCTTGTTGCTGTTTAAGACTTTGGGACTCTTAGTTGAGGTGTGGCCTCGGTCATGTCTGATTACTTGTCCTTGCATCTTTAAAAAATATTTTCATAGGGCTATTGTAATTCTAATAAGACACTCAAGCCTGGGAATTCTAGTGCAGGAATTCACACCTGCTGCATTTCACAGCTCTCAGCCTTCAGCCTTGCTTTAAGAGCATCATCTTGAGAAGTATTTCACTGTAAGTCACTCCCAGGAGTGCCTTGTTGCTCACTCTTCAGGTGGTGTTCTAATTGCTGAAGTAATCGTGTGTGATTCTGTACACAGGAGATCTAATATTTATGGCAGTGCCTCTTTTATAAATAATATGCTTTTAAAAAGAGAAAACACTGTACTTGGTTGGAGATTACATGTTTTAAACTCTGATAATATTAATAATTTTGACGGCTGTGCATTTACAAGCAGCTTTTAACACGCGACACGGTGGGGAAAACGAGACATTAAATCAGCACTATGATCAACTGACCTGTAACTTAAAACAGAAGTGTAAAATCTTCTTCATAAATGGCTAGGGTGCCTACATGCATGTTACCTTAGGGAAGTGCTTAAGTCCTTGACTTAAATCCTTGACAAATGTGGAATGGCACAGCTCCAACCCTAATCTGAGCCCAGGGGACCCACCTGCTCTGGGAGACCAGAGCACCTTCTCATAACAGCACAACAGTTCTCCTCACCAAGCATCATTTTAAATCCAGACCCAAAGGAAGAGGATGTCTTGATTTCATCTGGGTTTCAGATCCCAAATGAAAAATGCAGTTAAAATTACTGCCCTGGTGCTGCACTTCCCTGCAGTGTCCTGGATGAGCAGGCACATATATGACAGAGCAGGCTGAGTTGTTATCACGGCAGCAGGTAGTTATTCTGTAATATACCACAGAGTTTATGCTGGATTACAACTGAAGATTTGTCAAAAGGAAATTTTGATGCAGACCCAGATGCTGCATTTAACCAAGATTCATGTCCACGTGTAATTTTAAGGATGGTTATTTATTGACCAGCATAAAGGTGGCATCTAAAGACATTATGTTAAAATCAGGACTTTGTTGTGCTGAACAGCATGTAGATATTTCTAGAACAAGACAATTTTTTCTTGGGTGAGTTTTCTGCTTGGGTTATAGACAGCAGTTACTAAGTGGAGAAGAGAGGAAAGGAGATAACAGTGCCTTCAGAGGAAGGAGAAGGCCAGTCTTTTTCCAGAGTCTTTAAAGCTTTTGTTTATCTACAAAGAAATCCTAAAACAAACTCTAACACATACGGTGAAATAGACTAAAACCTTTTCACTTACTCAACCTCCCTTCAAATAATTTTTTTGTTTGCACTTTTAAAAATACCACCATGTCAAGGAAGAAAGTAAAGGATTTGCCATCAAGCAATGAATCATCAGAGAATAAATGCAACAGGCAGCAGCAAAGATGTAACACATGGTCTGTCAAAAGAAGACGCTTTACTATCACAGGATGTAAAAAAAAAAAATCCCACATTTCTTCTGTTGCTTTTCCACTGCTACCCAGCCAACTGCCAGCTCACCCTGTGTGCAAAGAGCTGTGGTTGCACCCACAACATTAATACAGACAACCAGCCCCTTCTGCCAAAACCCAGCATTCAGATGGGATGTGATGAGGCAAATAACAGTTTGCATTTCACACTCCATGGGAGCTGTGCAGACACACAGCTCTGCCTACACACAAACTCCTTGCAAGACCAAGATCCTGATCACAGTTTGTGAGAAAAAAAAAAACAAAAAACCCCCCCCCAAACCCCGAACCAAACACAACACAAAAGCCCCCAAACAAACCACATGTCTTTTGATAAGGGAAACAACTGCTGTTCTGTAAGCAGGAAAGCACAGATGGGCTCTCCCATACAGAGGGGCTGAGAGGACTTGTGTAATGTGCTGTAGAGAAGTAGGACTGTTGCCAGCTCCATAGATATCTATTAGAGATAAACTGTGCTTCTCTAGCAATGCAAACAACTTCCATTCCTACGATGAAGCAGTAAAAACCAAAGCAAAATAATTATTGGTGTTGTTATATATAAGAGCAGAAGTCCCAGCAAACTCAGGGCAAGTTGTGGATTATAATGAGCTAACAAAAAAAAAACAAAACACCTTTTCTCAATATTCCAAAGAGGCACAGCCAATTTTTATGGTTATGTATTTACTAGCCTCTTCCTGAGAGAAAGAAGTATTTAAAATTAATGTAACTAATCTGAAAATCAGAGAGTGAATACTGCTAATTCCTACACTGGCTTAGGTGGGTCTAATTCATTTCACAGTTAGAAACATTCTGTTAATATTTAACACATGGAGAAGCTTTTACTAACAAACCCTTGCTAATTATAGCGTCTTCCTGACTGTCCTTATCTGGCTGAATGTGTAAACAGAGCTGTTCCTAAATACTCCAAGATCCCTTTTACAAGATTTTGATTACCAAAATTGAGGAGCTGGCCAGTCATACAATTGTTTTAAGCCTTAACATTTCAAAGGACTTTACGGATGTTAATTAAAATCTGATCCTACTCAACATTGCTGGTTTTTATCTCTAACCAGGGTTCATTATTCTGAACTCCTCTCCTTGCACTCAGGTTCCCAGCAACCTCCACTTTCCAGGCCTTCCTACCTGAAGTGCTGGATAACCTTCCTGCTCTTTGAAGTTCTGGGGAACGCCAGGTTTTTGCAGTTCTGAGAGTCACGCTGCCTGTCTGGGTGTTCACACGTGGATTGTGTGTGACTCGCTTTAGATTTTGAATTTGGAAACCTGAGACAGAGAACAATTTGTGCAAACCCCCCACCTGTTGAAGGCTATTATCCTCTCCTGGTCTGCACAAGCAGGAACTTGCTTCCCAATTACCTGTCTGCCACTATGATGATTGATTTCAGTGCTTTATGGACAGCATATGCAGCTCTTCTATGTTTAGATAAGAGATTACAAGGACTATCAATCCTTGTGCTCTTGTGTACAATATTAACACTGTCTAGAATTAATCTACTTCTACCACATACTAGTATTTTGTAAGTATATTAGTAGTAATTCCAGCCTGGAGAAGGGATGAAGCACTGTGAGGGATCCAGCCTGCCAGCTGTACCTTAGAAATGGCTTTGGGTGTTTAAGTTTATTTCTGCTGCTGTGTTAAGGGTGTAACTTTTGAGGATAAATAGTCACAGGAGCCTATTGAGATGTGAATGACAGCTCACACAAGATATTGTTGAGTTTTCTCTTTGCTTCTTTGTTAGGAGGGGCAGCGTGGTTTGGAAATGTGAATTTTATGTGGGAAAGGAGTAGTATTCTGAGTTCTGTGTTTAACCCTGCCAAAGGAAATCAGTGAAAGGTATTTCATATCTCTACCCATCTTATTCAAATAATAGAAAAACATCTTGGCATATGTCATGGCCTTCACAAGACTTAATTTTTATAAAGGGCTATATTTGTCCTCAGTATTACAACAGCCTTATGTGAAGTAGTGACTGTAAGTATTAGGTGATGTTAGGTGATAAAACAGACTCTAAAAATACTGTAGATATTTAAGATACATTGTATGCTATGAGGGAAGAATGTCTGGAGAAGCAGCTTTGGTATCTTTTATTGTGCTGATTGTCAGGTCCTTTTCATTCTCTTGTAAGAAATGTGTCTCTGACTCCTGTGCCATGGCAGTGCTCATTACTTAGCTTGTTCCACAACTAACGAACAACAATTTATACCCAGACAACATGCCCATGTTCATACAATTTTTTCTGGAAAATCACAGATTCTGCCATTGGATTTCAAATTCAGACACAAAATGTCTAAATATTAGCTCTGTTTTGCAACGTGCCTCTCGCTCCTTTTGCTCTCCATGACAGCTCATCCAGGAAAACTGTAATGACTTTCAGTTCTGCTTCCAATTTGGGAGTTTTAAAGCAATATGAATAACCTTTCCAAGTTAGGGGATACTCTGAAAGCCAAACAGCACTGACAAAATGCCAGTGTCTTGTGGTCAACACAGTGGTGATTCCCAGCTACGTGGCTGCCAAGTTCCAAGGCAGTAACCCAAGGAACAATAAAGAGACAAATTCTGATCCCTCTCCTCTCTTAAGTGGTGATTTATTCTGATTAGTCCTGTTGCAGTGCCAGACTGAAGCTGTGTGTTCTGCCCTGGGTGAGCAATGACTGTCATCAGCTGTTCCCCTTCCCTGGACACCACTGAGGGGATGAGCTGGCTGGAACACAGCCCCACTGGACCAGCTAAGTGCTGCTCAGTCAGAAATGTGCAGCCAGCCTGGGAGAACCCAGCTCTGGGAGGTGTTACCATCTCCTGTGAGTGCTCACAGACAGAACAGCAGTGATTTGACTACCTAGAGGGCAGCTCAGTAGGATTTACCATTAATCCCCAAGCAGAGCATTCCCTAATGCCTGTTGGAAATCAGGCACGGTGGGTATTTGAAAATCAAAGCCTGATGGGAGATTTTTAGACATTTGACATTTTCACTACACACCTACATCTGTGTAACAGTTTGAACAGCAGGTTTACAAATGGACTTAGCACCTAAAATCCCCTTAAAACAATGAGAAATGAAAGATCATAGCTTTTTTTTAGGATGTGACCCCACGTTTTCAGTGCAGGCTGTCGAGATTGTCAGTGTCCTGCAACAGCAGTGCAGTAGCTGTAAGCTAATTCCAACAGGAGGAGAAGTTGTTTCATGGTAAAGCTACTGTATTCTCTACTAAGAACGCAGTAAATAACTCCTTTCAGAGCTACAGTTCCAAAATATTTGCACAGGAGTGCATAAAAGTTTTCTAAATCACTCCTAACAATTGTATATTGGACAACACATGGATCTGCTTTCTTGTGTTTTCCTTCCCTCCCCACTTTTGTGTTTATGCCTCTGCTGGTAAAACCACCTCATACATAATGCAGTGCAATAAATGGCACATGGAACGGCTGTGCAGCCTTGCCCATGTGTAAATAGCAGGAGAATCCATTACTTACAATGTATCCTTCAAACACAATTCAAGTTTGACAAACATTAAATAATTTGAACCGACTGCAGCACGCAGTGCTGCCTTTGAGTGCCTTTTAGGAAGCTCATCATCACGCTATTCTTCAAAAATGCTGGGCAGAATTAATGATTTCTGCTAGGTAAATGACTGTGTGCTGAAGCAATGCTGAGGTACACCATTAAACGTTGTCTTTGCTAAGAGGGGATGTTGTTTTTTCTCAGCTCCAACGTTTGTCTTGTTGGTTTGTTTTAAAACTCTGCCTCCATCGCAGCCGCTCTGTGCCGTGTGTGTGCCCGGCTGGGTGTGTTATCTGGCATAATGTTACTCTTTGATTAGAATTTAAACCACAGCTTTGCCTTCTGTGAGGTAGCACAGCCTCATTTGTTTGTGCTTCATTTACATAACTGCAGAGCAAGTCCATTTTCTGTTAAAATAGGTGCTTTTTTTAGGGCATTTAAAACAATCAGTGCCAGATCACACTATGTCTAATGCACAGCATTTTTCTCCCTCACCAGCCCAGGTCACGAGTCACTGTACTAAAACCCAGCTATGTCCAGGCAAATTTAATTTAAAAACAGGATCACTACATTTAAATGAAATCTTCTTTCCATTTCCACTGACTGAAGAGGAGACACTGCATAGGAAAAAGTGATTCATGTTCTAGCCTACCACAATTTAAGTAGTTTGCAGGAGTAAGACATGAATTATACTACTTTGAGACACTGCAGGATGATCACAGGGTAGTTTTCCCTTTAGCTGTGATATGCTGCTCTGCAGATTTGCACTGATGCAGTAGTACAAATGGAACTTTATCCCCTGGGCACTCCCAGGGAAGCACATGCTGTTGGGAACCCCAACAAATTGTTTCAGGAGACTCACAGTAGTGGACATTCCGTCAAGAAATCCTGAATAGTGGCTTTCCTTTTTTAACTTGGGACATAAAAAATTTCCCCCCCAGGCTGAAAAAACCTCAACCAGTTCTAAATAGCACCAATCAAGGGGTATTTCCCCAAACTGCTGCCCTGGTCCCAGAACTGCGGGGACACATCCTCTGACAAACACATCCCACTGCTCATGGTGTGGTTGTTGGCATTTCAGAGTTTCATACAGTTCCTACATTGCAGGCTCCAAAAGGCCTCCATGCCTGGAGATGTTCTTTGGAAGGAGGCAAAGACTGTCTCACACTGTGCCAAGTCAGTCCACAGACAGGCAGGTGGGTTTGGATGGGGCAGAGGAGATAAAAGCAGAGAAGGAAGAAAAATTAATGGGCTGAAGTGGTGGGATTAATTCTGGTTCTTGGTTGCATTTGATTGTGAATATGCTGACCTGTGCTAGGGAATCATACCCTGCACTGCTTGTGCATGGTGGGAATATCTAACAGTACAGATGAGACAAGTCACAAAGTGCTACTTGCAGTACAAAGCCTGGTCTTCTAGTCAAGGGATCTCTAGTAAATGACAAATAAAGGATTAGCTCCCTGGAGCACTAGCCCCTCTACCTCAATATTTATAGCTTTTCAAGTTATTAGCTTTTTAATTAACACTGAAAGATTCAAAAGCACCTAGCTGTATTGTACAGTAATTATATTAACAAATTACGGACATGAAAATTAAAATTCAGTTGCTCTAACATTCTATTTAGAAATCTGCAAACAGAGTCAATGTTTTGCTAATAAATGCTTCTCAGATGTTGTATTTCTAAATGAAAAGAGAAAATGTACCTTTATAGTATTCCTTTAAGTGCTCCTGCCCTCATTAGGAATTAATCAGCAAATTCAAACAGCACTTCAAGCTTTGAAAATATCCCTTTTTTAACCTCACTCTAGTTATGACAATTTCCTAAATTATAAACTGTGTACATATTACAACAACAATTTTACACCAGTGTTCTAGACAGAGTAAGCTTCATTTCCTCTCCCTTTTTCCTCCTGTCTGTATTGACATGTGCTGCTGGACACATATGCCCAAGAAAGGGATTGGAAGACTTTATAACACTGATTAAGTGTCAGTTTTATACACGCTCAGAAATGGGTGTTTTCTCCTTTTAGCCAGCCAAATACAGAAATTTGCCTTCTCACACAAGAAGCTATCCAAGGCAAGCAGGCATGGCATTTGACAATCCCTGTGAATAAGATGCCAGGGTACATGTGTCCTGTTTCCAAACAGGATTTACCAAGCTTCCCCAGTCCTGCCAGTTCAGGATTTGTAGGAAGGGGAGCAAGGAGAAGAACAGCCTGTGCTGGATGGCTACCAAACCTTCAGGTGAGACATTGGAGAAGCTCCAAATGTGGAGCTACTTGATTTAATACCAACTTGATGGATGGTAATAAATGCATGGGAAATGTATGGTGTTCAACCACTTCATAGAAATTACCATCAACCCTTTTTCAGAGACCCAGAAAAGGCTTATCTATCACTTATATCTAACATAAGGGCAATACTGCTGACTAATGAGCTGCTCTTTAAAGTTTCCAAGACCTATTCTCTGCCTGAAGTAACCACAAAGAGCTCAGCATTAGCATTTATTTAGTTTTGCCATCTGTGTGATAAGTAGCTATGTGAGAAGATTCCTGCCTTAAGGAGATTAAATATAAAGTCTCATAACTTTAGAAAAATTTTTCCTAGGTTACTTCAGTACAACAGCAAAAGCAGACACAGACACATATTCTGTCATATAATCCAGATTTCCTGCTATATCTTTCCATATTGAAGCATATTGAAGTGGCTGCAAACCCCCAAACAGCTAACACTGCTTCAGGAGTCTCCAAATCATCTGGTAGTTTGTTTTATCTCACACATAGTGGAATTAACAGTATGAAGATCATGTTGTAACCAGATTGCTAGAAGAGTTATTATTAATTATTGCATAAAGAGACAATGGTATGAGTGGTGCTGAGTAAAGCACAGCAGGGAGAGGTAATCCCTGCCCTGAAGTATTTTACAGTGTAAATACATCAGCAGTATAACTGGCATAGGAACCCAACACAGAGAGCTTCTGTTTTAGAGATTATACTCTGTTGCCTTGTTCCCTATTCCTAAAACCCATGGCTGGCCCTATTTCTAACCCCTACTCCAGTTGTACACCATATTCCAGTAACCACTGCCCCAAAATATTTCACTCTTTCCCTGTTTCTTCAGGTTTAAGAGGATACAGGAATAAACTGAGCCCTAGAGTTACTACCACATCAAAATTTCAGCTTGCCCAGACCAGTGACCTCCATCTATCCTGGAAAAAACTGAAAACATTCACCTGCAACAGCCTTAATCTGCATTTAAGGTACTTTAGCAATCTGCTCTGAAAGCAAGGCTGTGAATGAATGTGAATTATGTCGACTGACATCTTGGTATTTGGAATATCACATCAGCAGTTCCCTTCCCTTACACAATCAGTAGATTCATTATAGGTTTTTTATGTCCTCTTTAAATGGCTGGAATAAGTCATTGATGTGGGCATGATACCAGACTTCCTGGGTTTATATTCTCATTAGGAACAGTCAGTCCTGCTCATTCCTTTGGGATGGTGATCCACATGGCCAGCAGCATGCAAAGTGCAATACCACTTCCTAAGGACCTGATCAAGACTGTTCCAATTTCTCTGCTTTTCCCACATCCCCAATTCCTTCTTCCAGCCTGTATCTTTCACTTCACTGGCAGAGCCATACATTACATCCTCAAATAAAGCTCAACTTGCTGCTACTGAGAGTCATTAGTGCCTGTTTACAATCCAGGGGGTTGGTCAGTTAAAGGCAGATGATGAAGATCTTAAATCTTAACAAACAAAATTCAAGCACAACAGTCTAAAAAATAAAAACCAAGTTAAAAAGACAGCTGTGAACTCTGCTCAAGATCCCATCCACCACCAAAGACATTTCAGCAGTGGCTGAAATGAGTTTTGAGATTTCTCCCTTTGGACCTGAATGCTACCTCAGCTGCTTTTAATTATTACAGTTAAATGTAGAAAAGTTTTAACTGTAAGCTTTAAACATCTTTTTAAAAACAACTTGAAGGAGTTGAGATCAGGAAAAGAAAGAATTAAATAAGTTTTCTGTCTTTTCCATTCTGCATTGCTTTTCTACCCACTGCCCTGGCCTTTCATCCTCCTCTGCAACTGTTCATGAAGGTTCATTAACAGGCATCTTCAGAAAGAATAAAGAAGGATGAAGCATAGGATTGCTGGCAGATTGAAATGTATGTCTATGGTTGGCTTGGCATGCAGGAGAAAAGGGATTCTGACAAAGTTGGGATTTCTCTGTTGTTCCTAAAGAATAACTATTTTGAAGGTGTTTTGTTTGTACTTAATTAAAGAGCCAATATAGAGACTTATTCAGGATATTCTCTTTGATAATATGTGAAAGAATTTTGCAACACTGTGCTGGCACTTGCCTTCCAGGTGAGAAGGTTCCCAAATGACACACAATTATATCAAAGAATGAGTCAGGCCCTCGTTTCTACAAATTCTGGGTGATCCGTGAGGACCTGGAACATGTGGAACTCAATCCACAGGCTGCACTGTAAATCAGTTACAATAAGTGGTGTAGCTACACCTAAAGATCTGTACAGGTTTATGAGTAAAGGAGCTCGGTTTGAGCTTGCCTTTGCCAGTGAATCAACCTTTTAATTTTTTTTTCTTTCTTTCTTTGTATTTTTTTCTAAAGTTAAACAAAAAAAAGGGAAAAAAAAAAAAGAGAGACCGTTTGCAGCTCTGTCTCCTTAACACTCAGCTTTCACTGGAACTGCCCAACTCTTCTGTGCATCCTTCTCCTTTGGTATGTTGAGTATTTCATTCTGTGGATCCATTTTTACGTGGCAGGCTTTCTCAGGTGAGCCTTCTGGAAGGCCATTATTTCCTTCTTTAAGTTTTTCAGAGTGTACATCAGGAGAAACTAAACCCAGCCCTGTAATCCCCCAGGCTGGCCACGTTCCACTGCTTTATCTTTCAGCCAAACTGATAATCCAGAAGTTAATGTGGCAGGAGAGGAGGGACACACAACAACTCAATAGGACATATACACGGCCACATATGAAAAAAGTTAATAGATTATCAGCTGGAAAAAGGCTTTTTGCATAGTCACAGACCAGAAATTCCCATGTCTGTCTTCACAGATTGAAAACTTGCCAGGTGGTAGTTCAGCACACACCCCTGAGCCAGGAAGGCATAAGAATACAAAGAAAGATTTAAGCAAAATCATCAAAACATTGACATTTCTGTTGGTAGCAGGAGTTAGTTTCCAAATGACAGCATCCACTGAACATTGCAAAAAAGGTAGGTCTGTTGTTATGGGAAAAGTAATACATTAGCAGTCATGTTGGTTTGCATTTGGATTACCATTCTGCCACCCTTTAGTGAAAACAGAAATATTCTGAAAAGTTGAACCTAATACATATACAGGGGATGTAAACATTGTAAATATTCCAACTTGCACTGCAATCATTAGGATAATAATGTTTTTACTGAAACCAACTGTGTTTTCACATGAACAGTGAAGAAGGCAGCAGTAGGATATCTGCTTACCCTTCCAATTAGGGATAAAGTAGTTATGAGGCAGAAAATATTGTTTAGATCATACTCTGCCTGACCTTTTAAGGTTGCCTGCATTTTTATTTGCAGCTTCTTGGATTTGCACAAATGAAATATATTTATTTTTGCTAGAAAGATAAAAAAAACCAAATTCACAAATACAGATTTATTTTCCCTGACTTCATCCAAAAGTGAAATATTTGCTATTTCATTCATGTCTCTTAATGCCTGTCCAACAAAGGTATTTGCAGGAGGAAACACATACACATAAATAAAATTTAGTCCCTTGGGCCCCTGTGTGGATCTTAATTTGGGACAATTTGTTGTGCTGAGCTTGTCAAGAGTCTGAGCACTGATAAAACCAGCTCATGGCCACAAGAAATGTATTTACTTCAGCAACATTACAAAAGGATCATATTATTAGATTGAAGAAGTCTAAGTTAAAATTCTCAGTACAATGATCAGCAGTCATTCATGACCTCTCACTACATCAAATCCTAGTTTTCTTTCAGTATACTCTTTTCTTTTCACTCACCCCTGCTTTCCTTAATTACTAAGCTCTTCTAGGCAGTGGCCCTCTGGAATTTCTATCCCAGTTTTCCTGGTAGCAGTAGTTACATGTTGGGAACCATCTAACATTAGCCAAACCCAAGGAAAATGCCATCATCTCCATTCCAATGGAAACAGATTTTAAACTGTAATTTCCTCCCCTCCCCCCAATGCTGTGATTGCACTAAACTGTATTTTCTAGGTCAGTGGTGGACAGGGCATGAAAAGTGACTCTGTATAATGTTTTTTTCCAATTTAACTGCCAAAGAAGTGCATTCTCAGCTAGGCTGTCATAGAGTTACTCCATCTAACTTTCATGCCTCTCCAAGTGCTTGTACCAAAACTGAGGCTGTTCTTTGCCTCCTATAACAGCTCATCTACTCAGAATTTATAAAGCAGGGAGTAAAGTCTCACCTACCACAGTAGGGTCCTGTATCGTTGCCAGGGAATCTTATGTGCCAGATAATGCACATTTAATAGGTATTAAACACATGGAAAAAAGAGAGCAGAGAAACTTAATTAACTCTACTTAAAACAGTAGGGTGCCTGCTGCGTTTTGGGCCTCTAAGGTGCTCCTAAAATAATAACTACACACATCACCTAAAAGAATTTAGGTGGGAAGGAACAAAAGGAGATGTACAGACACAGGAAATAAGGTACTTAGTTAATAACTGAACCACATGGTGAAATGGTGGCTTTGTCATCACAGCTGCTGGGAGGATGGAAATGCCTTTACTGACGTGTACCTGTCTCCTGCCACTTGTCCAACTGCCTGTTCTGCAGTGGGTGATTGCTCTGCACTGCCTGCAATACCCAACTTAGAGGGGCCCAGAGGTCAATTCAGAACTCCAGGGAAAGCCTGAGACTTGTTCCCAGTGAGAGGTGCCATGGGGAGCCAGGAACAGAGCAGGAACCAGCCAAGGACACGGACAATGTCCCATGTCCTACCATGGGAACACGATAAAACTAAACCAACTATGTCTGTCATTGATGTGAAGAAGCAAACCATGTAATTACATGGTCTGATCCTCGAAGAAACTACTCCTTTGTGGCTGTTTAAAGGGAAGAGACATTTGTGAGATGTACTACAGGCAGCTGAAAATCCCAGATCCGTTATTTTCCATGGCAGCAATGGTGCCCAAGCCACAACTTACAGTATGGAGTTCCTGAGAAGCCAAGGTTCAAGGCTGTCATGACAGAATTTCACCCACCTTTGAATCTTACATTTTTAAGAAACAAATAAAATCTAAATACTGAGGATGAACTCTGAATCTGAGCTTTAAGATGGGCAAAGGGAAAAGGCTTTATTAATTTTCATTGTATTTGTTATCAATCAAGTCTACAAACTCCCAAGCAGTTGAATTAGCACTAATTAAAGTACAGGGGCTGATTCTCTCCATGGCAAATCAGAGAACAGCACCACTGACCTACATATCACTACTAATGTAAAGAGCCTTCATGGACTGAATGGATTCCCTGAATTCCCTCCAAAGGCTGCTTTGTACAGCAATCCCAGTGCTCATGTCCTTCTCCCACACCTCAGGAATCACACACACTAGACCTCACACTTCTGCCTGAATAGAACAACTACATTAGTTGGACTTTGAACAAAAAATGAGTAGGAATGAGATTTGTGAAGTAAATTTTCAAGTAGGACCATTTGGAAACTCACCATGCATTGAAAATAGGCACTAACTGGCTACAGGCAAAGGCTCAGGCACTTACTCCCAACCAACAAACACTGTGTAATGTGCCCAATTTGTTTCAGTTGTTTTGTAGCAAAGTACACTTACAGATGGGAGTGTATATCTGGGACCCTGGCTAGTATGACTAAATCTGTGCCAACATTTGCATCTAGAGACACAACTCTTTTTTGTGTGTCTGCTTTTTTTTGCTTCTTTTTGATTAAAAGTATTGTAAAAAATATACTGCATTGTGTTTTTTCATTCACATGCCACTGGAGAGGCATGGTGAGTTAGCAGAAAATACTATTCTCTGATATATCAATTGATAATTGATTTAAAATATTGTTAAACAATTCATTTACTAAACAACATTCAGACATGCACAGCTGCAGTAGTAGTAAATATAATCTTGAAAATTATTCAAAACCAGCTGTCTAAAGTCACAGCAGTTGTAATACATAAGGAATATGTACAAAGACAGTAGTTTACTGGGGTTTTCAAATACTGTATTTTTAACAATTTTTCAGCCCTTAGCACAACCACTGTGTTGCATTAGCTGCCACATAGTCAAAGTATGATAACAGATGTTTTATTCTAAACTGATAAGAGGTTGCTTAATGTGTTACCATGAATACATAGAGTCACCTCTTCCCAATGACACGTTTTAATGGAAAGACTGATTAGTCACAAAAAGCTATAAAAACTCACCAAAAGTGATCAGAGTATTGTCCCATCTTTTTTTTTATCAGAGAGATGATATACCCCTAAAATGCCAAGATTATAAGACGCAAAACCAACAAGAAATCCAAGTATTAGTTTTATGAAGCAAAGGAGCCTCCTACAAAATTGAAAAATTCTGGAGGATATATCAATTTTGACAAATTTCATTTCAAGACAAAGCAATAAGACAGAAACATTTTGCTTGTAAGAGTGAAATAAGTCCTCTGTGTTTCTAAATGACATCTCCATTTGCTTTTTATGCTATTTATTGCATATCTTAATTTCAAAGCTAGAGATGTTTCACTCAAACAATGTTTTCTAAAAGTGGCATTTTCTGAGGGCTGTGATTTTGAGTGATGTTGACCAAATCCTCTGTCATGTCCTACTACTCATCTGCCTGACTCTGCCTGTTGTCCCATTTTTTTGTAAATTTGTAGGCTTTTGAGTACAGAAAAGTGACTCCTTCTTTCTTGTGCAGAGTCACATATAATGTGCCTTTGATGAACAGCTGGAGCTGTGAAATGGGGAACTGCCCCTGCACAAATAAACAAGAACACTTTTACTTTGAAAAATGTTTGTAAATCTTGGCAAGCAGGTTGTACAGTACATTGTGATGGTATCAATATCAACTTAGTCCAAAAAGAGAGTCTAAAACTCTCCCGGTACCATGGAAATATGACAGTGCCTAAAGTGGGATGTGAGGTTTCAGAAAACCCCCATTATGTTCTTGTTGACCAGCTTTCTGCAAGAATGATTCAGTGAGTTGTTTCACTCACTCCTTGTACTGCACAGGAGACTGATTTCTGAAATACTCTGAGTTCTGGACCAGACTCCAAAAGGCCACACAACTTTTGGTAGGGAAACCTATATTTCTACTGTCCTATTTTAATTTTTTTGCACACTTTTCATCCCTTCAGAAAAGAATCTCATCCATTTACCCTATTTAACAGGATATGTTAAATATATTTAATGTATTCTTTGGAGTGACAGACTTGCAAGATGGCTCTTCTTTTGCTTTTTTTCTTCCTTGCTGTGGAATTAATTCTGTTTCCCCCTGTCAGAGCCACCCCACGAGGAGAGTATCTTAATGGGGTTTCAGAATGAACAGTGTTCATAAGCATCAAGCAGATTTGCACAAAAGGGAATATATGCCTCTTTCTTGTCAAACCCTTGAAGTGTGCTGCTTCAGAATCTTAAAGGATGAGAGGAAGGAAAGGAAAGCCACAACTACTGAGAACTTTGATGATGCACATTTGGTACCACGGCTTCTCTCCACTTGGCATGGCTTTAAAAGCTGCACATTTTGAGAGAGGTTTTTTCTCCACGCAGAGCAGCACACATCTGCATAGAGTTTCACTGCAGCTGTTACAGAAAGTTTGAGATTGTTCTTAGCAGATATAATCCCAGATGAGAAAACAAAGTACATTAAAAAGGATCTGCTAAAATATTCCCCATGTCATGAAGGTAGCAGCAGTATGCAATTGCTGGCTTCTGTTTCAAAAGCACACCATGAGCAGACTTATTAAAGCAGCCTCTTTGAGGGCTGGGGAAGATTATTCTGTGAGCATTTCAGGTGACCTGTTCCTGCAGAGTTACAGGAATTGCAGAAATTAGAGCAAGTGTGTTAAGAGAGGCCCTGCAGAACTGAAAGTCACTATAGAAAAACTACAGAGAGATGGTCTAATATCATTAGTTCATCCAGCTAAAATTACTTTAATTTTAATAAAGTACAGCTCAGAATTCACCAGCAGGTGAAGTGGTTGAAACCCCAGCTGTTATTCTTTCACTGCTGACCAGACCTGTCTCACAAGTCCTGTTGGCAGTCCAGGGCACACTCAGTTCCTTAGAAGCTTCCAGAATTAACGAAGAAAGCTCAAAAACTTAATTATGGACACAGACTTGTCACAGACACTATCCATTGTCCACATGTGGTATTAGAAAATCTTCTGTCAAACTCAGCTTGGTTGTGGACAGTCACTAAACACCTCTGTGTTGTGTTGTCATTCCTCTACTGTGCATTTGATCTGCGTGGATCCACAAGGCAGTTTGCATCTTTGAAAAAATTAATAATAACCAGCACCTTTGGGACCAGCTCTCCCAAAACTGAGCTGAGAGAATCCACCAGCACTGACTGTGGAAAACTATCTGTGGTGGCCAAACAAAGTACCTCGACAAGTGCAGAGCCAGGTCAGGTCCCCACCTGACTGATACCTTCCTAAATTCTGTGGTCACCTCTTGGTGGCCTCAGTTCCTAAAGCTCTCCATCGTGAGAAACTCAGTGAGAACAAGGATGGCAGGATCACTCCATCACACACAACTAAGGCATTAACTGCTTTTTTGTCTCAAAAATGATTTCATGTTTGGTTTTCCTTATTCATTAGATTAAAAGTCATATTGATCAGAACAGAGCATTAACTGCCAGCTGGTATCAACAGGAACAATTATCTTTAGAAAACATCACAGACATTATGGCTTTGCACAACTGTCTGTCTGTCCTTGGTGCGTTTAACAAATGCTTAACTGATACTGACTTTATATTTCTGCTTTACTGCTGCTTTTGATTTGACAGTTGCTGGCAATTCTGCTGCTGTTTTATTTATCTGTTGTGCCCCTGCTGTTTTTCCAAAAGCACTATTTCCACGGAGACTCAGGCTGTTCAATATAACCCGCCTCAATCAACTTTCCTATTTTCTTTTCCTCCTTTCAATAGTCTGAAAGTCCAAGGCACCCATTTTTCAACTTAGAACATGCTTTCCAAGAGTAATATATACTATTCTTAAAGAACATTACACTGTTTTACCTGTACAGGAGAGTCAGTGAGGCACAGAGCCCCTGGCACAGCCACTGCCCTTGCTCAGAGGGGAGTCAGAAACAGCTCAATGTGTGAGGAAATTTTTTATTCCCTTGTACACTCTCAAGTCTCTGCAGCCATCAATGATCATGGAAGGGAATCCCAAAAATACTGCCATTTAGAAACCCAAGCTTGCAAGCACGACCCAACCCAATCAGGTATTTATAGCAGGACTGTGGATGACAACATCTGGTCTGTGCAGTGCCTTCATTCTCTCCTGCAAATCCCAAAGCTGCTCAAAAGAACCACGGGGTAATGACAATAAGGCTGCTCATGAGTTTCCACCAAAATAAATGAAAGGAAAAAAAAACTGAATTAGATTTGCAACAACACAAAGATCCTGTAATCCATTACAGTGATTTCAGCATTATGGTAATTAAAATTGTATCATTTAGCTTGCACAAACAGAAGTTACAGACTATCAGGGACTATTATCCCACAACAATATCTATTCACCAGAGACCAGTCTCTTTTTCCTGTTGTTTCTTACAAGACCGATTTCTTTTTTCAGCAAATGAGTAACAGTTATACAGACAATAATTTCTACACTTGTAAGCTTTGACTTAATTCCTATTAAGTCCATAAGATTTAAGAACAAATTTAGGTCAAAGACTAAAACAGGCCTCCATGTACACAAGTTCCTGTGAGAAGGCAATTCTCAGCCTGGATATAAAGAAGTGGGTTTTTATGGTACTCTGGGACTCAAAGCCATTTCAAGTCTTGTTTCTGTTTCAACATGAATGGGACACAGTGATATTCAGGACTGAATAGAAACTAAATTCTTCTTCACAATTGCATTCAGTCTCAGTGTTTTGCTGTCCTGGCTTTCCTTCCATCCAAGGACACTTTGGCCAGAGGTATCTTGCTCAGGGTAGGCAAAATCATGAGAAAATAATAGTTTAATCTATTTCAATATTCTGATACCTTTGCAAATTTAGAATCACAGAATCATTAAGGCTTGGAAAGACCTCCAAGACTGTCAAGTCCAACCTCTGACCAAATACCACCTTGTCAACTGAACCCTTCACCATTAGTCTGAGGCTGGAATGGCACATTGAAAATAACCACTCCCCAAAGCCCAGAGTGTCCTCAGCTGCCATTTGTTTTGTTCCCCAAACCTGAATCTCTTTCTCTGCCTCAGGGCAGCAGGACACACACTGACTGCTCCAGTCTGCTCCACACTGTCAGCTGGAACAGCCAACTGGGGCTGTATCTTTAATGCAGACCCAATTCTTCCTGCTCCCCACAGTCAGGTCTTGAAAGCTGCAGCTTTATCACCTCAATGGCTGCTGACAGTTCCATCAACTGAACCTTAAAACCACGTACTTGATATGCACCGTGCGTGTTTGCCACCAAATCCTACAGCTGATTATGTCCCATTTATGGGACTTTTATTCATTTGCTCTAATTATATAATTTCACATCAACACAGCTATTGCCCAAAGGATAATCTGTCCTAAGATATCACAGAGGAAACAAAGACCACCATAAAACTGATCCATTTTGGTTTGTGCCGCTTTAGAAATTAGGGACTGAAATCTGTTTACAGAGAACATGAAAAAAGCAGGAATGAGACTGTTTTTGTATCCTATGGGCTTCAACACCTTGAGTTTTCATTGTATGCACGTGATAGAGCCAAGGGAAAACTGCACAATGTCCAGCTCTGGCAGCTCTTGGCAGTGAGGCAAAAATGCCAATTTCCACCAGTTGCTGATGCTCCCCTCCAGGACCAGCCTCATATCCACAGTGAGAGCAAAATGACCAGTTTCCACATTCCCAGAGTTGGACCCTGTAGTACAAAAGTTCCCTTTTTACTACTGTTTGTGGTTTCAGCCAAACATATGAAAAATCAATTTAACGCTCCCACTATTTTGTGACTTTTTTTTTTTCCCTAAGGCAGAAAGTAGCAGTAAGTTATAATTAAAAAAAATATTTTAAAATAATGAGACTGCTACCCCTCCCACTCTCTATAGAAATCTCCAACCTGCACATGAAAAGGGTAGAATCTTGCACGACCAAAATGGTTCCAACTTGACCCACATATTCCTTTTAAAACTTGCTCAAATGCAGCCTCAGCCTCTTACCTTTAATGACAGGACACCAGTTTTCCAGCAAGAACAACTAGTGATGTTAAAGAGCTGCTACTCAACCCTGGTATTCTATAGTGCTTAATCAAAAATCACTGAAATCAAGAAGAAAAAAGCTCTATAAATTTTCTTGGTCTTTAGATCTATCATGTGATGGAGTATTAAATCTGATGAAAATAAATGCACATTTTGTTATGTGTCTGATTTTCCCCTTTTTTTCTCGATTTTCCTCTCTCAAAACCACACACATCTGACATTTCTATTAGGCTGCTGAATATTTGTGAAGTCAGAAGCATCAATTTTTTCAGATGTGACAGTTCAGTATATGGTATTTTTCAGTGTAAACAAATAGAAAATATTTTTATTCCCTCTTTATTCAAGCACCTCAAATGCTGGTTCCAATAATTTATCAGATACAGACTCTGGAAAGAGTGTTTGTCTGAGATCCAGAGTCTGACAATGAAAATAGAATGCTTGCTTCCTCATTTCATCCCTACCAGGACTTCTGTGCAAAGACACATTGCTGATAAAAATCAGAATGTAGCCACTTTTCCCTTCAATCAATCCTTATTTGAGTAACACCTTCATTGTAATACTTTGCAGATATTTAGTTCTAATTTGTTCACAAGATCATATGAAATAGCAAAAATGTAGAAATGGGGAGTTCATGGTAATTCACCACATGAGCAGAGTTTTGCTTGTTTGGCTTTGTAATAAGCTCACCAAAACTCATAAGCTGCAGATAAGTTTAATTAAAGCCAATGGAGCAAAGAGATTAAGCCCCTCAGTGTGCTATCTTTTTGGCCTACAAAACCTGAATAAGTCAAATCATTAAACGTTAATTTGCCTGAGATTACGCAACATTGGCATGGAAACACTTGGGCTCCACCTCACCCCATCTGAGTAGTAGGATTTTTCAAATCCCTCTACAGCACCCTTTTACAGCACCTCTCCCTGCTGTGAAAAAGCTGCACAAAACCGAGTCCAAACTTCCAGAGGAAATGTGGAGGCAGAGGATGGCACTACAGGGATTCAGTCTCCCTTCATCTCCAGTGTCCTCTGTGGAGCATCAGTGCAGAAATGGCAGCAACACCTCATGTGAGGCTCACATATTATGTCAGAGCCTTTAGTTTAGAAGGCATTTCAGTAACTTTCAGACCATTTGAAAATAAGAGCATTATATATGTCATTATTGGTTCTTACTGTGGCCTCCAACCAGCCTCCACCCAAACAGGGTGATCAGAGCTTGAGTGAAGGCAGTTTATTGCCCACAAAGGCTGAAGGCTATTTCACCTGCCTCTCACATTGTGGTAACACTGTGCACAGGCATTTTTCACTCTTGCAATCCCTGCTGAGCACTTGGTCAGATTTACCAGAGCTGTGCCCCTGTTCTGCCTCACACTGATGATTTCAGTGCAGACACAGACAACCCCCTCTCCTTTGGCCGTGCTCCAGTGAGAGCAGGGATCTTCTCCCTCCCTAAAACAGCAAAATTCCACCACGTCCAGTCCTGCTTGGGAGCTGCAGACCATGGGAAAGTCTGCAAGGCTCTCCATGAGCTACAGCCTTCCCAGGAGGAAAGGCAGTTTGCTTTTGGACAGGTAGCCATGGGCAAGAATTGCAGTGACAGCCTGTTTCTGGTCCAAAAGACCACATCTTATGCTCTGGCACTTCCACAAGTTCCTCCTAAACCAGCTACTGGATTTCAATCTTGGACATTCTGCCAGACATGAGTGGGATAAATGTAACACAAACTGGGATACTCAGCAGTGAACCAGCCATTCCACATGTGACACCAACCTGCTGCCAAGGTCTTGTATCATTCATCCTTGTGAAAATGATCCAAGTTTAGTCACATTCTTTGTTAAAACTCATCCACCTTGCTCTGAGCTGGATTAATTTTCTCTAAGTTTTGCTTGTGTGCAAATATTCCCCCCCTCTCCATTTCCCTTTGCTGTTATTCTTTCAGGTTTCTTAAATGAGCAGCCAATTTCACCATGGTTCATTTCTAACCTTTTCAAGTGTTCCTGTTTAAAGTATTTACAGACCTTTATAGTTACCAGCAACCTTCAGAATGACACTAAGAAGTGTTATTTCTTTTTCTGAGAAAGTTACTGAGCCTGGGAGCCCCAAAATTCATTTCATTACAGAGCATGTTGACAAAATTACTTCAAAATTTCCCTTGTGGTAGTGAGCAAAATTAACTGTATTTTATATGACAAAAACATATTGTGTTTGGAAATTTCATACACAAAATATCACTCACTGATGAGATAAAAATTCTGCACTGTCATATCAAATCAACAGAGTCTCCAGAAGATTAGTTACTTTACATCACACCTTGAAAGTTAATAGTTCTACATTCAGGCCTCAAAATCGTATTTGCTTAACACAGTTGTTTTTTCTGTGTGCAGCTTTCAGAGACCAACACGAGTGCCACCTATCTCTGCATTTTTCTAAAATTCTAACTGGTGTGTGAAAAGTCACATATCAGGCACCATAAAAAGCCTAAGACCATGGGGTTTTAACTGATTGCAAGCACTATTCTAATGTTTAATCAAACAGAAATACCCCCATCTACTTCCCTGAAAACTACATCAAGAACATTAAGATTTTAGACACAGATTTTAGTGGAAGACAGGGAGCTGTCAGTGAAAGCCACCACTATCACTTGTCTTGCTGTGAGTCTATGGACCTTTGTCAGTCTTTAACCTTTGGAGGTGAAAATCCTCAACTTTCCATGATCCAGGTGTTGCTCAAGAAGCAGAAGTGCTTTTCAACATTACAGGTAATTTTTAGTTACAACAAGGAGTGACTTCCTTCATATATAATAACAGACAATGTCCTTAATATCCTTATTGTTATTTCCATCTTCTAGTGTAAGTAAGTAGTTCCAGCAAAAAGAAATTGGATTATAGCAAAAGAACTGGTTCAAAATGTTGAAATAGTTTATATTTGTCTTTCATCCCGAACTAAGAACATTTTTTCAGATATGAGTTAATTCTCACAATATTCTTCTGAGACAAAAATATTGTTAGTTGCTTCTACCCATATCCTGGATGTGACTGCAGAGATACTCTTTTTATATATTTTCTGTGGATTTTCACTTAATTGGAAAATAAGCACTGGGGATACTCCAGTCACACAGAGAACATATTATATTGTTTTCCTTTTTTAAGCAATCTGACATTCATTGCACATAACTGCTGTTTATTTGGTATAAAAAACTTAGTTCCTTAAATTAATGAATATGCAAAAATACCTATAAAACTATCTTAATTTTTAGCTGCACATTTGAGCATTGCTGCATGGAGAGTCTAAGAAATCCCCTAATTCACGCTAGAGGGACATTCCTGTAAAGAACAGTTGGGAACCTCCTGGGATGGGCTGAGCTTTCTCACTCTTTTTTAACTAAATTGAAATTATATCAGTAGGGAGTTCACAGGAGCCTGGAATTACTAAAACTCTAACATATGGAGAAGTGCTGTGTTAAAGAGAGCTGAATCCAAATGCATTCTAAAACTCAGGTTATTTACATTTACTGAACACAGGGAAAGGGCAATTAGCCCAGAGCTGACAACATTCCCATTGACATAAGTCATGTAGTGCTGGAATTCTAGGACAAGGCTTTCTTGCTGTGACCTCCTAGTTCTTCCTGGGGAATCCCTGATCCCTCCTTCCCACGTTGTAATTTACATTGTGTTAGTGCCAGCCGAATTTCCCACGTGGTTCTCCTCTGCTCGGTCACAATTCAGGAGAAAATGCCAAATAGGAAATAGGAACAGCACCCTTCACCCCAGTGATTTACGGGAGCCAGTCACACTTCTGTGCGTGAGAATTCACCCCTGGACTAAGCAAATGTGGGGAAGAGTCTTGAAAAGAGCAGCAGCAGGTGAGTGTAGAAGTCTTTCCAGAGCCCAGCACAGAGGCAGTTCAAATAGTAATTTACAGGCTGTTCATCCCCATTCCCTGCATATTTATAACACCAAAGATCATTAACACCTAATCTCTTTAGATGACTAATGAGCTTCACAGAATTCCAACTCTCCTCCAGATGATGCCTCAGGAAAAGCTATTTACAACCTGAAGAAGCAGCTTTGCCACCTGAATGCCGTGTCCTACCTGCTCTCTGTCCCAGGAGATTTGGGCTCCTAGGAGCTGACCTGCTCACCACCAATATGATTACTCGGATAACCTCAGCTAAACAACTAACCCCAGCAACCTGAGTAGCAATAAAACTGCAGCTGAATTACACCTGAAGGTACCCTGAACTGAAAACGTAGAAGACACTGCCCAAAATCCAAAGCATTGCTTTGGTTCTCTCCAACATCAAACTAGTACATCACTGGGATATTCTTCTGCAAAATGGACAGGGAACAGAAGCAGACACAATTGTAAATAGAAAGAAAACACGAGAAAACTCGTGGTCTTGATTCTGACCTTGTATACTCTGTTTTTCCATCAACATCACACCACTGAATCTCCTTTAACTCTGCTTTACACCGCTGCAAATGGGAGCCATAAGTAGTTCCAGAGATATGGAAGAGCACTGCTCAGTCCTGTCCCCAGCCTGGTCTACACATCACTGTGTGATTTGCCATGAATTTGAACTTCCATACTGATGTTCTTGCTGGTCTCATGTTGCAGTGATTGCTATTGATGAGAAAGCAAATCTTTTCCATGAGATTTTTTTTTTGTTCTGTATTCAAAGATTAAAGGACGACTTGTTTCTATGAGTATTATTGCCTAACATCTCTGATTAGCAAAAAATGAGTGTACCCTTGCAGCAGATACTTTTCTGAAAGTAGGATCACAATTTAATTAACCACTCTACTAAAACATTCTAAGCAGAAACTAAAAGTGGTTCAGATTAATGATTCTGTATTCATCGCTCTGGGAATTTCTTATGCCCCGCTGGTTTTAACTTCAAGTTTGTTATTTAAAAACCTTAATCAGGAATTTGTATGGTACCTGATTAAGACTTTATATAAATGGTCCTGCAGTAATTTCCATCAGAAAAGGACATGGCCACACAGCTCATGCACCTAAGACAAGGTTTCGATTCCAATAAGAGCTACAATGTCAACAATCACAGCTGAAATCAGAATCAAACCCGTACTAAGTCAGATTTTCCTGCTTCCACTTATAATATTTAAGCCTGGACTAAGTCCCTTGAAGTTGCTCCAAACTAAAAGCTGTGCAAGTGAGAGCAGAATTCAATCTTTTGGTCATTCTTTGAGGTACGATGAACACTCATCCTGCTGTGAAAACACTAGAAATTAAAATGCGTATCTGTCTCTTTCAAATTTATGAAGAAATAAATAAAACACCTGTAAAACTCCATTGGCAAAGTGCCTGACATTTCTGCTGAACTAAAGACACAAGTATGAGATCACTCACATGCACTATATAAAGCTTTTCAGACCTTCTCTACGTTAAAATACTGGAAAAACAGGTGGGTTTCCCAATGAGCCCAAATGCTGCTGCTTAGAGATGCAAAAGCTGCATCTGTTTGATAAGACACATTTCCAAATGTCCTAAAAGTTCTTATTTTTTCAAACTATTCTACTTCAAAGCACCTTATAAACTGGCTACGGATCAATAGGGGAAAAAAGTCAATTCAGCAAATACTACTTCGTGTATTTACAGTTTGGTTAGTTCTTTTTAAAGGTATTAAAAATGAATACTTTCCAACTTGACTTGAATATCATTCACCAATGACTTCTAACATTAACCCCAAATCTAAATAGTCTCTGCTGTCTGTGGGGCAGTGGCAGAGAAACAGATCTTTTGAGTAGCAGACAATAGTTTGAAGCAGTATTCAGTCAGAGCCTTTGTTCTAAGAAGCCAGAATAATAGAAAAAATACCTATAGTATAATAACCTGGCTAAATTTGGCTATTGCAAGTGCCACATAGTTACTTTAGGTTATAATTATAAGTGATAAAATTGTAATTATAATAATTATAAACTGTGTGAACCCAGTAATTTGTATGTCCACTGAAGTGTGTCATGGTGGTGAAAGGATACAGGGAAAAAAATTGTTAATGGGTTTATTGGACCAGATTTCCTTGGTGCTGGTGAAAGTCTGAAGCAGCTCTGCAGTATGAACAGTAACTCAGTTGGGTTTGTTCAGCTACAAGTTTGTCTGAAATACAATTTATCTTATTTCTTCTGGGTAAACACAAGAATTGGTTGAAAACTTTGCTACAGGTCTTTTTTTCACCAAATAACATTGATTTAAAAAAATCAAAACATGATAATCATATCAGATTTCTCAATCTTCTGTATGGAAAGTTATGAAAGCATTTCATTTCTGTTGTCTCAGCAGTGCTATACTATCCAACGAAAACACTGAAGTCACTCAAGTGAAACAGAATTCGAGAGTATGAAATCAAAATATCTCATTAAACTCTGCTTCCCTCAACCCTTTTACATTTGGTACGGTTTCTAAATTAAAAGGATATGCCCCATGGGTTGAAAACTCTATTTTCAATCTATTTTAGTAACTATTTCAGATTTACATGGGATGAACACGGGCAACATTTCATCTACTTCCTCTTTATTTTTACCTCTTCTTGAACTAAAGTCTGGTACACTGTGCAAGAGAGAAGGAAAAGGAATTTACAGAATGGAAGAGAAATAGTTAAGTCTGAAATAACACAAAGTAATTCTACATGGAGATGTCACAGAAAACTGAGGGAAGAAGGGGAAACAACTAGATGAACTATAGAGCTTTAGAAATTCATTAGATTAATCTAGTTCTCCCCACATTAATGTCCAGGGAGAAGGCAGAGCTTAGTGCAATTTTTACTACTCAACTAAAGTGCTACCTGGCACAGTACACCATTCGACTCCTTGCTAAGAAAGATACAAACAAAAAGACCTGGACAAATCTACATTATTTTCCCATTCATACTGGAGAGGTTCTCAGATGTTGTTTTTACCTTCCTCCGTGCTTGTGTTCAGCTGCATGAAGTTCACTTTGACTTTTCACATCTGTCAGACAACAGAGTCTGAAGTGAAGCAGGCACATACAGGATGGCCATTAACACCATGTCCTTCACCTGGGAAACATAATTTATAAAGCTAAAGAAAGACCATGACAGGTCTGTATCAGCACTTTGTGCAGCTGAAGATGGTGACTGGGGCACAAACCCAGAGGAATGTACACAGGTGGATTGGCCACTAAATGCAGTAAAGTAGGGGGTCAATTAAACTGCTGGCAGCACAGGAAAATAATGAAATAACACCCTATCCACATTATCTTTTTTTCCTCCCCGTTGTACCAATAATTAAAGTCAAGGAAAGCTATCACGATTTTATGAAATATCAGCACACAATTACTTCTTGGTTCAGATTCTGACTGAACTTGGCTCTGCAGGCTGGATAAGAGAATCCCCACACAGTTTTTTTCTTCAAAAGAGTAAAAGCAGACAGAAGCAGTACTCATTTCAGTATTTAAGCAGGATTTCCAAAGGAGGGAAGGAGGGAACACTCAGCAGACAGCCCAGGGCAGCAATGATCTGTCCCCACACAGCAGGGAGGTGTCAGAGAGCTTCAGTATTACCCACGTGTGGTGTCCAACAATGAGCAAGGAAGCCCCTCACAGATGTTGGGCTGGAGCAAAACTGCTTCTGCCACTCAATATGGTGTTTGGCAAATCTCTACTAAAAGGAGAATAATTTAGAGGAGTTGCTGATCAGCTTTTTTAACTCTGTAAACCAACTGCTTGCAACATTAACTATTTACTTGCACGTCGGCCTGGCTTTTGCTTTCTGTACCAACTGTTCTGTACCAGCTTGCAACTCCTGCCCCAGACCCCACAAATTTCCTCTTGTGGGGAATGGTGACTCCTTGGTTGTCTCAAGTTGCCTCATGAAAAACAGACTCACAGGCAATAAGTTTTTCAGGCACTTCTGACATTTTATTCCATAGTCCTTGGGCAAGATCTGTCTCATGTAGGAATTCTTCACCAAATGCCTTTGGGGACACACATGAGCAAAAGGTCAACATTTGCTAATGTGAATTCTGGTTTCAGGTGTCTCCATTTGTGGATGCTGAACCTTTGAGAGAAGAGAGAACTCACCATCTTCTGATAGTAAAGCTTTTAATGGTACTTCTAGCAAAGCACTGAAAATAGGAATAGCCTAAAGGCATTAATCAAAAATGTCAAAGAATAAAGGGGCATTTTACAGGTAGATGATTTCCACTCCCAAATTTCATTTAAATTATGGGTGTACTCCTCAAAACAATCAGTTTGACAATAGTTAACTTCTTTTAAACGAGAAATGTTAGTTTATAAAGAAGAACTGCAATAATTTTCGACTGTGTTTAATTCCTAAAGTACCTCTACTTCCTGGTAATAATAACCTTTAATTATGCTTATGAATATGCTGAATTTCTGATACACCTGTTTAATTGAAAGCAGATGTTCATTTGGCAGTGGGTTATCTTCATGTTATGCATCACTATTAGTTTGCTATTGCTTTCACAACACACTGGAAAAAGTAATATACAAATAATGCAGAATAGTTTGTGTGATTAGACAGTTAACTGCCTCTTTATTCTATTTTTTAATACTCCTTTCACCATTATTTCACAGAGCACTGCATTTGTATTATTGTTATTTTTGTTATATTATTATTACTGTTCAACTTGTACCAAAGTTCCAGTTCAGGTTATTCATTGATTTGCTGCTTTAGATAATAAGCAACAAGTGATCTGACCTCCTCAGTTCTGTGGGGAGGACACTTTATATGTGTCACAGACAGGCCAGATAATCCAATATAATCCACAGGTAAGGGGGCACTAAATATTCTTTACAGGGGTAATCTCTGTCAGCCCTGCCAATGTGCACAAGAATATAAAAGACCTAAAGGTGTAGGGCTCTGTGTATCCCCATCAGCTTCCTAAGACTGTGCTAGTAAGGTAAAATAAGAGACTAAAACAACAACAAAAATGAGCAAGACTTGTAGAATGTATTCTTTTGGGGAGGTGCAAAATGCACATTACAAAAGAGAAAACTGTATGAATTCAAGCTTTTATTCTACATTTTCTCTTATTAATGAATATAATGAGCTTCAAGTTTCAAAAGTAAGTATTTATGCTATCAAATAATGACACAAAAAGAGAGCTCTTGTAGATACAATTAAACTGAACAAATCAAACACCACTTGGGAGAGGATCCATTAAAAAAGGAGCAATTTTAAAAAATCCTCTCATTTAATAATCACTGGCAGTAGAAGCCCCTCTTTGGCCCCAGACCCCACAGTACCAGGTAGTTCCTTTGAAAGGATGAAGGGCCCCACTCACCAAACTTAAATAGAAAGGGAACAACATTGTAGGTGGCAAGAGGTACCAGGGGTACTTTAACAAGACAAAGTGAGGTCACTTGACCAGCACATTGACACAAGAACAATCTGCAGAAATGCAACAGAGACAGTCCCCCTGGGGTAGAACCAAGGAATTCAATTCAGAATATTATTGTACGTTTTATGGGCATTTTTAGATTTGATGGAGGATCATGGCACAAAGCATCAATAAATGGGACCAAAGCCAGGTCCCACTCTGTCCTGAGCAGGGGCTGCTGGACATGAAAATTGAGCAGAGCAGCAATAGTTTGTGTGTTGATAGGTTTTGATTTTTATCTCCTGTACATAATACACAGAATGCCACATAAAGAGGGAAGAACCTCTACTGTGTGCCTGACTCCAAAGAGGAAAGCAAGACAGAGTGCCAACCAGAAAAGCTATTTCTTTTCAAGAAAGAGACTTCAAAACTCACAATCTGGCCTACAGGGAATATACAATATGAAATACAACATGAGTAGCTCGAATAAACTTTGATTTGATTCTCTTTGGTGATAATGATTTCAGATAACCAATTTATGATAAATGCTCTTGGGACACACTACCCACGGTACAAATTAATAGATGCAAAGAAAAAAGAAGGGGGAGTTGAATTTTTTAAAAATTCTGAAAGACAAATCAAAGAAAAAAGCATAGCTATGATTGAATAATTTAAATTTCTGTGTATTTTTAAAGAATAATTATTAAAAATTCTTCTCAGGTTTGTTGAATTACTTCTGAATGCTTCACTCCTAACCAGTGATGCCAGAGCCTAATGAGAAATAAATTAGAGGATGGCTGTAGTATAGGAACAGTGGGAAAAGTTGACTTTATTAGGAGATTATGCATTAGATCTGGATTTATATTGCGTTTTCTCTAATCACAAGCATAAGAAATGACATTTTACTAAGTATAAACATTTTCAAGGGAAAAAAAAATTCAGCCATGCCTTAACTGTGTGGTAGCAGGAACACTAAATTTGGTATTGATTTGATTTTTTCTCTTTTTCTTTTACTGTCGTAAGTCTTCATTTTCCCCACTATTAAATGGTTCCCTACACTGGAAACATGGAAATCACAAGGGAAACCATGGCTATCTGTGTTCCCTTCACACTGTCAAACTATTCCATTACTGCTACTTCCTGCGTTCTTCACAATTTCAAAAAATGCAGTTTAAATGTGAAGACTCCCACAAATCCCTCCATGATTTTTTAGATCCTAATTTTTAACTGAGAAACTGTGTTAACTTAAGGAATTTAGCTACCACTTGTTATCTCAAAGACACATGGGTCACCAATGTTTGTGTGTGGTGGTTGGAAAACCTGCTCCAGAACACGTTTGCTGTTCTCCCCATCCATGTCTGCAGACTCCAATACTGAGTCAGAATGCACCATGAAATCCAAATGAAAAAATAGGCAGTGGGAGAAAGGGAAATGCTGGATCAGACACATTGCTAAATGCTGTGTAGCAGTAAAAAATGAATGTGCAATTGCAGCACACCCAAAGTCATAGGAAACGACTGAATTTGTGCCATGGCTGTGCAGAGATTAGCCAAGAGGCAGATGTTAAATGTTATGGCATTTTATAGCCCCAGAAAGAAATTTCCAACCCTTTGTCTTGTGTTCTTTAGGGTTTTGAAAGCTACCCCAGAATTATGCAGCTTTGCATGTATGGTTGGTCACAGCAGGGTTTGGAGCCTGGTGACTGGGAACACTTAAATACCCCGAGGTTTGGATGTCACAGAATCCCCCACACAATATTGGGAGCTGGAAGAGACTCACAAAGATCATCGAGTCCAACTCTTAAGTGAATGATCCATATGGGGATCAAACCCACCAACTTGGCATTATTAGCACCATGCTCTAACCAACTGATCTCAGGGTCAATGATATTGAGTTTTGATCATTTTTCAGGCTTAACTGATCAGTTTTGGGGTGAAATCCCTCTGTCCTCAAAAGCCAATGAAAGTTTACTGCTGGCTTAATCCCATAGTATGAAGGGGAAGATCACATACCATATTCTTACTGGGTGTCCCTGGTGGAGCCATGAGGGTGAGCTGACTGGGATAATTCCTGATTTCAGCATCTTTTCAGGTCTAAACTATTCTATAAGCAGAGTTTAACAGTTGTCCCTTTTCGGCAAAATCCATCTCTGCCCCAAGGCCCACTTCCAGGTTTTATTCAATGGGTCCTTTGGTGCAGTAGCTAAAGAGGCATTTGGAATTTCAAAGTTTTGGATATAGACACATCATCCCTTTTTTAGGCACTAACATGGTCTTGTGGATCTGGCTTTCCCAGAGGACTCAGCCAACAGATGACCAAATGTACCTGATTTTCCAGGTTCAGAGTTGTTAGTTAAACCCTAATTCCCAAAAGCCTAACCACTGCATTCATAACTCTGTGCAGTTTAATAACTATTCCATGCAGCAATTACCTCTAATGGATTCAGTTTTCAAATGGTTAAAATATAATTTATTAAAGGGTTTTTACAACACATGAGTCATGTAAGTGATCCAGATCTTTCTGCTGTGGTCCAAATATTAACTGTGTCAGCACGGTATTTTCTTTCCCTCCTGGAATAAAAATTTAGCAATAAACTCCAGAGGCAAAGTGGCATCAAGCTAATGGCATTCAATCTAAGCTTATTGCAGATCGACCTTGAATGCTGCCAAGTCTCCAACATGTGCTGACAATACAGCATCGTTGCTAAGATACCTGTTATTAATCTTTGCAATGAAAAATGAAGAGGTCAGAATATGTTGAAGGTGTGTTTATTACAGAGCTTGCACAGAGGGTCTCATTTGAAAGCTTGGATATTTCACCGCTGTTATTACTGTGGAAATCTTTTAATTTTTTGTAAAGATTCGAATCTGACTCTCAGAGTGTGACACTGATCATCCCTTAATTAAATAGCAGAAAGAGAAAAGCATATATATTTTATGAATATTCATCCGTCTACATTTAGGCCAACAGAAAAGGAAGCTCCAGTCATTTGTAATTGAAACAGAAATGATTTAGTACTTTATCTCATGGTCAAAGTTGCAGTACATTAGGTCTAGAAAAGCCTCACATAAATGCACAAGGCAATAATCAGTGCTTAGGAGAAAAAAATATTAGAACATTCTCCATTCTTGTTGTCTGCTTCTATCTCCTAGGTTTATTTCTTGTGGTTTGGATTTTTATTGAGTTTTGTGGTGTTTTGGTGGAGGATCAAGATTGTACAGAGAAACAGGACATGTTCTATTTATCAATAAATCATCAAACACAAAAACAAAGACCAATGAATGGGATGAGCACACAAAGAATAAAAAAGGGGGAGACTCCAAATCCTTTGAAAGAAGAAAAGGCCAGGATAAGAGCAAAAAATGTCCTGGTGTCACTCTGTCACAAAGGAGATTGATGTAGGAGGTGAAAAGAGACAGAATATATATTTTCAAAGGAGAAATGCACAGGTTGTCAATGTCCTGTGTTCAGGAGCTGCTGATATACACAGGGACCCCCCCCAAAACCACCCAATTCTTTCCTGGAAGGAGGACATCTCCTTGAAAAATCAGAAGTTGAAAGCTTGACAAACTTTCCAAAAACTTGTTTCAAAGGGAAGGTTCAGCAAAAGCTGAAGCTATTTCAGGAGATGTTTGCATGGAGATTTTTTCTTCCATGGAAATAATTTTGACATAGATTCTGATAATTTGTAGGGTTGTGAGACTTTGCCCAAGATCCAGAAAGGCAGACAAGCACTTTTGTAACTCTCAGTTTAACTTGAACTTGACCTGGGAGTTATGCACATGTCACTGGCAAAGCTTCATCACGTAAAACTTGTTCTCACTTCCCTGAACACCGACCACATAAGGACATTGGAGAAAGAGGGAATTGCTACCCTGAAGCAAAGACAAAAAGACAGGAGTCTGTCTTTTTTCTGAGGCTGATCTGAGGTTGCTGTAGAGCTGGTGGGGCTCTGTCACCCCAGCAGCAGGTTGTGAGAGGAGCAGTTGTGCTCCAAGGGGAATGATTTGCTCTGCCCATCCTCCCTTGACCTGTCTAAGCACCAGCTCAGCTTTTCCATTCTGTGCTCCTGACTCTGAGGGCTCCCAACTCCATCTGTGCCCGTGTTTTGTCACAGCTGCTGTGTCCACATGGACACCAAGTCACTCTGAATTACAGCATCACTGACAGAGCTCAAGGACACTTTGAAACAAATGCTTTTTGATTAATTCTGTACAGGGATTATACATCATCAGTGCTTCCTAGGATCATGTTTCCAAGGAAGGTGAGGATTTAGGAATGAGCTCACACAGAGGAGGTTCATCTGTTTTAGCTGCATTGATCTCTTTGGCTGCTTCAGTCACAGCAATAACATCCCTCAGGTTCTAGATTTGGAAAAGACCCTAAAGCCACTCTGTAATAAGAATCCTTCCAGCACCTCATGGTACAGTCAGCAAATATCACTGAAGTTTCTTCCAAGTGTTTGAAGGATGGCTAAATTCTATTCTGTTGGGAAAGATGAGCAGTAGCATCCTGATTCCTTTGTCCTAAGTGACAGAGGTGTCTCAAGAACATTGATATCAAGCACTGCACAAGCAGAGACTCTCAAAAACAAACCAGTGTAAAACTTCTCATGAGAAGTCTGATAGTGGAAGTGGATATGGAATAGAATCCCAACTTCCCTTCCTCTTCTATTTGTCCTTGTAGCTGTTTTATTTGTACAGCAGCACTTGAGAAGAGCAGCATGAATAGAGCTGTCTCTGTAAAGAACATTTCTGTACAGCTGCAACAGGATCTTGCAATTGCAGCACAGAACTTATCACCTGACATACAGAAGGTTAAACTACCTCAGGACCATCAGGCCCTGTGGCCTGACCAGACAAATATGTTAGAGATGTATCTTTGTCTTTTGAGTTTCTTGGCATCATCCCTGTTTTCACAAACCTTTAGTTTATTAACGTGAAAAATTTGACTGTGGCACATTTGGAAATGTGATTCCTTCTTTCTGCACAATTTAAATTTAGCAACAGTCGTACAGACTTTCTGATCTTCCCTAAATCCTAACTTGACAGGGGTGTCTTGGAAAGTGCTAAAGTATAGCTCTGTTTCAGTTAGTTCTGAATTTCAAAGCTGCTCTCAAAAATAAATATAATGATCAGGAAAGTACTGCTTGTGCTGCGGCTGTTAGAAGGGCTGGAAAATAAGAGATATTTTGTCAAAAAGGTGAACATGGAAATTCAGTTTTGTCCAAAATGAAAAATAATAGACTTTTCAGGGTTTTTCTTGAGATGATTTCAACAGACAGTCATGGAAGAAAGGCTTAGTGGCCACTGGTCAAGAAGTTCATCTGCTCTATGGTACATTTATTTAGTTCCTGTCCTGTTTGGAGAGATTTGAACTGGATGTGCACATATCCCACACATCATTCCTCTGTCATCAGTGCCAGAATGATGCCCTCAAAAGTTTAGTCAGATCTTACAGGGACTAATCAAGAAACATGTGAAGAAATCAGTTTGGATCTCTTGCTCAGATTTATAAACAGATAAAATTGTTCAGTGGATTTTTCTGTATCTGGCCTTGTACAAGATTTTGAATCTTAATAAGTAATGTTATTTTATTTAGGTGGCATATGCAATTTCCATGAAAAGTGGGAGTCAGTAAAATAGCAGACTTCTTTATAGAATGGTACCTCTAGAATACAGTGCTATTTTTCCATGCAAGTCAGTAAATCCCACAGCTGAAGGCAAATATGCAGCATCATTCAGTGATACATATGCAAAAGGTGCACGAAGAGCTCAACTCCAACTGTGAGTCTGCAGGATCACACCCGCTGTTTGAATCAGAGAGGCACATAAAGGAAGGCAGTGATTGAGAGGGTCATGTACCCACCAGGTGAGCAACTACATAATGAGTGTCTTAAATATTTCACTTCAGCTGAGCAGCTTCAGGTCCCAGCAGCAGAGGAGCTGCCCTCTGTGCTTGGGGTGATACCCAAAGTCTGGGCTTTCTTGACGTCAGCGAGCAGATTTTCATGTCTCCTTGATTAGGGTTTCTTGCCAGAGACAAGAAAGATTTTGTGTTACAGACTATTCTAGGCAGCCATTCAGAATTCAAGCTACAAAATACTCATGTCACTTTATATTTATCCTCAGATGACACAGGTCTCATCAGAAGCACATATGAATCCATACTTGCAGCCACAGCAATATTTGTTAGATGACATACAGAGAGAGTGAAAAACTTGCCACCTAAACTGTAGATTTTCACTTATAGTGCATTTCATGGTGTTGCTTTGGGGTTTTATTAATTTATATTAATAATTTAGATTAATGTAGATTAATCATATTCGTGATTAATATAAACAGGGTGAAGCTAACTATCAGTAATTCAAGTAATGGGAGGAGGTATTATGTAAAGTGTAATTTGAAAAAGCTGCTGAATCTGGACAAAACCCATGAGGACCCTGTAACAGTGTAGTTCCAGAGCTACTGCCTGGAGTGTGCTGTGATAACCAGCTGTAGATTCTGCAACGTTTTGGTCCAAAAAGCTTCTTAAACTGTAAACTTATCTGCATGACCCTGTATTATCATGTATTTAGATCCACAGTTCCAGGATCAAAAGCACTCTAAGCCTAAACTTCCAAGCCTTGGTTATATGACTTGTACACTTCTGAGTTTGTAGAGTAACAGTCTCCTGATAAGGAGAGCAGAATAAATAACTTAAAGCAGCCCACTGCCTGAAGCTGTTAATGTTCATCTTTAAAACACAGAACTACTGAAAATGATGGATAATTGGGAAAAAATTACAGCATAACAGAAGGGAAAAGAAGCCATTTAGCAACATAAATGAAAGTTAAACTACCAGCAAATCGCTATGAAAATTTAGGATTGGCGCCAGACATGGAAGGATTCCTTCAAAACTCTTTAACACTGAGTAAAATCAGAGTTTTCAACCAGAAAAAGCACTGGGGAAAAAGGAGAAAATCCTAGGAAAAAAGTTTAAATATAGATGACTGGTCCTGGGATGAAAGACAGAGAGAAAGAACAGGCAGAATAAAAGTAGTAGAATTACAAACAAAAAAAATAAAGAAAAACCAGCATGTATGTAAGTATCACTCACATGGCCTACCAATGTACGTTGTAAGTCTAGTTGGGGGAATATCAGAGACTTCCTCTGGTTTGAATTTATTTTTTCTTTAAACATGTTTCCCTGTTTTTCGCTTTGCTCAAATTACAGGAAATGAAAAGATGAAGAATCTGGTTAAACTCTGCAATTTCTCCTTTCTGGAAAGAAAGAAGAAAGAGGAGAAGGGGAAAAAAGGGTTGTTGAATCAGAGGGATCAAAATGTGATCCTCAAAAACCTACCTGGCAATCAGGTATCTTAGCAGGAGAGCAAACCTCTATTGATCAAAATATTGCATAAAGAAAATAGATCTTGACAAGTATTATGTATTCTTGCTGGAAAAGTTTTAAATTGTAGTGATACAACTAGCAGACTGGGGAGTTATGGTGATGTTTCAATACTATTTCAAAGTCATAGCTCTACTAAAAATGACAGTGTGCTGATGGATTTCCAAGTAAAAACACTTCTGTCCTGCACATAGACAGTATATACAGAGACTGAGCACAGCAATGTGCCACTGGGCTACTAGAGCAACTCAACATGCTCTGGGCTCTTACCGTGGCCATAAAACCAACCTGACTTTGGACAGCTTCAAGTTCAACTCACAGAAAGGCAGGAAAAGCTGTGAGGTTCCAGCAGAACGGTGCCTGCAGCCTTTTCACCCTCCTAATGCCTCGTGTTCTGCTGATTAAATTTGCCATTGGATAAAAACCTGACAAGCTGCTATTTCCCTCACACCAAATCACAGTAATGAGTGTTTATAAAGTAGCCATTCATTCAATCAAAACTTATTACTCCAAGTGCGTTTCTATGTTTTTCCCCCTGTATCCACATTAAGCATCCCTATTCCATGGCTGTTATTATGGGAATTGTTCTGTAATGAAAACATAAATCGTCACAACAGGAGTGCATTTCTACAAACAATGGAAGAGGGGCACGTTCTCAGCACCTCCTATGGCTCTAATCTGTGCTACCCATTCATAAGCTGTAGTTAATGCCACACTAAATGGCTTTGCCCAGAAAAAACCCACTAGCCCGGAGATACATGGTGCTCTAGGGGTCTTTCTTGCAGTTTATTGTGTCTGTAAGGAATTTTGTTCTCTTTGTCATAAAAAACACAGGTACCTAATGTGGTGTGACAGATCCCTGCTCTGGCTGGGTGTAGCCAGATGGGATTTTGCTGAGCAGGAGCTTGAATAACTGAAATGTTCACATGTGAATGTGCCATATGGTTCAATGAAATGGGGGCAGAGCAGGCTGGGTAAATATGTACATTTTGTTACCTGGCAGTCCCACTGATGAATGGGTAGGAGTTAAATTCACCTCACTTTAGAACACAAGAAGTAATGTTTCTAATTTACTTATTGATGGGGCCACTGGAAATGGCTTCTCTGCAAGTCCAGGGCAGTTGAAAATGCTGGAAGAAACTGAAATGCTGAGGGGCAGCTGCCAGTGCTTTGCTGCAGCTGAATCAAAACCTCAGTCCTCAGATCTTTGTCTGAACCTTAGGCCAAACTGAGCTTGGATCCAACAAAGAAGTTTCTGGCAGCATCTCTTTCACTTACTGACTATAAAGCACTTTTAAAGTGTGCTGATATTTACATAATTAAAAAATTGTGCTGTACAGATACTTTCCATGAAGGAGCTGTTTGTGTACTATATGTTGGTGATCAACTCTGCTATTTCAATAATTTAATAGCACACTTCAGATGTTACATTTTAATATTCTTAATTAACCAAGTAGTACACGTTTGCTAATTAATGAATGAATGCACCTGACTGTGCTGCATTTTGTGCTGATGTTGTTAATAATTTTTTTCTGATTTTCTGCCATATCTTTGTGATTTAGTCAAAGGTAATATGCAAATATGCAGTGAGATAGACTGACAATTGGTCTTTATGCTTTCCTGATAATGCTGTAGACTTCACTGAGCTGCAAAGAGTTGATAAAATTGCACACACTTTTCTTATTGCTCCATTATTCTTTGCTAATTGAGCCACATAGTTTAGTCAAGTGTTTACAAGCTTTGCAAATAGACTTGCATACAAATTTTGTTCAATATGCCATACTAAAGAGAATGTTTACTACCTGCTGAGCTGCAGGAATCATGATAGATAACAGTTCTGAAGTTGTCAACCAGTCAATAAACACCGACAGCAGCGTAACCAGTTGATTTGGGGAGCTTATTGCTTTGGCAATGCTCATGTAAATGATCTGGATTAACCCATCTAATGACTAGGGTAGAAAGTCAATGGGGGCCAGATTCACTGCTCTGGGTTTCTCTGAAAATCTGTCTGCATGGTCCATTAGGCAACAACTTATTATTTTGCAGACAGTGAAGTAAAAGAGTAAGAAGCTTAATGGGAATCTCTGAGTTCACAAAACACACTTCTTGGAAAGCTCTCCTTAATCAGGGACATTCAGGGCTGCAGACATTATTGATTGCTGGAGGTGAATAATTGCTCTGAGGATGATGGGTGGTCTCAAAGAGTGAGACAAAAGTGTTCTGTGCATCAGAATGGCAACCTGGGACAATGTATGGCTTATCCCATAACACTGTCCTTAGAGGACAATCGTCTTCATTGGCTTTGTTTTCACCTCAAAAATCTGGGAAGCATCTACTGCCAGTTCCTCTCAAAGAGGTTTTTGGAAAGTAGTTTTAGATCACACTTGTCATTTCCCCTTACAATAGAGAGAGGACACAATCCCTTGGCTTCTCAACGGCATTTAGTTAAAAAAAAAAATATGCTATTAACAAAACAACTTGTAATAAAAAAATTCTACTATTATAGGAGGGTGAATATTTTAGCTTGTAGAAAACAACAGAAATCCACAGACTTAACAACTATAGCACTACAGCAGTTAGAGAGAATCAGACACCTGTGAATACAGCCCTGCCAGCCTTTATCCAGGGGGATAAATAATGCCAATTATGAAGTTTAATTTAATTGTTAAAATGCATTAGAAGGACTATTGGGAAAGACAACATGCAAAGCTCAGAGAGAAAGTATATTCAAGCACTTTCTAAACTCTGCAAAATACAACACAAAAAGCTGGTGCAGGCCGTGTGACTGAATTCCAGTTCCAGTGTCTCAGGGCGCTGTTCTCTCTCCATTCCACACTACCCTCTTCTAGCAAGGTTACTCTCTCATTCATTTTGTGCATGAAACTTCCATAATCAAAGAATGTTCTGCAGCAAGGAGAGAATGAAGAAAACTCAAGAGGTATCTGTAGAAAGCATCAGAGATAAGAGCCTGGCTAAAGCATCTGCCTTGGTCAGAGAAATACGAGGGGATTAAGTATTGAAAAGGTAAATTCAGTCAATAATAATTATAAAACCTTTGTGTAGCATCACAGAACAGTTCAGTGAGCCAAACACTGAACAAGTTTTCATGTTGGTTGGTGATGAAAATCTGAATATACAAATACAGAAAAAAATACGAATAAAGCTTTATGTATCTTTTCAACTATTAAAAGAAAAAAAAATTAAAAAACCAAAAACATTAGCTCAATTGGTAATTTCATTTAAAGACATCTGAGCAAAACTGAAAACAAAAGAGGGTTTAAGTCATACTGGCAGGAGGTCCCCACAGGCCCAGGCAGGGTAACCCTCTGGGTACCTCATTTGCTCTAGGAGACATTTCTAACACAGTTGCAAACCTCACTGCAACCACTTTGCTTCACTTAAACCAACCTGAAATTTATTCTAAGCTGAGGAATAGCATCAACTTTGCCACCAAAATCCCTCTTTACAAGGATTTCTCCCATTTCCAGCATTGTGTTGATCCCCATCACAGAAGTGTAATTACCACATACCTGTACATATTATACTACACTTTGCAATGGTCCAAAATTGTTGCCCAACACCTGCTGTGTCCAACATCAGTGCACCTGACTCTCCTGGTTGTGTCCAAAGAGAAATTTCTCAGGCCAATAGCCTGGCCTAGGACACACAGCTGCACAATTCCCATTGCTCCCAGGAGACAGAAGATCCACCTTCTCCCTAATCCATAATGTGGATTATGCTGTGTGTGTGTATCCAGGAAGGAGATCACTCCATGTATTCTACCCTCTCTGCTCTGCAGGACATCTGCTGGAAACCACAAGCTGAACTTGGAACACACTGAGAGCCTCCCAACACTGGGTTTCTGGGGATTGGGCTCCCCTCCAGCACAGGGTCTCTGGAATCTGCATGAAAACCTGAGTTTTCAAAAGCAAATGTAATATTACTCCTTTTTGGCACAGTGCTTTTGGAGACCCATCCTGCCATCAATTAGCTCTCAGTCCTCCCATCGGTTTAATTAGCACTTGCTTGGTGGAACAACAGAAAAACCTCCCTGAATGTTCAAAGTCGTCTGCAAAAAGGCCAGGACACTGTTATTATGCTTTGTATCCAGGCATCCCTTTTTTAATCCATCACAAGGCTTAGAAATGTGTGCACCAGTGGCACATCTCCTGTGTCCTCATAACACTGAAAATATTAATAATCCCAAGCACTGGAGGATGGGGTAATGACTATATCTGAGCTTTAATGATGTGTTGTGTCAATCTGCAGCACTGAGACATTAATAAGCCTATCTTTAGTATGAAAGAAGTCAGATTTTCTTACAATGGATAACAGGCAGACATCTTAAAGAGCTGAAATAAATATAGAAAAAAATACGAATAAAGCTTTATGTATCTTTTTGCCCTATTAAAAAAAAATTAAAAAAACCCCAAAACAATAGCTCAATTGAGAATTTCCTGATGATAAATAGGATTCTAACACACCCTGAACAAACCTTCTTTATACATGTTTCATTTTCTGCCCTGTGCAAAGCCTGCAGCCAGCTGGGTGGTTAAGCAGTGTCCTAGTTGTTAACCAGTCTATCAATCAACAAAAGCACATGCTTAATTTTAAGTAATTTAAGTAAGAAGCCATCAGTTCCTGTAAGTTTAATTACATGTCTAGAAATCATTCTGCATCTAAGGCTAACAAGTAAGCCTGTGCAATTGAAACTACTGAAGTTCTCACTACATACTACTGGGGTTTTTTCTGCTTGAAACAGACTCATGGAAAAGAGGAGATTGATAAAGTATCATCAGAAGAATTTAAAAATTTCTTGATATTGCTAAGAAATCCACCACCCTGCTATGTAGTAAAAGGCATACTTCAGAGAAATTATCCCTTTTATTTATAACAAATTGATTTTAACTTAATTTGAAACACGTTCTTACAATCTGGGGACTCTCTGTGACTCAGTCATTAACACTTCACCCTATCAGGACTGTTTACACGGTGCCTCAGCCCCCATTAGAAAAAAAATCAGCTGCAATACCTACAGCATGTCCCATTTGTGTACTGCCATGACTGAACTCACCTGAATGAGGTGCATCTGCTGCAAGGAGATGGTTTTTCTTCTACAGCAGAGACACCTGGGCACCACAGAGCAGTGGCAAGTTAATTTTGGACATGACTGTGTTCTTGGGGTGTAATTTGGGAATATCTGACTCATTTCCCCACACACTAAATGGTGGAAGAGAAACCACAGCACTCATTACATTACACTGCACCACCACCACCGAGTGATCTAATGAGTAAGGCAATCTGTCCTCTCCAGCTGAAGGAAAAGGGCTTTCTCTCACTCATTTTCCCATTATTCATAATTTGAGAGAGAGGAAGGAGAGAGACTGATCTCTGAACGTGAATCAAATAGTTTATAAGACTTTGATAAAGGCAGGACCTTGCCCAAAGATGCTTTTTATTCATATAATGTTCAAGAGTCAATGTTACCTTCTTACTCAGGACACGTTATAGATTAAGTTGAATCAGTTTTGGATACCTTGGGAGCATATTTTTCTTAAAATCTATGTCTCTTCAATATAGTTTCATTTTTCATAGTGTTTAATCTCTTTTGCTTAGTATGACCACATTTTTTTTCTTAAAAATTGACAAGTTATATTATATTGCTTTGGTACTTGTTCTACATTTAGGGATCAAATGCATACTTCAAACCCATTGGGAGAGAGGAACAAATGTGCTCTAGCTTCATACCGAGATTTAAGATTAAACATTTTATTTTGGTTTTATATTACCACACACTCTAATAAAATATATGCATTTATTCATCAAACCTGGAATTTATATTGTAAAAAGGATGTCTACATTAAAAAATTGCTGCCAGTACAAAGCTCTGAAAAATTAAAATTTAGGACTTTTTTCCACCCTGATGATCCCATCTCTCTCATTTATTAAAAAACTCAGGAAGAAAGAACTTTTCCTGACTTCTCAATGGAATAATTTTTTTACTGATGTCATCAGTAGCTGGAATGGAAGAGACATGAAAATTGAATTAACTTATTGTCTCCTAGTCACTCACACATTAAATAATTCCTGCTCCAGCACTTTGGTGCAGACATGGAGTCAGTGCTCAGCTGTCTCAACCACAAAGTATTTCAGTACAAAGAAACATTTGTCAGGGCTCCAACTACACAATTTGTTTTAATCTAACCAGCTTTTAATAAATTGTTGAACAAAACTTTCTTATTTGTAGTAAGCAAGATATGTAGAAGTGATTATGTCCTCATTTTATTTCTCTAATCAATCATAAGCTGATGACTTAGGCAAATAATCTAGTTCATAAAACAGTATGTGGCGAGTTTGTGAGGGGAACATCCATCAAAGTCAGGGATGGCTGATTTTTATAATTTGCTCCTGTTGCTACACTTCCTATTGCATTAAACTTTAAAGAAGTTAATGGCAAGCTGAATTTTATTCCACATGTCTCTTTTGCTCATGTAGCCAGACATCACAGATGATGCAGGACGATGAGAAGCACAAGAAATACAACAGTGGCCCAACAACATCCGCCAGCTTTGGACCCTAAGGGTCTGCAGCCCATCTCACCATGGCCAGCCCAGCCTCCCAGTGCTCCCAGTCCCTCCTCCTGCAGCTGCTGGTGGTACAGCTGGGTCAGACTTGTTCACATGCTTCAAAGGGAATGTTCACTTCAACAAGGGGTGACAGGGAAAGGGGTCACTGTGAGATGCAAAACTCTATTAAACCGACTGTCTGGGCTAAGCTTTGATGCCTGATCCCATGCCTTGCCCCTGGAACGCTCTCAGATACTTCAGGGATTCCCTTTGTGGTCTCTGGGGTGGCCCTTCACTGCTGCTGAAACACTGTCACCAGCCAAAGAGCTTGTGGTTTGGACCCTCAGAAAGTTATGGCTCAATTACAGTAAAACAGAGTGTCATTATTTCCCCTCTAATATGCATAAATATTAGTTCTTAAAACTCAAAGATAAATTGAGTTGGTTTCTTTGGGTTGTGCTTTGCTTTTCTATAATATTATTTATGTCCTCCAGCAGCCTCAAATAATGAAAATGTCAGGGGATGTAAGACAGTGTGTGCCTGGCTTACTGAGAGTCTAAAAATATAATACACTAAATGCAGTGCCCTTGTAATGGCTAAATATATTTTCTAATTTTCATGATGACTTGCCACTCTAAACACTGTATTTCTGCAGTTTATATTAAATCCATGCTCTCAATCTTTTGAAACAAGACTTACTAGAGTCACAGTGGCAACAGCAATCTACTGTTATTTTCCCCTGTGTCCCTCTATGCACCTGGGCTCCAAACATTGTTCCTGATTCATATTACAAATGTCTCCACAGTACGAGTGTGAATCATCTTCACTTGGTAACATCAAGTAGTTTAGCAGTGGCAGCAATAAAAAAGGAAACTACAGAAAGATGCTGGAGAGGTAACTAGTGGACACCCAGCTCTCCTGTTAGCTGTGTATGCTTCTCAGCTAGAAAAGTATGGTTTAGTTGAGAAAATTTGATTTGGAAGTAATTAAGACACATCAAATACATTCTTAGTGTCACTTTTACTGTTGTTTATAATGCCCAGTCTGCTGAATGAGCTGCACAGGGCATCACACACAGGGCATTTCCAGCACAGGGAAACTGCAAAGAATAAATTCATCAAACAGCCTTTTAAATCCCCAGGTTGCATTTTTTCAGCAGAAGAATAATTAACAATAACCTTTCCCCTTTGCTCTCCTCTGGTCTCAGACCAGTCAAATATCAGCTGTAATATATTAGGAAACAATTTAAACATTCTTTCCCTTACTCTCTACAGTCAATTGTAGGAGTTCAAAGTTACCAGTTCAGAACAACAGCATTTTACTCTGCATTTGCATCAATCATTACCCAACAAGCACAAGAAGGAAAAGCACAGCCCTGAGACTTCAACTAATGACTCAATGGAAGATTTCACACTCCTCCTGGAAAGAGAAAGCAGGGAAAGGCATTTTTCAAGCTGAAACCTGTCGAATATTTGTATATACTTATCTCTGCAAATATTAGGGCTTTAGAGTGGAATTAAAAAAACACCTGGTAATATGGGTCTCATCAAGTTCTATGAGCATGGAAACATCTAAACCAGAATGCTGTAATTACTGCAAATGATTGAGGAAGAACTACTCTAGAAAGGAACTTCTTTTTCTCCAAATTTGTGGAATTCTATGAAAAACCATTTATTTATGGTTTTACTATTTCAGGTTGCTCGGGCCAAGCAAGGGCCAAGAGAAAACAATTCTATACTACTCTTTATCTAATTGCAATACTCAAAATAACCACAGAAAACTGCATACATTAAAGACATATCACTATTTGCAAAAATTAGACATTCTTTCACCACATGTCTACAAACACAAAGAATTAACCTCTGACACAAAGTTCACAGCTTGTATTACACAACTTTGCATTACCCAGGAAAATTAAGTTTTTTTGTAGATTCTGGTTTTTACTGGATTTAAAACATGCATATCATTGACCAATGCACATGTTTATATTCAAGAGCTATTTTCTAAATATGTTAGATCCATAAATTCAGATTAGCCTGTTATATAAAGTCATCTTTGCAACTGATTTAGAAGATACTTCAAATGAAAACTAAGTATGAAACTAACCCTCTAGAAAACGCATCAGCCATAACTCTGGGTTTTTAAATATCATTATGTAACTCCTGTCAGAGACCTTTTGTTCCAGAACAGCATTTTGACCAGCTTGCTCTACCCTAAACAAATTGTCAGCACTCAGGCGTCGATTAATTTAAAATGAATGAGCACTTGAGAAGACATTGATGTTGATGGAGCTACTTTGCTGAACAAGCAGAGAGGAGAACAGGAGGTGACAGGAGGATAAATACCACAGGTTGTCCCTGGCTAACAAGCCCCCTGCCAGGCAGCAGAGCTTTGGGGGGATTCTTCACCTGGATCTCCCCCCAGTGAGAGCAGCAACAGGGAAACCATCAAAGATGTGATTGATACAGCAGAAATAACAGAGCCCTTTTCAGCAGAGCTCCCAATTGGGATTGCTGGGCCATTAACTTTCCCTTTATGGCTTTTCTCCTCTTTCCGCTACGTTTGAGCCTTGACTGAGCTTTGTTCCTCACAACTGAGGTAACTGGAGTGCACAGAGATGGGAGGGGGCACAGCTGTGCCAGCCAGGGGCTGTGTGGGCAGGGTGTCATGGGTGGGACCTGACCAGGGGAGCACATCTCCAAATACGTGCATATCTCTCTATCAAAAAAGAAATCCAGGTCACTGCCAGTGAAAGTGCTGTGTCTCATTTAAACAGGATGGAAAGAGTCCATGTTTGCCATTGTAACTTAAGGACTAAAGCTTTTTTTCCCTTCTCTTGAAGGAATTTTTTTTTTTAACCCCAAACCTCTGCTTATTCCAACATATAACACTGAAATACCAAGAGTATAATAGTTTTTTTCCTCAGCAGGTGAATTCTTTTCAATAGGAAAGGGTGCTATTCCTGCATACAAATCCCTTGCAGAGAACTTTGGGATCATTCTCAAAGCACAGTGCACGTTTAACAGGTTTGCAAAAGTGGGACCTTTGGAACTAAAGTGTAAAACAGTGTCATGGGAAGATTTAAACTACTTACCAAAAGTTTACAGCCTTCTGCAGGATGGTGATTATGGAGTGGGGGGAAGGATGCAGGTGTCAAGATATCACAAGCCAGTAAAAACTTCCTGATCTTGATCTTAGACTATAAAATGACATCACCATTTTCCTGTGTTTGTATCTCACTATTCTTGTATGAAAGAAAAATAGATTCAAATCTCCTGGAATCTGACAGGGAAAGTGTTAATGTTTCCTTCTTAGTCCCTGTGGTAGAACAGGTCCCGCTGGGTTTGCACTCTTTGTATCAGCTCAAGGTTAGTAAACAGCTTCAGCAACAACTCCACAATGACTTTGATGCAGGAAGACAGAGGATTTAATTGAAAAAGTTGCCTTTCATTGTAAGACAGTTCAGCACAACTACTCCTTTATACCACAGAAAGCTTGTGGGAAATTGGGAGCGGTGGGACTGGCTGCCCCCGGGCAGAGGCTGGAGCTGAGCAGAGGAGCATCACATCTGCACTGGTCCTGGGGCTCATCTGCATTTCATGCCTTGGTTTCCACAAGTGAAAAAAAACCCCAACCAAATGAAAACTCAGGCAGAATTCAAGCTCTTGTCGAGAAGGACCCAGGAGGGAGTTTTCATTGCAGCTGCAGTACCAAACAAGTCAAGCCTGGTAGATCTGACTGTACTAAACCCCTTGGTGGGACTGACTCTTTGAACTACAGATCCTGCTGCAGGGCACAGTGTAACCCCTACGTCCTCTGTCATTCTTTGGCTTTATACATGAATCCTTTGGCTGCCATCCCAAGCCTGGATTATTGAATGTATTTTCATTTACTGTCATTTAATCAGTCAGCATGTATGTAGCACATCAATCAAAAGGCCAAACTTTTAAACAAAAAACACAAACAAGCAACTTGCTAATAGGATCATAAGTTTTCTTCAATTACAAAATGAAAATGAGGGAACATGGGAAATACTGAGCTGTCACTTAGAGTCTCTGTATAATTGCCACGTGCTGAGACAGAGATCTATAGCCCGGAGTTCAGACAAGTCATTACAAATTTAACATCTGTCTATAAGGAAGGTGGTAACCAAAGAAGAGGTTTTGGGAGGATTGGAGGGTCACCTGCTCTGGTGTCTGTCCCACTGTCAGGTGCAGGACGATGGTCAGCACATTCATGGGTGGACAATGGCAGGATGGAGGGGCCAAACCCTGACTGCCTGAAGTCTGCTTAGGGAGCCTGTGGTACAAGAAAGACTCAAACCAGATTCCTACAACTGTTAAATACCCTTTTGATGTTTGGGAGAAGCAGGATGAATTCTGCCACGGGAGGAGAGGCTCAAACAGAACAGTGGCGAGTAAGCAAACACTTTAAATCGTTCCCATCTGGGGTGTCCATACTGTGGCAGATGCATTAACAGCTCTCCACCTGTATTTTCTACTGAGTCGTTTCTGGTTTTCGTTTGTTTTACCCAGCCTTTACTGGGCTTTGGAATAACACTGAATCTCCTGAGGGCTCTAGGTCTGCATACAAAACAACGTGTTACCTGGAGCACAAAATACACACATTTTATTTATTTTTGCAGCAATGGGCCAAGTACTTACACTGCTCCATGTAGAACAGACAGGTAGCTCCAGGCTAGGAGGCTGTTCCCGTGTTTTAAACAAAATAAAGTGAAAACTCACAAGGCACAATGAAGTGAGGAGCAGCCTTGTTTTCATCCATCAAACTCTCTTCACAGAAACAGTATTTTAAGCCAGACCCAGTCAGTTAAAAGGAACTGTCACCAGCAGGATTAAGGATTTTCCCAGGTCAGAGACCTGCTCTGCTTAACAGGAGAGAGCACTTTTCTACTGACAGAAACCAAGCTTTAGGAATCTGAAGCATCGTCTGCAGCATTTATGGCTCTGTACTTAACAAAGCTGCTGGACGAGCCCTGCGTCCTTTACAGCGGCACGGGAGGTCTGCCAGGTTTTGTTAAGGGCAAGAAAAGTGACACTTGCGCTTATACTGATTCTGTCCCCAGATTCAGAGCTGTTGGGATGCAGCTTATGGGCTCTGATTCTTGTTCTTTTTGTTCTTTTTCACTGGTATCTGACGCAGTTTCTCATCATGGACGTTTCTTCCATCCTTGTGCTACAAACTCCCGTGAAAACAGAAAGTGGAGCCCGCAGCCTTGACACTGCTAATCATCCAAACCGATGCGCTTCCTTTTCAGTCTGTGCAGTTATTCACGCCCTTGGCATACCGAATGCAATTTTATTCGTGCAGCTTAAGTGTTTCGGGATGACAAAAGCACACTCTCAGCAGTGTTGTTTCCCTATCTGATTCTTCCCCTGCAGGAACTGCCCTCCCACTCCAGGGGGACTTCAGCATCTCTACACTGCTCATCCTTTTGAAGCCAGACCTTTAGGACATCAGTATAGGGAAGAACTTGGCTACACCCGTATAATCCAAGACTAAGTGATGACTCTTGTTACACATTGCCATGAAATGTTTCACCTGGATTTGGACAATCCACTGGCACAACCCTAAACACACTTGTTGGCTGCAGTCACTCTCAGATATTGCCAAGAGAGGTGGATCTGCCACAGAATTCTGCACTACACGGGCACGTGGCCACAGGAGCTACGGAAAGCACAACCCATCTTTTCCAATATTCAGTCAGACGTATATAAAACAGAAGATTTATTATCCTAATTTCTTTATTATGTTTGTGAAACCTACTGGAAAAATGTGCCACTGAAGTCAGAGGTGGATGAAAACAGTACTTGGCCCACTACTTAAGCATTGCTGGATTCGGGACAAATTTATGTTAATAGCTTGGACACATTTTCGGAATGCGATGCTTATATTAGGTCAGTTTAATTTATCAAGCAACAAAGGAATTGTTTTCAGATTTACCACAGTATTTAGCACTGTCAGTTCAAGTTATGATTGCACTGCTTATAATAGAAAATAGTTATTCCAACCCTGCTCTAAAATAAATAAATTACTCTTTTCTATTGTGATATCAAATGTTTTGCTGGCACAGGAACAAAAATCCAAGATGAAGATGTGAATTTTTATTCACATTTTCAAGAGGCAATATATTCATAGCCCAGAGAAATGCTCCTGGTTGATTTCAATTCCCATTATTCCAAATTAGAGCGACAAGGCACAGCTTGTGAAAAATCACAGTTTATATTGTCTGACCAATGGGATGAAATATGCAGTGATGACTGAATTTATGTCCAGCGGAAAAAACACAATTTCAAAGTTTCCTTCAAAGCTTCCAATTGTTGGCACTATTGTTCAGGAATTTGCAAAGAGTGTGCAGATCTCTAGAAGAAAATCTATCACTCAGTGAGCATAAGCATTTAGGGAAGGGGTAAATAGGACCTAGCAACTGTTTTCAGTCTTTATGACTTCTCAGTTTTTATAATCTGCATCTCAATATTTGCACAGGGATTTCTGTACCTCTCTTTTTCTTTTTTCCCCCTTTTATTTTCATTTGGGATGATCAGGATGAGGATCCTGTAACAGCAGACACACACTAATGCCTTCAGCAGCTACTGATGATTTTATCTGACCATCTCCCTGGCTCTCAAACCAGAAGAGTTTGTTCTTCCTCTGCTCTGAGACAGAAGGATTCACTTTAAAGCTCAGATTTCTTGAAGGAAATGAAAAAAAAGAGTCTGAAAGTACTTGGCTATTTCAAACCACAAGTCACTCAGGAAAACTCCATCTTAGTCAATCGATTTATCTTAAACAAGGTGACATGAAAGAAAGGAGGGTGAAGGGGAAGCTCTGAATTTAAGAGTTAATTTTTTCCAACAGTCTATATTTGGCTCATAATGTTGAGGGTTCTTTGCTTGAGGCAACACTGAGATCTCTGTACTTCTGAACTCATTTTATATACATGTCTTCTCATTAATTAGTTGTGCCTTCAAGCTCCATTTAAAAATATGGGGCTAAAGAGGAGCAAAAATAACATCAGTGTATAATTTATTATAATTTCTACATTTTCTTTAAATAGGTCTGTAAAATTCTGACTGAAGAAAGAACTCCTCTAAGAAACAACATTAAGCTTCAAGTCATTTTTTTAATCAAAAATTCTTTGGTCAAAAAAAAAAAAATCTAGCTGCAGTTTTAAAATTCTTTCCCTCAACCACAAATCCATTCTCTGTAAGTCAACTGAGCAATAAAGCCAAAGCAATATTTAGTTACTGGGGAAATTATAAGACCCTGCTCACGATGTTCGTCTCTGTCATTTTTGGGATAGCAAAGAGATTTCACACTTTTCCCCCCCCTTTCTTTAGCCCAAGGATCAGTGTCACACTTTCCTTCCAGTTCACATTGTACTGATTTATTTTATTTTCCCGCACAACAGCAGAAACAGATGATCATATTCCAGAATCCCAGAGTAGCCCCACTTCTCCTCGGGATTCTCTGTGTTTGTATTCTACCCCCAGCACGGACCACACCAGAGTACACTGATATTCTTGTGTCCTGGTAGCAGCTGGGATAGAATTCATTTCCTTCTCAGTAGCTGGTGCAGTGCTGTGTTCTGGATTTCGAATAGTGCTGATAACACACTGCTGTGGGAGTTGTTGCCAAGTGCTGCCTTCTCTAAGTCAAGGACTTTTCAGTTTCCCACACTGTGTCAGGGAGCAGGTGCTCAGGAAGCCACGAGGGAGCACGGCCAGGACAACAGACCCAAATATCCAAAGGGATATTCCACACCATAGAGCATCATGCTTAGCATAGAAACTGGGGAGAGTTGGATGGGAAGCACCAACTGCTGCTCAGAGATGGACTGAGCACCACTCAGGGGTGGTGAGCAGTTGTGTGGTGCATCATTTGTCTCTCCTGGGTTGTATTCCTCTCTCTCTTTTTTCCTATTCTATCTTAAGGAGGAGCAGAAATTTAATAACAGGTCCTCAGGAAATCTATCATTAAAATTCTTCCCACATGCAAAGACAGTTTGGGGGTTTTTGTACCTGAATTTGCTCAAACAGGTGTGAACCAAAACCTGTACTTTTTACTTATATCACAGTGAAGTCACAGCCCCCAGTGAGTGGATCAGAATCTCCCACTGCCAGCAGCAATACACGAGCCATGCAGAAATTGTTCTTACCACGTAGAGTTCACACACTTTGCATGAGATGGGGAGGGAGAAGGGAATTAAAAACACAAGCAAGATAAGATTTAGCACCATGATAGCTCTAAGACAAGATCAGCATCTCTGAAGAAAGCACACAAACTCATAATTTGATATAGTGACACTGTTTACATAAACAATGTTATTCTTAAAGAGTTGTCTGAAGCAGATCTGTGATTAGAGATTATTGAGATTCCCTAATATACTTGATATATCCACTGTGTCTCCTCAGCTCTGAGTAAGAGGCTGTTGTTTGACTGCAGGCAGGAGAAAACAAATTATAGTCAGGTTGGAAAGGGCTAAAAAATTACATGCCTATTATTTTTGTCTTGGTTTCTTTTTATAAATACTAAGTCATGTCAACTTTAAACACTGCTGCTGCTGCTGCCACCACAACATTCATGTGATCAGTAGTGAAACAAGAAACCAGGGCTCTGGTCCTCTGTGAATACAAAAAACCAGCAGCCAAGGAGAACATAGCTTTGACTGGACAAGCTTAAGTGGTACAAAATAAAAGAAGTATCTGATTTAAAGGCTGAAGATCATGGACTGCATTGGGAGAACCACCACAAGACATTTTCAAGGCACTTGAGGGCTGGCACATAAACTTGCATTGCATGGGCACATCCTCTGTGTCTCGTTTCACTGGGAAAAATCAAAGCAAGGTGGAAATCTGAGAAACTGGATCAATAGTGACTCTATTGGTAATGAAAATATCAATAGCTGGAGCCCCTTCAGAGGAAAGGTTTGATCAGCACGAGTTGTGTTTCTTCCTGTCACCTCAGAGGACAGAGGGGAGGAGGTGAAGATGTCAGTGCTCTGTTCAAAGACCATCATTATCTTGGAACATCTGCCAGGATCAGTTCAGTTGAGCTGCTTTGCTTTAGTCTGTCTGTGCAAAAATTAACATCAGCACTTCCAAAGCACAGGGGCAGATACATTGCCATGAAGGGAAAACCATAATCGCTGTGACAGAACAGATCCTGATTTATTTTGGCACACGAACAGACTCAAGACTGGAAAGAATCATTCTATTGAGCAAAAGATTGCAAAATATTCTGCTACCTGGATAAGCTCTGCAGGAATCACAGCTGTTTCTCTAGACAAGATCAGAGGCTTTTCAATATCTCACAACGGAACTAAACAACTACACACTAATTAGGGCCTGGAAGGGACCATATTGTATTCATTTAAACTGGGGAAGAACATCAGAAGCTGAAATAGAAATAAATGGTTTGGAATCTGACTTTCAGAAGATAATCTGCAAGATATTTAATGACTAAGCATGTCTTAGATTCTTAATTTTATGCCCCATTCTGAAGGACATTTCTAGGAAAGGACACTTTCCTCACAAGAGAAGGGAAATTGGGAAAGCTAAATACCCAGCAGTGCTCCTGCTAACACGTGAGGTAGCTTCTTCCTGGACACCCATCTATTCTCCTTTCCCTAATTACCTTGAGTAGGATCAGAAGAAAAGGTAGCCTGGATGCAGGTCAGAAATAAAACCAACAGTCCCATTTCACTAATGATGTTTGGCTTTGGAGACTGAGATGAAAGATGCTGCACAAGTGGAAGTTATTATTGTTCTTATTTTTCTCTCTCTTCCCCTTTGCTGTTGCCATTTGAAAAGATGACAGCTGAAATACTGACTCTTAATAAGAGAGAGCAAATTCAGCTCTTTGGGAATGCAGAAAAAAATTGTAGAGCAGAAAATATACAGAGTTGTTAGAGAGGGCATAAACAACACAGCATATGAAGCAGTGTAAACATCAGAGCCCTAATGCACAAAATTATAATTTCCTCCATTTAAGTGTTAATCAATTCATATTAGTGTAAAATCAGTATTTTGGAAAATTCAGTTAATATATTTTTGCAGTGAGCCTACATTGGTTTAGGAATTACATTAAGCTACATGGCATTGCACAAGACCAGTGTCTTTAGAACAAGAAAATTTTTATCAGATTGTGTACCTGGTGTTATCCAGGATTTACAGTAAGGAAGGAAAAGAATGATTAATCTCATTATATGCACAAAATCATGAAGACCAATATATAAAAACATTAATGAAATTTAGATGTATGTGAAAGCATTACAGTGTTACATAAAAACCTACATATCTTGAAATATGGCAAGATTCTGGAAATGACCTTAAAAATGTCAAGACAAAAGGATCTGACCAAGTGAGTTGATTGCAATATGCTTATCAGAAGAGAATAAATACTCTGTACACTTCTCAGTGATTATCTTTGAAACCCAAACTCCATGAGAGTCAGGAGAGAGGCATCAGTAGGACACAGAATAGTTACCACCCCCAAGGGATGGGCTGTTTTGCTTTGTGGGTTTTTTTTGGGTCTCATCTATAAGGAAGAGATCAACATATCTGTTTCTACTCCAGAAAGCACAACATGCCCACATTCAAGGGGAGCTCAAAATGTGTTCACCACTCAGAAGAAATATTGCAATAAACCAAGAATAAACTGTCCTTAATACTATTTCCTCAGCAAGGGTTGCAGTGTTTTGGATACACAGTGAAGCCATATGGCACCCATAGCTGGTTTAAGATTTAAATCACATATATAGCTGATTTACAAAACCTGTTGCACACAAATGGGAATATCTAGATGATGTTTACTTCTGATTTCATCATTTATGTATATTTATGCATGTTTCCCAAGCCTACAGCAGAGCTTATTATACCAGCTTATCAACATGCTCACTTAAAGTTTAATTTAAAAATTCCTATAAAGTTTCTAACAACCCATTATCAAGGGTTTTTTTCTCCAGTGGTTGTATAATATTATAAAGCAAACCAACTAAGCAGGAAGTTCTTACTGACATCAAAGGGAGAGTTTAGACCTTTAGTTCCACACTGTTTCTACATGAAAAGATTTACAAGTCCCATATAAAAGAAGTGACAGTAAATATATTTGGAACTAAAATTTGATCTCAGTCAGCAGACAGATCCCAGTGGGTATTGCCCCCCAGGTTCCATACAGCTATTAGGAAAAAAATAATCTATGGTTAACAGCTGAGGACTAACTGAGGACAAACAAGTAAAGAACTTTTCTCCAGAGTGAGATGACATGGTGCTCTACTTCTGCCTCGTGCTGCCTTCTGAGGGAATCTTCTGAGGCTGAACTGTTGGAGGCTTAATGCACTTATTAGACTATAATCAAAATCGAGTCTAGTGTTCATAAAATGAAGTAACAGAATTTCTCCTTGTTTAGTCCCTTGTGACAGCTGGTGTCAGACAAACTATTATGCAAAACTGCTGTATTATAATAAAAATATGTTATTATGCTAAACCACAACTATACTGTCCAGGTTTAAAACAACTCTCAAGTGACACAAATACAGTTGAAGATAAACCAGTATAAAAATTTTATTTTAGTCTGAGTATCTAATATATTACATCAACTTGTGGTACTTACTGCCCTTTTTTGATTTGCCAAACGCTGGTCTAAGACTGCAAGAATTTATGCAAACTGTACATATAGAGGTGTGAGTTCTCAAGAGGATTGAACAGAATAGCAATTTCAACCTGAAAATTTCTCTGCTTGCAAGTTTCAGATTCTTGTAGAAAAGGGGGCTCATGACATGTCACAGTCAGAGCTCTCCAATGCAGACAAAAGAGCAAATACTCATATTTACATTTTGAGAACACAGTGTGCATGTTCATCTTGACAACAAATAAAGTCAGAGAGCTGTGGTAAAAATCAATCTTTCAACAGGAAACCCATATGAAATATTCAACAGTGGAGAACAGTTCCTTTATGTGCATATCACCACTTTCTTCTCTGGGAAAGCAGAGGTCAGCAGTGAGGGAGACAGAAATGGGAGGGAGGTTTACTATTCCTTTTGTGGTTGTTTATTGGCAGTTATTCCCCAGAGAACCCAAGCACAAGGCTGCCAGGCATGGGAGAAAACCCACTGCATATCCCAAATTCCAGGAGATGAGAAATCACCTCAATCGAGCAGAAACACTGCTAAGGAAAGAGCTACAGATATCAAAATATCATTTCTTTTTTTTTTCTTTTTTTAACTTTGAGCTAAATATAAATTTCCATTACTATTGAAAACAATGGCAGGAGGCCATTCAGGCAGAGGAAAGGAGCTGGGAGTCCCAGCTCCAGCCACTGGGACCTGTGTGGAGGTGGCAGCTCTTGGATGGCTGTGGCTCACACCAGCTCTGAGCTCTCGTGTACAGAGTGGCCTCAGCACAGCACTGCACACTGTGACCCCTCAGGAGGTGACACCTGCCTGTGTCCCCAACTGAAGACATTTTACACAGACAAGCATTTCCTAATCGATTTTGTGATCCTTCGATCTTCTTCATTGGAAGATCTGCTGTTAACCAATGTTCTAGATAAATGATTCCAAACCAAAGGCAAGGAAAGCACAAAGGTTCTCTCTTCCTCGGCCATTGGTGAATGATTTTATGAAACAAAAAACATGTGTACTTAGAGATTGAGTCATTAATATTTTCAAACTAAAATGTCTTGTTGGGAAATCAATATAGCAATGCTCAAACATCATGTGCAGTAAAAAACCAACTAAACAATATGATGAACTTAAAGAAAATCAATAGAGTGTTCAAACATGACAGTAAAAGACTAAATAGAAGAACTACTTAGAGGACAAGCTATCCACTTACCAAGTGTTAACAACCATCCATTGCTCCTATTTCCTACATAATTAACATCAGTGAAACAGCCACAATTTGAAACAACATGTAACACAACAAATAGCACAACAGGGAATTTTGGATAAGTCTGTTGAGAAAACCTGACAAGCTCTGGAGAAAAGCATTGATACAACAGCCTACATTAATTATTCTGCACATGGGTAAAAAGAAGTGCTTTATTTCCAGCAGGTGCTGAGGATGAGGAGACATGGAAAGCAAAAAGCCAAGTGATGTCCTATGTCATTGGAGTCACAAAGCATTTTTAACTGCAGTTAAATCCATGTTGACTGTGTGTGGACACAGTTTTTGAAGAGTTGTCCAAAGAAATTAAATGAAAGCTCCACTGTACCGAGAGGGCACAGCTGAGTCTGGCACCTGGAATGTGAGTAGTTGCTCTCCCTTTATTCTCGAAGTGGCCAGCCTTGGTTTTGGGACCTGGTGTGCTTTAGTTTATCACCACATTGACATCTGCTGGACATAAAGAAACAGTCTATAGGCTTATAGGTGGAAAGGCTTAGCTTTTCATTTTATAACTCATTTTCTGTAGTTTTATTTGAGAATGTTTTTGATATAACTCCAGTGTAATTTACAGTTTCACAGAATGTCACCAAAATAACTGTAATAAATGCTTTTCTCATGCAAGCTCTGCAAAGACAGTTGCTGTACATTTCTAAATAGGTCAAAACCTTGTAAGGCCCACCAATATTTTTGCTTTGACAGGAAAACTAAATAAACAACTAAAAAGTCATGCCAAAGAACACTTTATGGGCTATTACATTGTTTCAGTCATCCTTGTGAGCCATTAGCCTGTTTCTTGTACAGTTTTAAGCATAAATATTTTGTGATTTGATTTTTCTTTTCTTCTATGCAATTTGAGCTTGCAAAGCCATTATTGCCAGCATTGGAATGGCACAATTGGGAAATCTGTCTTGCTGAAAGGAGGATCAGACCTAATATATTTTCATTTATTTTAATATATGCCATGTGGAAAAGGCAGACTTTAAACTAAGAGTTTAATATGTAAAACAGGGAACAAAACTCTATATTTTAGCTTTCACTCTCTTTTATATTGTAAAATAGATTTGTCCTGGAGCTTGGGCCAGTGTAAATACTGAAAATAAGGGTAATTTGGACTCAAGAACGGCTTATTTCAGTTCATTCTGTATTGAAACATCTACTCAGCTGCCTTGTGTGACCCAACTAAAAGCTCACACATAAATAACTCACAGCCTCAAAGAGCCCATGTAACAACTTAAAAAGTAAATTTATTTATTGTAGTAAATTCACTTAAAACCTCATCAAAGTGCCATGTTTGCATATACACCACTCTCACTCTATTAAAAGGTTTAGGGCATTAAGTAGATAAGATCTCTGAGAAAAATGTGTGTGTATTTTAATCTCATGAATATTTCACAAGTTGAAGTCCCTGAACTTGCCAAGACCCCAAACTCTGCCAATAAGCAAATAAATGCCTCAAATATCAAAGCACCACCTGTGCTACCATGAAGAGAGCAGACAAACCATTTCCTGCTTCAGTTCTACTTATTTATTTTATCTAAAGGAACTTCTGTGTAAATCTGTATGCTTTGACACTGTTTCCAGTGCTTTATTTCCACACTGGTGGCCACGGCTCTGAGTTTATGAAAAGCCAAGTTTTTCTGTCTAAAGGGATGTTGCAGCTGCACACCCTTACCCAGCTCTGTCCTGCCCTCAGCAAGAGCTTGAAAAGCTGAAAACTCCACATCAGTCACATCACAAGGTGAAAAATGGTCACTCCAACTACAAGGGGATGTACCACACTCTTGTAATAAAAGTGCTGGGTCTCTTTCTACAGCCCAGGGATGTAACAACAGTTGAGCTGTTCTTTTAGACAGAGACACCTGTGTGACAAAGAGCCACAAGGTCTGAGCCTTTGGGGGTACAGGAGATGCTCAGTGTAGCCTGTCAGTGGTTGTGACCTACAATTGCTGAGGGAATGAATTTGAGCTCTGTTTGCTGCCTCCAGATGCCTCGTAAAGCCTAAATGAGAAAGCAGATGCAAATGAGGTAATTGCCATCTTCCCCAGAAAGGAAGAATGGGGGGGTGTTTCTCAGCAACTGTTCAAGTGGGAGAGTAAAAAGCAGAGAAGAAAATAGGTCTCTGAGTGGTTTTAAAAGAAACGTCTACACTCTACGAGATGTAAATCACTCACAGGGCAGAAGTGTAAAAATCAACTAACTGGTTTCACACAGGTACTGTCTACAGGCAATCAAACAGCACATGCCATGGCTCTCCACACAGAAAATGAATGAAATATGAACAATATAAGCCAGTTTATCAGATATTTGGGTTTTTGGACCTGTTATCCTAATCTTTCAATGTTTAAGTCTCCCTATGAATATATAAGCTAGGAAAAACTATGGCAATGCAAACAAAGGACATGAAATAATCCCTAATGATAACAATCAAATGGTGGGTAGGTGAGTAGAATATATGTAGTATCAATAATTACTTCAGAAGGCATCAATACACATTAATCTGAGCTCTATATCATCATGTGATTTATTAAAATGATGGATCTCAGTGAATGAAAGTCAGAATCAACACAGAAACTATTATATTTCAAGAAACCAGACTATTAGAATCCAGAGTAACAGTTTGAACATAATCCTTGTAACTCAATAAAAATTCTATACAGTAGAAGAGACATTTTAGAAAAGGAAACTGACCCTTTGTTTGCAGGTTTGGTACTTTTGCTTGGAGAAACCAGGGAAAGATTAATTCTTAGTGGTAACCCTTCCCCCAGCACTCAGTAGGAATATGGGAGCAATGAAGAAGGAATAATTGAGATTATAACTCTTCACTTTAGACAGAGAAAAAAAGAACAACCCTGAATATGATGAACAAAATGCCTGTAAAATTTCATTTGGCTCTTGTAACAGATCACACAGTTTCATGGTGATGGACATGTAGAATTTGGGACAAAGCCTCATTCAATGCTTTCCCTCGCCTTGATTGAACCGCTCCCTTTTTCTTCACCACACAGATTTTGTATCAAGGAATTGTAAAGGAAGCTTTGTCTTTTCTAGCTTATCTTCCAGGAAGAAAATAAACAAAAACCTGACATGAAGCCATATTAAAGCAGCCATTGATCTATTTCTGGCATATTAAATTCCTTCAGCTCTTCTAGACTACCATTTAGTCTGAGATTGAAGATATTGTTCCTCTTTAGTCACTGTATCTGCAGTATCAGGAAGAATTAGATGCTGCATTCCCATTATGGTTAATTTACTCCCTGTTGCCTTATTATTTAACAATATTTTCCCCTCCAGCCTTGGAACACTTTGGTCTATGGCAGTTGCATGGTCCCTAACAACAATAATTTGCCAAAAAGGACATACATGGGAAAAAAAATTCCAAGCTCTTTAAGCAAGTTTTGCAGCCATCAGATAACAGTATTTCCCCTTTCTTCACTCTACCCATTCTTCTAGATGAATCAAAGCTATATTAAGGAAATCAGAATGATGGGGCTCCCATAAGCTCAGAAAAGGCAAAGGTAATATGATCCTTTTCAGCAAGAAAATCTGTAAAGTCACTCTACAGAGCATCAGAGAATTATCATCTGGAGGACTGTGTTCCATCTTACACATCAGTGCTTCAGAGAGATCAGATCACTGGGAATGCTTCGTGAATGGATCATTAGTAGCTTATTTCTGCATAAAACATTTAAGGGTGTGCGTGCGTGTGTGTGACACTAAAACTTCTCCTCAAAGCAATGCAGAATATATTAATGCAGCTTCACAGATTTTGGCAGTTACATCTACAGCTAAGATGTCTGTACATTATTTTATCAATTATTAACATGGAAAATCAACAATCCTCCTTGAGAGTGATTTCTGGGATTTTCTTTCAAATGGCCTGAGTGATATCTTGGCGCTTTTTTGCCT
>WEIV01014110.1:300483-381843 GCA_013390005.1 Calyptomena viridis
AAGATTGATGCTTGATACTGCTCATCCATTCATGAGTGCTTCTCTGCTATGATTGGGTTCTGACCAAAATTAAGACTGAAAGAGTAAACTGCCTTTCTTCCAAGCACTGTGTTAGTTATTCAGAGGCAATAAAGCTAACAAACCTCAAAAAAATGCATATATTTTCTGCCATTGCTTGCAGATTCCAAAGATTTCAGCACAGGAACAGAACTGTAATAATTACTGTAATTATACTGCACGTGGCAATTGATGCGTCACATCCAAACTGAAATGTAAAACCACATTTGAGGTTGTAATGCAAGTGAAGAAAATGCATCAAGATAGGGTGAAAAAGTCACCTGTTAGCTTGCTCCCAAGGTCTGACAAAAGCTGAAACACACTTTGTCCCAGTCCCAATGCTTTAAACAGCATCAGGGCACTGGAGTGAGAAAAGCAATGGAAGGTACTGCTCTCCCAAAATAATTGGCTTATTTTTCTGCCATTGCTGCTTCCAGGTGCAAAACTTTTCAGAATGTCTTGGAATTAGCTCAGAAAGTGTGCTGGTAAGCATGTACATGTGAGTTATGTTGCTTGATCTGCCCATAAACTACTTTTTTTAGGGGTTCTATTATATGTCTGAAAGTATTTGCAGTTTGTGCTGAGGCTAATTGACCTTGCACTGTGGTTATTGAACACTGTGAATCATGTCAGTTTGGTTTACTTTGAATTATATATATATTGTAAGGATTTGAGGCTTTATACTGAATCACATATTTGATGTTATTTTTAAAAGCTCCCTTGTTTCTACTAACTCTACCCCTATTCTTTTCAAGAAGGAAAATGAAAAACTCCAGCCATCTACCCCCTTACACTATCATTCAGTGGTGTTACCTTACCTGTCAAAACTATTCCTTCAAAGTGTTTATTTCTACTCCAATAAGAAAAAATAAGCTGCATATACAGCCAAAGCCTTGGAGACTTGTTTCATTCCAGCTGAAACTGCAAAGGAAAGATGTGGTGGTTTTGGCACCAGTGGGAATTCACTGGGACAGCAAGGTGATCTTAGTCTGAGCAGCACATCACCCTTGTGCCTGTTTAAGCAGTTTTCAGAACTGCTGAAACCTTCAGCAGTTCTCTCATTCAGTAGAGCCAAAATTCAGCCCTGGGAGAGTTTGATCTAGAGGGAAGTCTCAGACATAGGAAATGAAACTATCTTTCTGTAGTTGAATGCAAGTCCACTCTTACTGCCTGAATGGGACAGGGATGCTCTCATGAACCTGGGCTTAGTTTAAAGCTCACAGCAGTGACAAAATTATGGACTTTCATTGACACTGGTGGGACTCACGTGTAGCAGGTGAATGGGAATGAACATAATGGGAATGTTTCTCCTAAGCAGGGTTAGGTAACATTGAGTTATTACAGAAATAAGCACAGAAAAGTAGAGACACACTTTACCTGGGGGAGTGTTTTCTAGTACCAGTTGCTTAGGTATAATCCCTCAGTAATAAAGATTTTATAGCTGCCACATCAAAAACTGCCTCATTGTGGAAATTTTAATACCATAATTCCAAGAGGTCGAATTGGAAAACAGGCACGGAATAAAAAGTATAAAAATGCGACCAAAAAACTAAACAAACTTCCTCAACACTGAATGATTCTCAGCAGAAAAGAGAAATACACTTTATTGACTCCAACCTTCTGTCCAAGGTCAGGGAAAAGGTAAAAAACAAACAGAAAACTTTGTGTAAAATAGCCTTAAACTTTGTGATTATATTGAAGTTTTGCCCTCAGGAGGAAATGGATTTCCACAACTAATACAGGCCTCTTAGAAGTCTTGCTGCTCCTTTTACTTTTCAAGTATAGGCTCTAACCCCCCCAGCCAAAGTCTGTTGCATCAAATGCCTGCAAACCACCAGACAGCAACTTGTTCATAAAATTATTAACTACTCATAGTTACCACCTATCAAAAGGTCACTGCAGACTCACTTATTCCACAATTTAACTTCATTCTATTTCCCTCGTGAAAGTTTTTCTTCATGATACAAAGGCAGAGGTTGGTACCTTCCTTAAGACCACCTACCATGTACCATAGAGTGGAAATCCTTCTCGTTTAATACAAAGACAATAAAGTACAGAGATTTGTTTAGTTTTTAAACCAGGTAGTAGACAAAAAAGAAAAGGAAAGCTGCTTTGAAACTGAAAGAACAATCAGGAGTCAACAGAATTTATTTTCCCCTCAGCTCTGCTGCTGCAAACCACCTTACAGCTCTGACAAACCCTTCAGTTCGGCTCCTTCAGCTGTAAGGTGTGTTTATAGCCCAGAGATGTGATCACCAGAAACCTCTTTGTACCCCAAATGCAGCACCCCCAGGCAATGCCCATTTCAAACACTGCCCTACAGCACCAGGTAAAGGCTCTGTCCTGCTGCACCACCTTTCAACACCTTTACTTAGTCATTTTCCACCCCAGAAGGCCAATCTTGCACTATCTATTCTGTCACTAAAATCAAGTAATTTCTCCTGAATGTCCAGGCCTTTAAAGGTGCAGTTCTCCCCACCCCTCTGCATATTACTTTGCCTCTGGATCTATGAGGAGCAGTGAGGAAGATGCCAGGAAGCTGATGGCTAAATTCTTAAAATCACACCATTCAAATTATTGCACAACACTGTTCTGACAGAATTATTAAGCAGATGGGACCTGCAGTTTAGGCTTTTAATTGCTGGTAGTCATCAGGTTTACTGTAATTTAATTTCATTTTTTCCATGATTTTTTAATTGGTTACTTTTTTTTTTAATTAAGTATTTCATTATAACCTACTCACAACTAAATATTTTTAAATTGCTTTCATTTTAAGTGTTGCACTTATTGGCCTCTATTAATTAATCTATCTTTCCTTGATGCACATCTGTTTTAATGCCCTTAATTGGATGTAGTAAATAACATAATTAATTTTCTCCTTATTCAAATTTATTAGCTTTAGTCATTTCATAGCAGTCAGGTTTGTTATCTTCATCACAAACAACCAAGCACAGCAGACTCCAAACTCTGATAATACAGTTTGTTTGGAAAGTGGGAAATTAATACTACAACCACAAGGTCTGAATGTAGCAAACATATTTTTCTGCGTTAAGAGGAAAGTTCTCTGCAGTTTTCAATTAATTTACCTTATTTTTCAGGGTTAAGACTTTTTGTGGCACTTTGCAGAAAACTCTAATGTAACATCAGTGTTCAAGGACAAACCTGATATTTACATTATTGATCTCCCTGAAGTGGGACCTTCTCTAAGTTCACAATCTTGGGAAAATTTGGTTTGGGACCCAAATCTTGGGCCTGCGTGGAATTTAACTTGAATCACTGTACTACTGTTTCATAATAGAATTTTCTGGAGGGATGCATTCAAAATAGGTAAGTAAATAAAATAAATAGAAGTCCAAAGCCAAAGCAGTGCTACACAAGGAAATGAATCAGCAAGTTAAACCCCATCAGCAAAGGCTTCTCTCCTTCCTTGGTTTCTGCTGCACAATTTATAGATTTGAGCTCTGTGCTTAGACAGCTGTTCTCAGGCATTTCATGTGACTTTCTGAATTTCCCAGTCCAGTTGCAGATCTATGAGCTACATTTGCCTCATGTCTAAATGCCTTCCTTGTTGATGACTACAACCTTGAAATAGAATCAGTAAGATCTCTGCTTGTATAAGAGAGGGAACTTCTCTTGTAAATCTTTCAAACAGGCTGATGGTGGAGGGTACCATTAAATCTTGGCTCACATCTATTTCAGTTGGCATGTCATACATTTTTTTTTGAAAAGGAAAGAATGAACAGGTACTTGTGTAATTCTTAATGACTGATGAATCTACTATTGCATGGAAAAAAACAGTGTCACTTTAGAAAATAACTGAGCACTTCTGCAGCAATATCTATTTTTTCTTTGATTTGTCTACTTGTTTATATCATTATTTTCTGTGCTTCGTTTTCTTTTTTATTTTTTTGGCAGGTGGGAAGGGGAAAGGGGCACCCCCCTCCATTTTCCTGATCCAAACACATGTTGTATTTTATCTGTAAGAGACATGTAGATATTCAACCACAGATCATGGGCACTCTCTGCCATTTTCTCTTATGCAAGCAACATAAATTATTTAGCCTTTAATAACTTTAAGATTCCATGATGCTTGTGCAAGATGAAAAAGTGAAGACTTTTAGATACTAAAGGCTTTATTATGATCTGTGATGTTATGAGGATGACTGATTTAATGTGCAAATCTAGAGCATGTGGAAATACAGAGACAATATATTTAGGGTTATATTCTGTCAACTACTGAGCACTGGTCTCATTCTAGATAAAGCCTTATCTTTAAGCATTTGAGCAGTGGCACTGATTTTAATGGGACTTTTAACATGCTTTTAAAATGCCTTGAGACAAATAAGAACCTCGATTTTCTCTACCTTGCAAACCCAAGCTAAATAGCAGGTTTATTAATACTTAATACCTGCCTCCTAGATACACATCACAATGACAAGTGTGGATTACAGCAAAGCTATTAAGAAACAAGTTTAAATCTCCAAGCTTCAGTCAGAAGATAAAGAGCAGTGTGGCAGTGGCTGATATTCCCATCAAATGCCTTCTCCCACAAGGCAGTAACTACTTTCCCAAGCCATTCCCACCCATGACTCAAACAGAGGGGGCCACCAGTCACAAGGTGCCATTAACTTGGCAAGGAAGGTGAAGTGCTTTAGTTAGAACCTGTCTTAGCCAAACAGAAAGGAAAGGTTTGTTCTGGAGAGCAAACACTGTAGTGCACACGGGGCTTTAAAGTTGTGGGAAGAAAAATTCAAGCATAACACTGAGATCTCATTCAAAAAGCAGTTTAAACTTACCACTAAAAACACTGCTTGGTTTAAAAAGGTTTTTTTTTTTACCCAATTCTGAGAACGTCTAAGATTTTAAAGCAACTGAAAGAATTTGTGAGGTCTCAACACTTTTACATGGTCAGTTAAAATGTCCTGCTTTGACAGGGTCAGGCTGGATGGGGATCTGAGCAACCTGGTTTAGAGGGAGGTGTTGGCTTGGAATGAGGTGATTTTAAGGTCCCCTCCTACCCACCCCTATAATTCTATGATTCTATGACAGTATTTTCAACATTCATTGCATTGTTGGATTTTGTCTGTCTTATGGAATATTGAAAAGTCTTTCAAGCACACCAATTCTATGGAGAGATATTTACTAAACTTCTAAGATCTATGAGTTATGAATGATGTCAGGGAAGGAAATAATATATTCTTCAATTCAGGTGGGACCCTTAGTCCAAATTAGTCCCAAGGTGCTTTATAAACAACACAAGATATGAAACACTTCATAAAATTTTGAACAGCAGCCAATTCTAGGGTGAAATGTAGAACAGTTTAGTAGTTACCAGCAAACAAAAAACCCAACAGAAGCCAAAAAATGCCATATGCAACTAAAGCTACTGGGGGAATTAGGTAGGAAGAATGTAATTACCCACACTGGACTCTAGCCAGAGCTAAAAGTAATCAGAAAGTCCGTGAAAGACCAGAACAAATTGATCTCATTACTCTTGTATTACTTGGACCTACTTCTAAATGGAAAACTCACTCCTGAGTCTACTGGTCTGACACTGCTCACATGTATGTGTGGTCCAAAAGATTTCAACATGAGGTAAAAATATAGGAAATTGATGATATCCCTGTGCAGAGTCCCAGCCTGGATTAACATACACTGGGATTTAATTCTACTCCTCAGGTCAGCAGAATTTTGGCTTCAGTGAAGCCAATCTGAGATTTGATAGTAAAATAAGTTGCATCAGCTAAGCCAATTAATGAATTTTGTTCACAGCTTTCTACATAACGCCAGAATTTTGCACTCGGTGAACACATATGAACCACCCAAAACCTGATCCTAAGAAGATAAAATCTATTTTCTCTTGGTGGGGACAAAACACAAATATATTGGGCAAGTACTGTGAGGGAGAAAGCAACCAGAATTAGGTGTAATATTAGGTGTAATACTCTCCAAAAGTAAGGAAAAATTTGGAAATCAGCTCCAAAATCAAAAAAGAATAGAATGATGAGGAGGTTGCTGAAAAAATAAGAGCAAAAAACCCACGTGAAACATGAACAGTGCCCCAAAGGCTGAATAAGGAGTTTCAGTGAGTGACAAGAAAGGGTGGTGTGGAGGAAAAGAACTGCAGCTGCACAGAACCTTTGGAGCTTCTGCTTTGGTTGACAGCATTGTTCCTGAACTTCATGTCCTCAAGAAAACACATATGTAGTACCCAAGGAATATTTTTCTTCAAATTAATTTTCCTCCCTTTCTCAAAAATAACATAAAAAGCATTCATTACAGAAAATCACAACTCTCCAAGGCCAAACCCACTTTCAGCTAGGGCTAATCTTTTACCCATTATCAGGTTTCTAGCAATGAATAGAGTATTATTTCAGCAATGAAGCCTTGTACATGACAAACAACCAGCATTGTGCTAGAGGGTGAGGGAATAAATGGAAAATAGAAAGGTTTGGGTAAGGAAAGGTGAGAAACAACATAAATAGTGATTTGTTTCTCAAATAAATACATTAATGTATCAGTTCTGAAGTGGTGTTAGGAAGGTAGAAAACTTTTGGCACTAGATTTTTCTTTTATACTGCATCTTTCACTTCATATTAGTGAAGAGGTTTTCAATAAACACAAACATAAATCTCTGATGGCAAAAGCCAAGAGGAGCACACACCTCCCTGTCTCCCACAACTAAAACTTTCACAAACAGCAGGTCTTCAGGGATTCTGCACACAAGTCTTGAGACTGGGGCTTTGAAGAATGAAAATTCAACTGCACAGCTTTGCCAGCACCTGCCAAAGAACCTACCACTTGTTTGCAAACAACAAAAAGGGACAAAAAAGAATCTGGCCCATCTTCTGGCCTGACACAAGCCACTTACAACTCTGTGTGCACCCTGCACAAAGCCCTGGGGATGACTGCTGATGTGGGATATGGGCCTGATGTTCCTTAGGTAATTGCAATAAATAGATCCTTTACTACAGAGGAGTCTTACATTCCATATTTTAAGTGGGAATTACTCACCTTTCCTAAACAGTCACACGAAAACAAAAATTACTCTTTGGACGAACTACGTCAATGATTAATTACCACCACTGTTAAAAAGCTGGCCTTTTATTTCCAATTTGAATGCTTTTAGCTCTCATTTTCAGAGAGTGGAACATGTTATGCCATTGCTGGCCAAACTGAAGAGTCTTTGAGTGGAATGCACATCATTAACCAGCTCTTCCTGGGAGTCTCGGGGTGTGTGCCCAGGCTTTGGTGCACTTTGTGTAGGCACAGCTGCACAGACTTCAAATGAACCAGCTCAGGAAATAAGAGCTGGGCAGGAGCTGAACAGGCTCTCCAGGAATTCAGAATGCAGGTGAGAGTCAACCATTCTTATTCTTAGCCAGTTTGAATTGTATCTGAGCACTGATGATGCACCCACATCTCCAAATTTCAAAGCAGTCTTGCCTCAAGAGGAGGAGCCACCCGCATTTCACTGCCTTAAGGTCATTTGAGAACCAAACACAGAAATTCATCCTATTCAGAATTCCTCAACAGCAGCCACGTGTGTGTCACAGCACAACCTGCCCCAGCAAGGGATGCTTCCTTCCCTCCTCAGCCCCAAAGCAGCATGGCTGTCTGACAGATTTTGGCAGGCAGGGCCACCTTGTGACATTCTGAGTCTGGCTGTTTCCCTACACCTCCCTGTGTCGTGGGAATGGGACACAAATTCCCTATACACCCACTCTTTTGGCTTCTCCTCCTGAAACAGTGGCATCCCTGCATTCCCAAGGGTTCATCCACCAACTCAGGAAGCAGCTGGATGCTCAGCACTCACATTATCTATCCTGTTTTTCTCCTTATATTGTACTATGTCCATTTACTCCACTGAAAACACTGGTCTGTCTGTGTGTGCATGTGTTTATCCACCTGGGCTCTGCTTGCCACATCTCATCCATCCCAGACAAATCTTTATTCCCTGATCATCCCCAAAAGCATGTTCCATTTAGAGCCATAACTCCTAAAAGGGTGTTGCAATCTCACTGCAGTTAATAGCTACCAAAAGCACAGACAAATCAGGCCTCTGATGGGTGTTGGCAATTCTCTCATTAAGTGCAAGTATTTACTGCCTTTAGATTTATGTAAAACAAAAAAAAGAAAATCAACAAACGAGCTCTCCTTAGTGTACTAAGAATAAAGAAACGTAGAAGACAAAGAATAAAATGAAAAGTATGTGAAATTAAAAATAAATAAAATAATATGAAAAAATCAATCTTCCTTTTTGCCATTTTGTTTATTGATTCCAGCTTCCCCACTAAAATGACACAGCAGTAGGATTGTTAGAAAAAACATTGGTGGATTAAATAAAATTAGATTTTAAAAGATTCAGGTGATAAAGCTGATTAGATGAACAAGACAGATAAATTAATAGAGAGATGAATAAGTCAGATACCAAATTTACTGTGTGGGGATCCACTGAGCTCTCTCTATTACAATTCATATGGACATTGGAGATTTCTCAGAAGCTGCCAGATCTGACAAAATCACACTGTACTTGCCAGCACTGTTGGAGCCCCAATCCAGATGCACCTACTTTAATGTTACCCTTGGAAGGAATACACCCCACTGTAGAAATCATGCTGACAAACACCACACCTCACCTTCATAACTATAGGCCAGAGAAGGTTCTGTGAGGAAATAAATATTCCTTTATGTTTGATCAGAGAAATATATCAGATCTCTTGCTCCTACTACAGGTCATTAAATTGGCTTTATTACCCCATTCTATCAACCTTCCTGACTTGTTTACCAGGACGAGCTTATTCCCTGGTGAAACACTGCCAGCTCAGTCCCACCACAGCCCCCCTCCCAAGCCCCAGCATCTGGCCTGTGCAAGTTTGACCAGAGCATCACAGGGTTCCTTTTCTTCTGCAGCAGCCCCTGAGGCTACAAGGTGCAAGGACGGGTGCTTTGGACCTGCCCTGGGCTGCTCCATGGGTAGAACGGGTGACTTTTCCACACTGAGAGAACGTAAAAGCCATTTAAATTCTCCTTTTCTGGGTCACATTAAAACTGTGTTTTGGCCAGCTGCAAGGGTTGGACCCCAGCCAATGTGCTCACTGTGTGGGATGTGCTAAGATTTATGATGTCCCTTAACTAATCATTTTCTAGCTGTGAAGTTCTTGAGATTTGTAAATAAAGTGGCAGACAAGTGCACTGCAGTCACTGGGCAACTGAGCTGAGTTTTAAACCCAAGGTATTAGAACAGGGTGATGTCTGCACAAACCTTCACTGGAGAATGAAGCACACACTGTGTCAGCAAGGAAAAGAAACATTTTTCAATCAAAGCCTGTTTCAGTGGATTGATTCATCTCCCAAAGGGACTGAATGAAGCACTGCTTAGACAACCCTGTCAATGTGGAGGACACCTGCAGCTCAAAAGGGTCCCCTTTTGTCACCCACTTGTTGAACAACACATGGAATGCCCACACTCTTGGAAAAGGTTTGCAAAGGGGATACCAAGTGACTGATGTTTGCTTTCCTACAAAAGCTATTTGCCATCATTGTGAAGAACAGAGTCATGTCATGTTCCATAACTCATTTCCAAGGATACTTTAATTTCTGCATTATAGATTTGATCAGAGTCATTCAGGAGAGCCTGCCCTGCTGAATCCTAAGACATCTCATCAAATCTTATGTTGTTTCCACTTACAACTTTATGGTCTTTACAAATACATAATGAACAGCACCATCAGTTTCTGCTGCATCCAAAGAAAACCACCACTCTAAAATACATTATCACTAATGCAGTGTGGTACCCACCTTGAGTCCCAAGTCTATTTTTAAAAATGATTTATGAACAAAAATTGACACATGTAATTAACCTAATTTGAGTATTCCATGGTAAATGTTATTATAAAACTCTGCTCTAAATTAAACAAAATTAAATCCTGATAAAAATTTACCATCCTGAGATCCCCAAATGAGCCTATGGTTTAACAGAAGATATGATGTAAAAACCATTAGCTTAAAACTGAATCAATCTCATTCTTGCACTATTAATTCTAATATTTTAGTTTCATACTTCAGGTTTTTGCAGATTATGCTTAATTAACTTTTTTCTAATGGTATTTAAATTAGCTGTTCTGTATGTGATAAGAATACCTTGACAGATATGTTTCTAATTTGACCTGCAGGATTTAATTTCAGAAAGTTTCAGTAGTTTGACGTCTGTTGCATCCTTTCTTCCCCATCCTGGCCTGCTCTGAGCCAAACACTTTGTTCTCATGCCTTTGATACCATAGGAAGGCAGATAACTACAAATCTTCAGCTCCAATCATGCCAATGCACATCTATTTGGATTTTAAGTGACATTAAAGGAAATTAATTCTAAAGCAGCTTAGAGAGAAAAATACTTTAAAGAAATCACTATGTTAAATGTATGTCTAGCACAAAATCACCCTGTTTGGAATAGAGAATACTCCCTGAGCGTGCCCTTTTTACCTACACCTACACTCCTAAGCAGTGAGCTTAGGAGCACTCATGGAGCACAGGTTTGGTCATTAAGTACTTGGAGAGAAAAAAAACAACCTTCAAAACACATGGAAGTAACCAGACAGAGCTTCTATAGACATGTCAAGTCTGTTCAGCTCGCACCAGAGCAAGATATTCCAAGAGAGCTCACCTACCTTTTACCTTTTCAACTAGAACATATTTTCAGCATCCAAAATAAAAAATGGGTCCAGCCCTGAGTGACCAAATCCCTAAAGTTAATGAGACAGATACCCAAGAGAAAGGCAAAAAATTGTTTGGACAGTGATAAACGAAGTGTCTAAATGTACTTTGAATAAAGCTCAGCAGAAGCTGTGCCCATCATTTCTGTGCCATGGGTCACTCAGGTGGACACTGCATCCTTTCATCAACCAGAACAGCAGAACATGCAACATATTTCTTACCTGAAGTCCTTCTGGAAAGGCTGGAAGGAAGGGTTTGGATACTTGAAAAGGAGTTTTGATGCAATCTCAGCACTGAAAAATGGTCAGGTCCTCCATTTACTGCAGGAAGTTTTGCCACTTGCAACCATTCTTTTATTTGGGGGAATCCTAAAATATAATAGGAAAAATACAATATGGTTAAAAAATCATAAATCACACATTCTGTAGTAGAACAGATTTTTAAGTTTTAAAGTGGAACAATTACTGAGGGCCAAGCTGGTTTGGTTATTGCTAGTGAAGATCATAAAAACCTTGTTAAACCATTTTGAAGGTGTTCAAGAAATGACTGGACGTGTCACTCAGTGCTCTATTTAACAGGGTGGTGATTCAACAAAGGTTGGACTTGATGATCTCAAAGGTCTTTTCCAATGTAAGGGAGTCTGTGATTCTGTGAATTTGAACAGATGCTCATTTCCCATCATGAGCCTCCCTAAAGCAGATCCATAGTAATCTAAGTTTTAATTTTGATAGCAATATTATTAAATAGTCTCAAATATTAAGAATACTAAAATAAATTGTATTAATTGTCAAAATAATCTGAGTAGCAGGACATAAAAGACCTACGTCTATTTGTTAATTATAATATAAATTATCAGAAATGTCAACTCATCTTTCTCTGACTTAATATATCATCCTTAACATACCTGATTTGATTACTGACTAGTTCTTTAACTTTTCACCTTATTATTTCTGTCATCCCAAATGGACACTGTTTCCAGCCTACTACAACCACCCATTTTCCCCGTTTCTGCTGAGGGCCAAGCAGGTTTGGGGTTTGACATATTTTTGGTGAGAGAGATGTTTGTCAAAATCTACTGCATCCTACTCACAAAATTATTTCTCTAGAATTGCTGCCAAATAAGCTGGTCAGGTTAGTCAGAAGTGTTAGTGATAGTGCCTTAATCACAACACCCTGTGTGTTACAGCAGCTGCTGAAATGAGCACTCCAAGGTCCCACAGCTCTGTTGGCATTTCCATTAATGCAAAGCATTTTGGGCAGGTGTCACATGAACCATTAAGTTCACCCAGAAATGGTCTGTTTGTATCCTGATATCCAACCCAATCAAAGGAATTTTGAGAACATTTAATATATTAAAGCCTTTCCTGACCTTCTTTAAAAGACATTGTGAAGGATTTACTTTGCTCAGAAGCACTGCCACCAAATCACCAAATAATCACACGACAGACACATTCACTATGCAGATTCTATTGATATTGGGATACAATACTAAAAAGACCAGGAGACTTGTAGGAAAGACTAACAGAAAATCATTGCTGTTGCCTTTCAGAAACACTCAGTCAAGCTCTATTCTCACTTGCACTGGTGTAACTTTGTCACAGGTCCATTCACTTCAGCAGCCTCATGATTCTGTCAGCCCAAAGTCTAAAGCCTGGCAGAGTCACTGCCAGTTATTTGCAGTTTCAGGTTTATAGTGATGAAACATAGCTGTGCTCAGTCTATCAATCATCATTCTTGTGAGATGTAGTAGGTAAACTGAATCATGGCCTCTGTCCCAGACATCACCATGATTTTGGGTGATCTATGTCATCTCGTTCCTCCTCCAAGAACTTTGGAAATAGATACAATGAAATGCAAGAGTCTTTTTTTTCCCCCCCTTTATTCCCCTCTAAAGAGTTATAAAAGTTTCCAAATTGTTCAATTCATCAAATTCATAAAATGAATTACCCCACACAGAAAATTCCTGTTATGAAATTTCTGGCTGAGGAAAATACCTTAGAGACCTTCCCCAGACTCAAATATTTTGGATGAAACACCTGCAGCAGTCTGTGCCCATCTCAAGTTTTAAACTTCTTGGAGTTTTACTCAGCATAATAATCAGGGGATAATTAAGGTTATCACAACCTAAAAAGACCTCTAGTACTAAAGCATGTTGATACTTGAGAGGAGAGGGGGGAAAAGTACCTGTTCTCTAGAGTTCAAATGAAATAGAAAAACCAGCATACAGGGTAATTTATTTTTCTCTTTCCAGATTACAGATGGGAAGAAAAAATGGCATCCATTTATGACTATTCTCAGGATATTTCAACTAGATGAACAACATTTAAAATATGTGTATGAAATACTAGATGGATGAAGTCTTGAATCTGAGAAGTCATTAAGTCCTTATTTGGCTTAACTTAGAAAGACTGTTCAATAATTAGTAGAATTTTTTATATTCGAGAGGCAAGAAGAAAGACATTGATGATATAAAAATGGCCACAGAGAACAGACTATAAAATAACCAAGGCAAAAAAAATCCAGGCAGATTTTATGTGAAAGGTAATATTTCATTTATAGATTTACATCACATCACATTTATGATTCCTAAAGTGTTCAATAGCAAATGGAGAATATCCACAGTGATTTCAAAATGCTCAGATTAATAGTTGTTAAAGTAGACGGGTTTATTAGTGCAAAAGTTATAAAACGTGCAGACAGAAGTGCAGAAATAATGATTAAAAGAAAGAAACACAGTGTAAAAGTCCCCAAACTCGTCCTGCTGAGATGAAATTAAAGCCGACTTTGCAGGAGACTTTTTCAGGAGCTCCTGAGCACTTGGGAAGTGGGTTCAGAAAGGGAGACCAGGCTGGAAACCAAGACATCCTGTTTGAGAGCAGCACCTGAGCTCCAGAAAACCCCCCACATCTTTCAGGGCAGGTGTGACATTGGATAACACAACAGTACAGGACAAAGGATTATTTTTTTTTTTTATCATATTAGTCTAAGTGTCTGGACTCCTTTATTAAGTCTCCTCCTATTCCAAACTTCAGCCTCAGTTGTCTCTCCTCTTCCTAAGGCTTGTCCCCTACTGATGATCCAGGAAACATCTGGACTTTTCCCTTCCTCCAATCATATAATTCAATAATTCTTTTTATTCATCAGCTGAACTGGCAGCAAATTGCACAAGATGTAGCTTTTTCCACTTTTACAGCTTTTTAATGGACAAAAAGGGATAAAACAGAACCTCCCTCAGACACAGGCCAGTCAAGCAGCCTCAAGATTTCTGTCCTGCCTTAGCAAAAAGCCCAGTCTGGGAGGGAAGGTCACAGAGCCAGGCTTGTGTCAGTCCCACAGTGCAGCCTGCAAGGACATAACCCATTAGAAACTCAAAGAATGTTAACATAAAATAAAAAAACAGGCATGGGGTGGAGGAATAACTCATGCACACCTGGAAGCTAAAAAATATCAAGTAAAACTTGAGATTCCTAAAAAGATACTAAATTGCAGAAGGGCACAACATGCCTGTTCGGTGGTAACTTGTGACCAGCACAGCAAAGAGAAAACTCCTTTTTCCTCTCCCTCCCTGTATTTTGCTTCCTTTTTTCACGTCTGTTCCCTCTGGAGTGGAGCTGAGCAGCACTCCCCACTCCATAGGCAGTCTACACAAAGTGCAGGGAAAAAGCCAGATAATCTGCCACTTCAAGGAGTTACCTCCCCTTGGCCCTGCTCTGCCACCACAGGAACCACACAGAGCTGCAAGTTCTTCCTGTAGAAGGGAGCAAACACTGCACCTATAAAGCCATCCTTATCCAACAAGGAGAGCCTGGCTTGCCTTATTTGTGTTAATTACCACAGCTTCTGACAAAGGAAGAGTTCTTCTTTCTCAAAAGTGTTTGCTTTCACGTTTAGACAAAGAAAATGAAAAGAAAAATGACATGCACGTATTAATATGTCGAGGTAATTGCTTTGTACAGTGTGGGGTGAATAGACAATGCTCAGACCTTTCACTGAAGCTGCAATCACTGGCAAATGGTAATACATGCTCAAAGCAAATAGATTAAGAATAAAAACATTTGTATAGAATGCCACAAGAGATTAGAGCACTTGTACAGATATTTTCTCCTCAATAGAAAAAAATACCAAACCAACCTATCAGCATAGTTTTATCTACAGCCTCAAACAAAATGTCAGCTAGAAATTGTTCATTCTAAGTTTGGAAAATTCTCTGTGGCACATGAGAGCTTCTCAGTTCAGTGACATCCACCCTGGAACGTGCTGATATCCAGCAGGAGAAACATCTTCAGGCCTCCAGTTAAGAGAAGCTCTTTTCCAGGAACTCTGGCTGATCCTCTGTCCATGCTTAGATGTCCAGTTGTATCATTTGACTCATCTCTTCCTTGTGATTAGACAGCATTTTAACCATGTCCCTATTTTATATATTATCCACAAACATAGAAGTGAAGGTTCTGGATATTTCTGGGCACACATGTCTCTATATGACCACAGAGACATATATAAAGCTAAATTACACAGACAGTGGTAACAAAGAGGTGAAGGTAATGGCACAATCACAGAGTAAATCACAGGACAAATGGCCATCACAGGAATATTATAAAAGCCTGCTCTTTATTTTCTTCTATATTATCACAAGTTCCAAGAAATAATACATCCCATGTCTTCCAAGACCTTGGAAATGCATTTGTTTGAGTGTCTAGACCAGAAGGACTGAAAGTCCTGAGGTTAATAATGAGATACTTAAACTCAAGAAAAAAAGAAACAGATGTTCAGTAATACCAATATTTCCTGTTGCACTGGCACTACAAAGAAAATATTTCTCTCAACTAGAAAACATACCTGCAAAATACCTCTGTAAACATCTCTTCTTAATGTGTTTTAGAACTTTCATGGAACTTCAAAAATCCAAACTGATTGGAAGAAAAAAAAGCCACATTAAAATGACCTTGTCTGGCTTGAAATACAATTAGACAATTCTCACTGGGGGAGGTGAGAGCTGAGGGGGCACAAAAACCAGTTGACAAACAGACCTGCAGTTTTATGCTTTAGAAGCTTAAGAAGTAAATAATATACAACAGAAGTAAGCAAAGCACAACAGCGAACTGTCACTTGTGACAGAGCCAGAGCTGGTACCCTGTGCTAATTTTAACATTTCTAGAAGAATCAAAGTGACAGCAGGATGACAGATTGTACTCACAATCATTATTATTTAGATAACATCAAATACATGATAGGTATTTTGAAACCAATACGATTTGTTAATTTAAAAACACAATGTTTGTCAGCCCTAAACTGCAGCAAGTCAGAGTTATGGAGAGAATGGTTCCTGAGCACCCTGCATGGAAGTCAGCATTAGAAATAGATTTTCTTGTCTTTTGAACAATTTTCTTCACAAAAACTCTCCTTTAATATTCAGGGCAAAGATCCTTAAATCCAGATAAATATCAAACATTAATCTCCATTTCAAGAAATGCTATTCAAGGAAGTTTCCCAGAGTAAGGTATTTGGAGCAAAGGAGAATTTAATCTGAAACATCAGCCTGAGTTTGTTTCTCATCTGCAGACCTCAGCCCACATTTACCAGTTCTAACAAGAACACACTGGTTCCCACTGTGATTTATCTTCAGAAATGAGGCTTTATGATTCTCATTTTTCAGCTCCCTCCAGAATATATCTGGAGAAGTCAAAATCCCAGACTTGTCATATCTGTCAAGCTGATGTTGCTTTGAGATGACTGAGTTACTACTGTTAACTTAATCACAATATACTCTCTTCCAGTTTATTTGTGGCCACAGATATACAGAATACTCAAGTCAAAATTAAAATTGAACGAAGCAGAGCAATATGCTGCATTGTTTCATTTATTTCCCCAAACTAAGCACACTGGTAATACAATTTAAATACAAAGTCAGTTCACACAAGTAGCACCCAAGAGAAGATTTCTGCACAGACAAATGAAACTAGAAGAAAATCCTGTCATGCTCTAAAACACAACAAAGATTATCTTGCTGCCATAAAGAGCAGAGCAGAAATTTCTTCACCCAACAGGTCTGCTACTAAGTGGCTTTGACATTACAGATAACAATTACTGTAATACTTGTCAGCAGATTCTGCCTGTCACCTCTGCTACAGCAACTCCTTCCCAATAAAACACTGCAGAAGGATCCTGCCAGTCAAAGACCAGAAGCAGATCATGATCCTCCCTTGCAAAGCAGTCAAATAAACATCCAAAGGAACAAATTAATGAATCCATAATGTAAGACAAGCCGTGATTAATAATTTACTTTCAATTTATGGAGGTATTTTTGTCCAAATGCTTCACTTTGTCCATAATTTCAGATAGGCTTTTTTTCTGAGGCTATGGGAGCCACTTTTCCTCATCGGGAACAGCACTAACACTGTCCTGGTCAGGCAAACCAGGTGTGACAGTGCTGGTCATGCCCAGCAGCTCTGATGCTGTGTCTGCAAACACACGATGTCTCTACACTGAAATGGTTTTTTGGTTTGGTTTTTTTTTTTTACTTATCTGGCTCAAGGAGATTAACACACCACACAGAACTGATATGGCTTAATCACTGCTTCCTTCAAAAATAAATTATAAGCAACCCTAAGAGTTGCTTCTAAACACAAAAAATCTATCTTCATCTAAAATTCAGGTCCTCGCTGTTTCTGATGAGCTCTTTCAATACTAAATAATATTTTCATTCAGTAAGAGAACTGCTGCATCCAGAGGATAAACTTCTGTTTGAACCGCTGGCACAGCAGGACTTTAGGCAATAAACCACATTTGTGCTCTGCCCATCTCTGTGTCTTATTGCAGCACTTCAGTCTCTGTACATTCTGTAACAAACATCAATCAGCCACATATATTTGTGTTTTTGCCCTCTCTGGCGTGGTTGGGTTTATTCCTAACCACAGTGAATCAACAGATCCTGCAATACCAAAGCCCTGCCTCACTCTGTTTGCTGCAGACATTTCAAACACACTGCCTGAAAACCAGGAAAGTCGAGTCAGTCTCTTCTGTATCAAAGAGCTTTTGAATCCCTGACCCAGGAAGGGGTTATTCTCTGCATATCTCTATCTGCCACAGTGGGAAGTCAATGCTCCCCACTGGAGACTGAAACTTCTGCCAAAAACTCGTGCTGTGCTTCAGTGTAAAAGAGTCACCCTTCAACTGTGCTTGCAAATCTGTTTACAAATAGCTGCAGACTTCACTATTAGATACCCAGGTTTAAAAAAGGAAGAAAGAAAAGAAAAAATAAAAAAGGACCCTTCAAAGCTGAACTAAAGCATGTGATGATAATATGAAACAAACTGTGCATGAAAGTCTGTTTGCTAAATAATATATTGCTATAGCAGAGCTGTAATGGGCTACGAAAATCTTGTGATTTTCTGCAGCGAGCTTTCCCGAGGAGCACTACAGAATTTATCTGCTGTTGAGAAGCAATGACTCTAAGCTGCTTTTTCAGCAGAGGGGCCCCCTGGACGAGTCGTCCTTGCTCGTGTTTAGCTCAACTGCCTGATGTACCTGCTTTAAAGAGCTGTCAAAAACCACGGGGGATTTGGAAACCCCTTTGTTCAGGAGGTGGCTGTGAGACTGAACTGAGAGAGGTCCTCCACAATCAAAGCTCAGTCTTAAGGAGCACCCTTCTCTTTCTGTACAGGAGAAATGAGCTGCAGAGGATTGTACCATGAGTGTAGCAGAGCCTTTAAAAGGTCAGAGACCTGAATTTTAGATGCAGAAACTGCATCATCAGAGGTTTTGAAGACTCAGAAATGGCAAGACTGACCTGATGCAGCACGGGCAGCCTCATTTTATGCAGGAGATTGGATTACAACCCTCCAGAAACATGTTCAAATCACCATTTCTATGACTAAAAGATGCTGTGTTTTGTTACCAGATGAACTAATGAAGCTGCCAGAGGGCCACGGTTTTTCTCTGTTGTTCTCCAGCTGTGCTCAGTTCACACATCAATGTTTGCAAATCTTATGATAAAGTCCCACAAGATGTAGGATTAGAGTTGTTCCCATTTCTGATATAAAGAGCCTCTTCGAAAAGCTGGCAAGTCAGAGGCTACTGTACATAATAATGGACTAAGAGAAATCACAAATACAGTGTATAAATCCAAGCATTCAAAGCCCTTCATTATATCCACTGGGACTTGTGTCTTGTGACTGAATCAGTCAAACCCAAAGTGTCACAAGTACTGAGAGAATGGGAACTGCTTGGCAATGTTTGACTTCCCGGCTTTAAAAAAGAAAAAATATCAGTAAACAACATAAGATTACTTCCAATGTGGCTTCAGGGAGAACAATAAAGAAAAAAAAGAAATAAAATATGAACTTATTGTCAAAACCAGATCTTTGATTTGCTAGAACAGACAAGGATCAAAGTGTGGTGCAAATGACAGCAAGAGAAAAAATTAACACATCTGCAAAAATGAAAGAGCTTTTCTTAAACAGAACCTTGTAATAATATGATTATTTCTAATGAGAATGTCCTAATCAGTTTATTTAAGAGCTAATTTTCAGATCTTTGCAGAAGGAAATCCAAAGGACTTGTTCAAATCATCATTCTCTGCCATTAGTAAAGCATCCTTTTCACCTCTGAGTCAATGCACAGTGAAGGGGCTGTTGGCAAAATAATACTGCCAAGGAATCTAAAAAGAAAGGATACACACCTTCTGAAGTCTGTGTGTGTCACTGGACAGGAGAGGAAATCAGAGACCAACACCCAAAGGCAGGAAGAACAGCCTTATTTGAACACTTACAGTAAACGAACACATGTGGACATCAGTCACTCACCCTCCAAACACACACCACTGTCCTCCAACAGGAATTCCTTCCTGCTAATGGAATTACACCTACAGTGAAGCCAGCACCTACTGGTGAGGTGTAGCAAAAACTGTGAATAATTAAGTAAACATGAATACACATTTCCATCCTTGAGTATTGGAGACTCTTCTATTCACTGACAACTCTTGAATGAAAGCTGAGTAAAAATAAAATGTTAATGCACGGAGAAAAAGAATTTAAACATTAAATATCCTCATTTTATGTTATTGGAAATTATGCTATCAGTGGATAGACTTTTGTTCACAGGAAGGAACAGATTTGTTGAAATTTCTGACATGATTTATCTTCGTGATGATAAGAGTGTTGCTCTGGTATTTCAGTTTCACCTGCAATGCTGAACTTTCTATTTTGTAACATTTATAACTATGGCCCAGCATCTCACTCCTGGGACATTTTAAAGGTATGAACATCGATGCACTGCTCCAGCAATGTGGGGGTTGCTGACCCAAACAAACAACTCAAAACCTGAAACTGTGCCCAGACACCTTCACTCATGGGGATTGTGATGCTGTGTGGATGCACTAGGCAGATCCCAGCAGCTTTCCTGCTTATATTTTGCTTAGAAAGCCATGGACATTCTTACAGAGCTCTCTCTATCAACTCTGTGTGACATCTTCAAACAGGTGAAGCTGCTTATATCCACTGATGAAATTAAATGATTTGCTATTTCACGTAGCTCAAAACACTTTTCTGCATCAAACAATAAAACTGGAACCTATTGTTTTGCCTTCCATTAGTGGTTCTGTCCTTTGAGCCATTAAATTTGACAAAACAAACCCTGCTGTTGGCAAACCCCAGATAAACAAGAAAGAACGTAACAGAGCACAGATAAGAAAAACATCCTTTTTTCCTCAGATATTCACTGACTGTTTATACACAGGGGCACAGACACATCAAACCCAGCACATACTGGGAGAGAAACTGAACTGGTCCATGGAACTGAGGCTCAAAGTGCTGCTTACACCACACTTCTTACACTGGCTGCACCTACTGGGGAGCAGAATTCCCTCTGTTCACTGAGAAGCAGCATGAGAAGTTCATTCTTTTGGATGACAGTATTCCCGGGAATCACCAACATTCCACTCTGCAAGGACTGTTAATGCAGATTGAAGTCAAACAGCTAAATAGTACAGTATATGCGTTTTCCAAGACAGATGTTTTTCCCTAGCTAATGCTGCTGTTGAATTTGTTATAAAATACTTGATAAGCATCACTGAATGAAACCAATTCTGGGAATATCTATTCTTTTCTTCCTTGAGGCACTTATCCAACTAGAAACTCCTTGTGAGCAGAGATTAGACTAAATTTCACTACCTATTTGTTCTGTCATTTTGTAAAAATTCTTGTTAAATTCATAACTATATCTTCCTGGCACCCTAAAAAGTTCCCCAAAACCTTAAAGAGTCCTAGTACACCCAATACTTTGAGTCTATTTCTAAAGGAATAATTCCTTTTCAAACTTGAACCAGCTTTCATGACTAGTACAGCCCTTGGACAAAAACCTGAGCACACCAGGACAGGGCTCTCCTTTTTCCTAACTAGCCACAGCCAGTTGCAGATAGATCTCACTCCTTGGAAAAAAGTTACATTAACTCCCTATCCAGGCATTACCAGTGTACTATTATAGCAGACAATAGGGATTAATTGAAAAAAAAACCCCAAATATAAGATAGTGAAATGAGTCAAAGCTGCCCCAGCTGTTGATCCCACTGGCAGTGGGATGAATGCTGAGGTAATAGCAATTTTGCCTTTCCTTTAGTGAAGCCAGGACTTCTCTCTTACTATTTTAATGAGTGAATTCAGCAGCTGCACAGCAATGTCCACCTCCAGACACCCACACAGACACAAAACCACTGCCTGCAAGTGCCAGAACTTCAAAGAATAAAGAATAAATTTGTATTTCAATGTTAGTTCAGTAGTAGGAAAAAACCCATAATAACAACTCAAGCAGGTGGTAGAGGTGTGAATGTGCTTCTGCAAAAGGATGTTTTAAAGTTAAAAAAACCTTACATCTCTAAACTGATCATTTACTGTGCAATGATCTGTTTTTATGGATATCACCATCATATGGAAACAACTCTGTTCTCTTTCTTACATGGCCATTCATTTTTAATTGCATGGGCCACAGATACATTAATTCATTTACATCATAGATGTAGGTATGTGTCAGCATGTGCAAAATGTACTGCAAATACACTGTGCACCTGCAGTGCACATTAGGAAAGCTACCCAGAAAATATGCCTGAAATCCACATTTGCAGTTTTGCAGGGAATAAAAATCAGGCTGTCTCAGTAAAAGGCACTTTGATGCTGCTTCCCTGTGCTCATTGCCAGAGCAACTGTTCTTGTTGGGGAAAACTGAAAGTATTCTCTCTTTTAAAGTACATGTGAAAAATAGAAAATGAATTAAATATATGCAAGGGGCAAGTTGATACAAACCAGGGGAGGACATGGGAAGGAACCACAACCAGGGAAAGTGAGCTGTGGCTGCAGCCCTGGACGGGCAGCCCTGCAGGCAGCCAGCACTTCAGAGCCCCCCGGCCCTGGGTGGTCTCAGGCTGAGGATGAACTCAACTTGGAATCTGTGCTCATACTTTCAGATTTGCCTCTTTATATCCAAGTGCTGCTCTGGCTCTGACCTGGAGCCAAGAGCCCATGAGGAGGAGGAGGAAGAGGAGATGTACTGAACCCCTGTGCTGAGTGGAGACTTTGTGCCTCTAATGACAACGGAGAGGGGCACACAGGGCTGCAATGCTGCCCCAGAGAGAAAGATTTATCTTCCTGACAGATAGCAAAAGAGAATAATGTGGTTTTTATCCCGAGCAGCCTTCTTTGCTGTCTTGTTTTGACTCAGCATGAACTCCTTCTTTGTAATTTGCTTTTCTTCCCTTGGTTCCATTTAGATCACCCTACAGATTCTGGGCTTCTTTGGTTGGTGGGGTTTTTTTGGTTTTTTTGTTTGTTTTGTTTGTTTGGTTTTGGTTTTTTTTTTTTGAGTGGGATGTTAGTTTTTAAACATCTTCCACTTCTAATATTGGTTTTGGTTCTGATCAGAAGTTAAGAAAGCAAAATAACCAGAAGTCCAATGATCAGATTTCTGTTGGTGCAACCAGAGCACCACTGAAAGTGATGAGAATACAGTTCTAAACCATCCAGCTACTTTAAATTTGCCAGTATCATAAAATGTCACAAGTTTCCCTTGTCCTTCAGTTTTCCTTGAAGGTGTTTTGCAATGGTATTTCCACGGAACATTTGAACTTTGATTGCTATCTCTTCCACTTCTAACTATGCACAGAATCACAGCAGCCCAACACAGGCATAAAAAGATTCTTCTTTTTTCAGAGGCTTAACAGACCGAGATGTGCAAATGAGTTTTCAAACTCCAAAAAAGCTACTTTATCCTAAATTCCTGGTAGCCTTCCTTCCCAGAAAAATGTGTGAACTGTCGGCATTTTGAAGTGTCTTGAAAATGTTTTGTTCCTCAGTGATATTTCAGTTGATGACATCCAGCATCTCTTTCAATCTCAGCACAGCCACAGCTGCAGTTCCCTGTCAGCAGCCACTGCAAAGTCCATCACACAAGACAAAAGGGGTTGTTCTCCAAAGGACAAATCAAATTGGCCCAGGACTGTCCCCCGTCTATTTCCTAGGCAATGAAAATGGAAATACTTTCAGATATCAGAACTTTCAGGCCTCTGAATATACTCAAACCAAAAGGCAGTTGTGGATTCAAGTCACACACCTGGACATTCCCAGATATGGATCCAGCACATGTGCAGCTGAACTGCTTTGGAAGAAACAAGAAATAAGGGAAATAGTTTGTGGATGACTCTGTGTCCATATGGAAAACCTGAAATAAGTTAAAGGAGTGCTTCATTCCCAAATAATTTCCTTTACATGTAATGGGAAGACTTTGTGAAATAACCCAGTGTCCTTAAAGCCCCACTACTAAGACACTGTAGAGCAACTGTGCCAACTTTATTTTGGCACATTTCTTTACCTGCAGTAACTTCCTGTAGATAGACATCTTCCACATGCAACAGAATATATCAGCTTCTTTAGGAAATATAAGTAGTGTGACTTTTAAAAACTTTCAAACCTTTTAATTATAAATAAATGGGCTTTTGGAGCCATAAATCAAAGCATCAGTTCACAAAGTCCCTCCCTGCTCTGCACTGATCTTTATACTGATGATTCTGCTATATTCCATGAAAGATAAAATGCAGAGAAATCCAATATGCAGCTTCTCCCTTAGGAATTCGCTTGCTGATAAATAGTTATTCTGCCAGAATTACAACAGTGTAGGGAGACATCAAAAGAATTTGTCCAACTTCTTTCTTTTGCACAGTGCATATCTGCAGTGCCTGCACTGTGCAAGATGTTTAAGAAAATAAAGTATAAATCCTCAAATTCGGGGAAAGCATTGCATTGGGCTATATACCTCCAGACTTGTGTTTGAAAGGCTTTTAAATATCCTATGCTTCCAACAGAAGACATATTATTCAAAATATACACAATGAGCTCAAATGCAAATGAGCAGTGCCCATACACATTAGTCCTGCTAATCCCTGTAAATGAGGCTCCATCACATTGTCTTTACTATAACATTTCATCTTGAGTTAGGAGAGAAGTATTTTTGAGTTTGATGAATAACCAAAATGTTCTTGAAAATCACCTTCTTTCCTGGCTCATTCCCCTACATTTGTATTACCAGTGAAAAATATGATAGAGCAGGGAGAGAGAGAAAGGAACGACATTTTAGGACAAACAATTGTCAAATATATCTTTTCCTCAGTCGATTTCAATACAGTAAGACATGCAAGGATATGTCACATTGTATTCATGAGAAAACACAAGAGAATACAGTTAATCCTGATTTTATTCTTGCTTAGCCTGTGAACAACCTCTTTATTTACCTTATTTAACCACTAGGCTTTTTTGCTCCAAAACACTTCACTCATTGGTAGATGTGAACTCTTATGATATAAATAATCCGTTTATCTATTCCCTATTGAAGCCAAGATCTAATTCCTTAATAATTTATGGCACATGCTAAGTAATACTGAAATACATTATAATTATAAAGTCCAGACCTTGGATCTTGCCAAGTAATGATGAGTATGGGGAAAATATTATCAGCATGTTGCTGGTTTGAAATTTATAGACTATTGAAGTTTTTGATTTCAAATTGGTAACAGTACAATAACAAGTATTGCCTTTTGAAAGGTATTTGTTTCACAACTGATAACATATTATGGACTGCATGTGCTTCTGAAAACACGGTGATTGTAACACATAACATAGATTACATTCATTGAAATACAATGTGATCACAACTTGGAAAGGACACAAGTCTCAAGGGGGCTATGGAGAAAATTAATTACTTTAAATTGTTCCTGTTGTCAAAAACAAAATCATCAATTACAGCAGCAAAAATGAAGAGCCCTATCAGAGGTGCCCTCCCCTGCAGAGCCAGCACACAGAACACACAGAGCCATGTGGGTGCCCTGTGTTCAATGCAAACCCCAGGGATGGGGCCGTGCAAGACCCTGCAGGGATGGCAGGGTTGGGATGCTCCATGGTGGGATTGCTCCTGCCATCTCTCCTGCCTTGTGTTTGGGGAGCAATGAAACCTGTGCATTAGCCAGAAAGGGAGATCAAACTGGCTGCAAGGGGACATTCAGCTCATTTCTGACTGCAAGATGAATTACCCTTTATTTCCCATGTTAGTTCAGGCGGTCTAAACTCCTAAGATTATACTTATTAAAAGTATGATGAAAGTCTTCAGGCTGAGAGCCAAAAATCTGATAACTGAACCAAAATACGGAGAAATTTTGCAGCAATAGTACAATGTGAGAACAGCAAAACAGAGGGAATATGTGGGGTAGCTGCTCTGGGCAGGACCAGCACACCCACACTGTGTGCCACTCTGTTCTGGGATGGATGTACAGCTGAGAGGAAGCACTGCAACAGGCACCAGAGCTACACCTGGTTCTGCTGCTGGTTAGAATCATAGAATTACTGAATGCTTTGGGCTAGAAGGGATCTTAAAAGCTCATCTTGTTCCAAACCCCTGCCATGGGCAGGGACACCTTTCCCTAAGTCCAGGTTGCTCCAAGCCCTGTCCAACCTGGCCTTGAACACCTCAGGATGGCCAATCCACAGCTTCTCTGGACAAACTGTATCAGGGCCTCACCAACCTCACAGGGAAGAATTTCTTCCTAATACCTAATCCAAACCTGCTCTTTTTCAGTTTGAAGCCATTCCCCTTTGTCCTCCACCTATTTCACTGAAAAGCACAGGGAAGCTGGTAGGGAGAATCCTCTCACCATGGAATACATTCTATGCAATATAAACCACCCCATGCACCTGCAGGAGTTGTTTATCCAGATTTCTAAAAGTCAGTGTGCCAGCACACATAACAGGGATCTGTTAACACATCTCTCAGCTTTGCAGCATGGCAGGTTACAGGTGACTGTCCAGGTGAGCAGAGCAGACAGATACTCCAGGATCTGAGACAGGGCATCAGCCTGGGTTCAGAGTGCAAATCCCAGTGGATCAGCATCATTTAACCCAAGTCCCTTCACAGCACAACCACCACTTTCTGCTATAATTTCTCCTCGTGCTCTCCCCCTACCATTTTCCCCAGCCTTATAACAGCAATAGAAATCCACCTGCTCTAATATAACACGGATTTTCAAACCCAAACAAGGTGCAAACAGCATTCAGCCAGCATTCAACCAGCTCACGAGGATCTCAGAGCCTCTGCATGGCCAGTAGATGCTCATGGGGCATCAGCACCCTGTGACTGGGTGACCCCAAGCCCTGAGGCTCAGTTGTTCTCCACCACAGCCCAGCTGCCTGTTGTCTGTCTACACTGACACTGAAAAGCTGATTCCCTTCCCCACCTCCTTCTCCTGTGGGATCTGTGGCACTGGGGCTCGTTTCATCCTTGTACCCCAAAGGTGATGCCATACATGACTAAAAGACAACTCCTTGTGACCCCACTTGTGTTTGCCACCATTTCCCCTGTCATGTCCATGTTCTGGTGGCTGCCCTAAGGACCCCAAATCCCAACTGTTTGTGTTCTCTTATCCTTCTCATACACTTCCACAAGCCCCCAGTGACTGTGATATCAGCTCCTACCAGCACACACTACTTTTTGGGTTTTTTTCCATTTCTCTGTCAAACAAAATGTCAGCAGGTAACTGTCCTTGCTTCTCTAATGCCATTCTGAAATGTAGCAAAGCTAAATATAGACTGATTTAAATGCAGTCCTTTTAGTTGGTATTTCATTATCTTGACTTTTTTTTTTAACAGACCTTTTGTAATGAGATAAATGGGCCAGCAGCAAGATGCCAAAGAATATATTATATTGAAAGTATCTTAAAATCCTACCTCCATTGCTGAAAATTACTAAGTGAAGAATATACAGCCTGTGAAGAAAAAGAGATTTGACACACACCATCACCTGTTCAGTCGTACTATCTTGTGATAAGGCTATTTCAGAAGTAAGGATAATATTTAGATAAGCTCTCTTTAAAAATAAATAATCATGGAAATGCAATAAAAATAATGATTAAATATGTATCTCATAATTTCTTTCAAAATCTTAAGAAAACTTCATGCCTTTCCCTTATTTACACAGCCAGCATTCTCAGGAGCACCCAGACTCCAATCTGTACACCTTGCTGGGCAAATGGAACTGGGAGAGGTTATTTTTGACTCACAGATTTACATTTTTTATTGGGATCTCAGCAGCACTGTCTCTTTCCAAAGCTGCTGGAAGTGTCTTTAGCCTTAATTACACATCTGTCTGCTTCCATTGGCTCCTAGAATCTTGTTTTAAAACCTTGTCTGAATATTCTGTGTTTGCATAGACTGCAATACTTCTTTTTTGAGCACAGATTCGTGACTAGTTTTCTCTGCATCACAATGCAGAGGTGGTCATTTCAGACTGGGAATCAATAATTTTAGTTTTCCTTTTGCTTCTTAAAATAATGCTCTGAGGTTTTTTGTTGTTTAGTTTTTGTTTCTCAAGATAAATAAGTCATCAGATAATGCATTAGCTAAAGTAGAAATTACTTTTACTGAAAGCACCACTATTGACAGCCTTAAATCTCAATAACCAATGTTAGAGTCAGAAAGTAGGGGAAAGTAATTGTTATGTCTGTGATTGTTTCCAGTGGTTTATTCTCTTTAGATGCAACTGAAATTACAATATTTTTGCTGAATGTACATCAATGTTACACTTAAGCATAAAAGATCAGGTATTTTCAGACTGGAGAGCACTTCAAATTCAGTTTCTCAATACACAAGTTCTTATGGCTCCTCTCAAGGACGAGTGAAAAAACCTGAAGCTTTAATGTGCTGGTACTGTACATGTAGCCACTAAGACAGGCAAGGCAAAAACTCTTCTGGTCTAAACCCATGGAACAAACACGTGAATAGTTTCAATTGTTTCTGGATGTGTTAAATCCAAGCTCCTGTGACCAAGAATTGTCACCTCTTCCACTCCACAAACACCTTGTACCACTGCACAGTCCCAGCTGGAGGGATATTCGAGTTTTGTCATTTCCCAGTCTTGAGGTGATCCTGGGCTGGCAGTAAACACTCTGAATTACATGTCTGTGGTACATAAATGTCATCCTGTAGCAGCATCAGCATCTCAGACAGAGATGTAGGTGCAGAGGCCCAGACAGAAGAAATGAGCCAAAGCAGCCCATGACAAAGTCCACCAGGTTTGAACACTATAATTATTTCCCTGAGCCCAATCCATGTCCATCCCAGCACTAAACCATGTAAATCCTGAGGGTTCCAAGCGTCATCTTGGCAGTTGTTGCTCCCACAAAACCAGGCCAGTTGTGCCCTTTGCTCAAATATTTGTGTGACCTCTTTTTAAAAAGTCCGGTGTAAGAAACATGACAAGCTCTCAGTGTTATTTCTGCAACTCCTCACAATCCCTGGAGAAGGAGTTCCTTCCCAGGATCCAAGCTAAATCTCCCACTGTTATTATCTGAATAGCAATTCTAACGGCAATTTGGATCAAAGGAATATGCTTCTTGCCCTGGTGTGAAGAACAGAAAGATGACATTTGTCACTTTGCTTTCCAGTGACTGCCAACTTTTTATGATTAGTAGGGCAGTAAATGAAAATAAGACTCCTGTGGAATCACAAGGAGTCCCATAAAGCTTCTGTCCATGATTCAAAGAAGCCATTTACCACAGCTAAGTGCAGCTTTTTGGTGCAGACAAATATTTGTTTTCCTAGAGGACAAAAATAATGACACATTTAAAATAGATGAATTTCCATCAGATTAAATTCAGAGGTGGAAGAAACAATTCAGGTAAATTAATAAATTACCTAAGCTTCTCAAATGAGATTTGAGATTTATATGTGACTGGAAATAGGTTTTCTGGATGCAATTAGAGGAACATCTGGAGACTCAACTAGAACATTTGAAAAGTCTTTGTAATTTCAATGGATTAGTCAACTGAAGAATGGACAAATTGTTGTTTTTCCTGTAAACACAGATATAACTTCCAAAGCCTTTCAGATTTCTATGTTGTTTACATGGAATAACAACACCACTGACAAACGAAAAAAAAGAGTAAATGCTGGCTAGGATAAGATATTGAAAAGCTAAATAAATGCAGTTAAACATGGCAAATGCATTTAAAAATAAAACTCATTGCCAGCAATACTCCTTTGAATTTCATTACTGAGGAGCATATTGAATAGATATTTTCTTTCTTAGCTGTGTATTTCCCCTTGAATTGTTTATGCTCTTAAAATATAATTAGACAAAGACTGTAAATGCAGTATTGGAATCCAGAATCAGAGTAATTCAATGGAGGTTTAGACAGGTTTGAAATGGATAAGCCATTCATTACTTTTATTTTGGAAGCTATTTAAGTCTCAAAATTCAAGCAAGTGACATTTTAGTCTAACTAAGGGCAAATCTCAACTGGCCTGAAAAGATCTGCTCTCCTGGGTCTAAATTAAAAAGACAAAACCAAATCACAAACTAAGCTCTCTTTGCAGTCTGAGAATGAGCCAGATTCCCAAAGCAGAAATAACAAACCATCAAAAGTTTCTAAGTCTCTTGTGAACAGAAATTGTGCTCTGATGTAGAAATAGGAAACAGGAAAGAGAAAAGGGAGATCTCTATTTTGGAGCTTTGTCATCACTTAGAATATCCACTCAACACATGAGTGTCCATGAATGTCCTACAAGAACCATTCCTTTGTTTCTTTCTAGAAGAGGGTGTTTTTTGTTTGGGTTTTTTTTGTGAAGTTTGAGTACAGCAGGAATGATAAAACCAACAGAATTCAGAAATCCTAATTTCCCTAAATAGAACCTGTCCTGCCAGCCACCATGACTGACAGTTCTATTTGCTGGGAAGTGGCAGTCCCAGCAAGATGTAATTTGTGAACATCTGGACTTCTTTGCAGTCATTTCTATTGTCATTCTTAGCTATTCAAAAATGTCTCCTGTGGTTTCTGGATGACCACAGATAACCTGTATTAGAAGGCAGAAAAGCCCAGCAATTGAAAGAAGGGCACAGCAGTTTCATATATTTGCATACTGTAAATTTATCTTGAGCTCCCTGACTTCATTGCTGTCTTTGTGGGTAACTCATCACAACCTGAACCAGCCTTTCTCCTTCTCATCTGTAAGGCAAAGCCACTTAAAAATATATAAATAGATACAAAAATTATAAATCAGAAAGGAAGTAAAAGTGTGGCACTAAACAAATCAAAGTTTTGCAGATGATGTTACTGCTTGGCTAGAGCTACATAGAAAGAGAAATACTCCTCTGCCTGCACATCTTGTAATTTGGGAAAATTATCTTCTGGTAGATAGCTACAGCTCTGGGCCTCAATTCTATCTTAAGCATGTGTTACCATCAATGCCCTAATTTTCCAGACTCTAAGCACATACATAAGCACAGTAAATCACAGGATTATTTATATTTAAGTACCAGCACAGCATGTGAAGTTAAGCCTTTTTAAGATCAAGGTCTACAAAGATGAAAACAGACTCAGGGGAACTTGTGGTTTCATTCAGAGTTTCTGCATTGGAGCAAATCACTCCAAAGTCTGACTTATTTTACACAAGGACTCTCCCAAGCTGGGAAAGCCCCTTACAAATAAGTTATCTATTTAATTTCAATCCAGCAGTGCAAATATCATGTGAAACAATAACCATCACTTATCATATTACACTTATATTTCGTTTGACATGAGATAAAGCAATTATTTACCCAACCAATCTTAAAAAAGAAAAAAAAAACAGAGAAGACATCTTTCCTAAAGGGAAAGGATTAAAGTCCAAAATGATATATCTCAGCTCTTTGTGGTTACTAAAGGTCCTAGAACACACTTTTCTAGAATTCCACCCACAAAGTCTTAATTAACTGTAAATATGACTTATCAACCCATAGGTGTCTTGAGCAAGCCCATATTTATTTCCCTAAAGAACCAACTCACAGTGGTGTCATTCAGAACAGTCTTCAGGTTCTAGAAAACATGAGTAAAGGGATCATGTTCACCTACAGGAGCTACTTCAGCACTTCTCTAATTATTTAGGCAGTACTCTCAGAATCTTGGAAATCACCATATTGTGGGGACTACAAAATAACAGCATTTTAATCAACAACCACTGCAAATTTGGTAATAAAAGCAAATATTTGAACTGGTCTTGTTCCTCATCCTTATTCTCCAGAGGGAATTACTATGGCATAGGAGAATCTAAAAAGTACATACTAGAATTTCACATGGGCAAGTGTTCTGAAATTTTGTTTTATTTTTAAGCCACACTTAAAACACACAATTCCTACAATTACAAGGAAAGCAGTATGGTTCACCCTGTTAGAAATCAATTTGCTGAAAAAAGCCTTCTGTCAAGAATTATAACAGTATAAGGAGATATCAAAAGGAATTGTTTATTTCTTTTTCTACAGAGAAGGATTTCAGCTTTAAGCTTTGCTTTGAGATGGGTTTTCCAATGCTACAGTGCCTGTGCAGCAGATATAACCAGGGCAGCTTATAAACATATATAATCCTTCATTTTTTAGTACATTGATAGTTAGTGATGTGCAACCACTGCAGAGCAGCTCAGCAGCTGCTCAGCATAGGAAACTTAAATTAGACATTAAAGGCAGCCTAATCTGCTTTATGATTAACAGAACTTTAACCACACAGACATCTCGGGCCTGCCTGAACTTGAGCTATTTCTTGAATGGGACAGGGTCAGCCAGTGACAGCAAAGTCCTTTTTGAAAATGCAGGCATGAGGGAAGTTGGGTCTAAAGTTTTTACTAAAAAACCCCCAAACCCAAGACATTTGTGCAACAGCTTCATTGGGACTTAATGGTGTATAAGTACATTCAACATATCAAGGTACATCACAACTTAATCCTTGTCTACCTGGGGTTTTACTGAGAAGTGCAGCAATTAAATCTTTTTAGCAGAATAAAAGATATTTAACATCAGCCAGTTGGACAGTTTTAAGACATGACCAAAGCTACTGTAAAGAGCAAGGGACAGGTATTGATTCCTGAATATAGCCTGCACATAATGCTGAAACCTCCCTGGGAGGAGAGGAGTCTTCAGAGATGTGATACTGCAGAAACTGGTGGGTTTCTGGTGCTGTCACAGTGTAAAGGGGAGGAGGGAGATGAGGGATCCTTTGAAAAAGGTTTTGATTACAAATGTCAAACTCATTGACAAATCAAAATATCAAACCAAGCCCTTTTTCCAATACTTCCCAGTACTTTCACAGTACTTGACAGATGTAAATTTTTTTAAACAGTTGAAGTTGACGTCAAAGTATCTGTAAATGAACAGCCAGTTGCAGTACCCAGAGATTATGGAGGTTGGGCAGATATAACTGATATATCATACACTTTTCCTTCAGGTATATAAGCCAGACATACAGAGGCTGCAAAGCTCCTAATTGCTCACTGATAGAGTCTATGATCTTTTTATTGCACATTTTTATTCTTGGCAATATTTCCTCTCCCTCAGGAGATAGTCCAATATCAGCTATATTATCCCACATAAATCCCCATTAAAATTAAGGACAGCGTTTCCACCCATCCCTGTGTGTATTGTTCTGAATTTAAACTGTCCTTGCACTACAGAGAAATAAGACTCGTCCTGTTTCTGAAGTGTGTGGGAGGCTCTCAGGAGACTTGGGTTTTGGTGTTGTGTCACAGACTGTACAGAACCTTGGGGAAAAAATCATTTAAAATTTCTGCATAAATGGCAGAATATCGTTTGTGTATTGGCCCTGATCCTGCAGGGAAGACAAACAAAATACTTTCACATCATGTTCAATTCCCTCCTGTTGTGTGTTTTTTCTGTCTCACATGTGTGAAGATCATGAAGAGCTTTCAGATTTTAGCTCTTGAGACTGGCATCTCTAGAGTTAATTTTAAAGCTTGAAAAAGTAAAATCACCCCCAGGCAAACCCCTTATGAGCAGTAAGCACTGCCATTCATTTCTAATCCCTGCTTCTCTACACCCACAGGAAATAACCGTGAGAAATATGGGGACTGTGAATCATTTATGGTGTTTCCCCTGCATGAAAAATTGCTTTCCTTACCTATATGATCAGAGTGTCCATTTCAGTTTGTCATGCCTTTCAGACAGCAGCAGCAGGTTGAAACAGAGGCAATTTTCTACCCACACCCTCACAAGGGCAGATGCTGGAGTGGTTTTACCTGAAGTAGAGCTGTTGCCCTTCTATTAATTGGCACCTTGCCCCACTTCTGGGGCATCGACCTCCAGCCCATCATTCCAAGGAAGCATCACCTCAGGACAAAGACATCCTGATACAGGATGATGCAGTTGTGCTTGGATAATAAGGAACTGAAAATTGTGCAGAAAGTTATGAAGTCATTTTAACATAATTCTGGAAGCATCATGTTTACATTAATTTAATTTCCAGTCAGTTCAGTGCTGTGAGTGTCTGCATCTGTTAACTGATAACTGGTTTTCCAATTATGGTGTTCATGGCAATAATCACTTTAAAACGAACACAGTCATTCATCCTCCCTTTCCTCCAAATGAAGAGTGTGGAAACCATTCTGAGGGGGGATGGGAAGCTGTGGTGGGAAGAGGGAAAGGACAATGCCACTGCTGCTGCCCTCCACTCTCACATAGAGCCCATCTTTGCTCTGCAGCAGCTCTGAGAGATCCCAAGCTCCTTGAAAAGCAGAAAGGGATTGTTGGGAACATGCAGAAGACTTGCTGTACCACCCCTGGGATTGCTGGCTGTAGTTGTAATACAAAAATCAACCAAAAAACACTTGAGAAGGGAATGTATATTCTTAGAAAGGAAGATTTTCAGAGGCAATCAGAGACATTACATTGTATCTCCTAATTACAGCAGGAATGTGAGCCCCACAGTGGCCACTCTGGAAGATCAGCCATAATTCTCCTGTTAACTCTCTCCAGTTGATGCCTAAATGTGATGTCACCCATCAGTGCTTCAAAACATTCTTCTCCAACATGCAGTGACTCACATATTGCTGCTGGCATTGGTGGACTCATTAGCCTCCTCCAGAACTTTCATTTTCTGACTCACTTAATGAAATGTGGGATTTATTCTAATATCTACAACAGTCCTGCACTTAGCTCTGAATTACCTGCATTTTTATATTTATAAATAGCAATTTGCATGTACAGTTCACGTTGCATTTGCAGATCCCAAAGTACTTAGAGAAGGATATTTTCCCCATTTGTTTCACAGAAGAGAAAGAATGAACCATCCTATTTACTCATTTGCTAAAATGCCCAATTTTTAGCCCGTCACAATGGTATGATGTACTCTCTTTCATCAGGTACCATTGTTATCCTAACAATACTAAAGATGGCAATAAAAGCAGCAGGAACAGCAACCATTTCACATGTTGGAGCAGCAGGAAAAAAGACTCCAAGTTGCACTTCAAAAGAGCTGCAAAATAACAGGTTCCTCATGCAGAGAAGAAGCTCTAGAGCCACTTCAAACTCAAGCAATAAAACATGTGAGCAGATTACCAGCTCTGAAGGTAATCTCGTGCTTTACATCATAGCCTTTTATAGCAGAATGCATTCCTATCATGCTCAGATAAGCATAGCAATAGATGGAAAGATGGATCCTAAATAATACATACGAGGCTTCCTATGAAGGGAGCTGGTTTCTACTGCTGTGGATCTGCTACTTTTCAAAAGTGTTAAAAATAATTCCCTTCCATCAGCCTTAAAGGAAGAATAAACCAGACTCAAATACAGCACGTTTACATTCAATATCCTGGCATCAATAAAGTTTGGAGTCTTTCAGAAGATGTGAAATGAGTTTAATTTCAGCATCATTTGACTAAATCTTACCCTTAGGTTTGCTTAATTATAGACACCCTGAAAGAGAGATGAGCTCATAAATCTCAGAGTGTTGGGAAGTGGGGCTAGTTAAAATTCAGCTAATAGAAAAGAGGTGCCTCCTGTGAGATTCAGCACGGATGCACTGCAGAAACAACAGTAAAAAGGCACAACTGTATTAATTATCTGCAGCCCTTACTAGCTTGTCTTTTCCAATATACTCACTGTACCACACTCTGAACATTTGTAAGTGCTTTATTATTCATTTCTCAAAAACCCAACACACGGTGCCTTTCTGTTTCTCTTTTCACCTATTTCCTAGTTCCTTTAGAAATAAAATATAGAGAGGACAGAAAAGAGGGTCCTTGTCCTTACAGAGAGGCACAGCCTAGAGGAACTCAGTGAATCCTTGGCACCTCAGTGCAAATTTGGGGGGAACACGATGCAAACCTTCTGCCATCCCAGTACACTACCAGTATTTTTTATAACTGAACAAGAAAAAAAATTAAAATAATTTTAATTAAATGGCCTTGGATTTCAAATAAAGATGAAGTTCACAGGTTTTCTTGAAGCATAGCTCTATTCATACCAATACAGCTGAGTACTTCATGTACTCAATAGACCAATCACAGACACAACAAAAAGCAGAGACAGCACATGAACCAACAAATTAGGACTCATCACATCTTAAAACTTCTCCAACAATTCAGTCTATTAGTCTTGGTTTTTTTTATATTTTTAAAAGACAGTGTGACAGGGAGAACAAAGTACAAAATATTCTCCATAGATGGTTTAAAAAAATTCTAAATGGAACTCCAGAAAGAGGCTTTTATGTCTGGGCTACTCTGACAAATCAGGATGCTGCCAGTGCCAGCTAATGTAAATCACATTGTGCAGTTTTGATGTGACAAATGCATTGATCCTTGCTGATAGTTGTTTTGCATCATCTATTTGAAATACACACCGAGCCAGGCTTACAGGAAAACACTCTTAACCTGAGATAAACTTCTGCATTGACTTGAGCCAAGTTTTGTTGCAAAATGCAAATCCTGAAACTTTCTTCCAGACTGTTTTTTAATTAACACCTTGCTCAGAGCTAATTCACAGTCTTTAAAATGAGCCAGTGAGACACTTTGATCTCTTCCCTTCTACACCAGAATTTCTGGATAACAAGGAAACTTTCCTCTGGTCTTCCTGTTTAAATACTTCTGGGACATGTTAACCAATAGCCTGGTTATCTTTCCCTCACTATCTGGGGGTAACACAGCATCTCACCTTTCATAATTTATTCCAAATAACAACTGCTCAGGGTGCACTGCAGTCCTGCTCAGCTGATGTTCCTGTGCTGTTCAACCAAGTCCTGTGTCACTCTGACATACCTGCTAACAAGCACTTGGAGTGTTTATTCCTATATTTGTTACGCTCCAAGCTTCTTTCAATGCTGCCATTAGTTGCTCACACTTAGTCCTTTTTGCATTCCCATTGAGCAAAAAGCCAAAAAATCCAGGGTTACACACCCTCTCTTACCAAATGGATACAGGAACAGGAGCATGAGAAGTGGTTCTGCAAAAACTCGTCTTAAAACTGACTTCTGAAAGCTCAGGAATGGTTTTGTAGAACTTGACTTACAATGTGGCATACAGGCAGAGCAAAAATTCTGTACTCCCAAGATTGCCAAGGATATTGTGATCAAAAGTAGGAAATAAGTCCTGGGGTCAGCCTGAACCTGCACAGCTTCTGGCAGGGACTGCTTTATGTTGTCACTTGGGGACTTCTCATGGAACTCACCCGGATTTAGATGCTGCACATGCTGTAAAAAGGTACAAATTAGATACTCTCAGAGGCACAACCTCCAAATAGAAAATTATCCTTCAAACAGTTTTGTATATAACATGGTGATTTTGGCACCTGCAGCTTTCCCAAAGAAGGAACAAGAGGCTGCTGCAGAATCCCCTGATTTATAGCACAAAATACATATGGGTGAGGATCTTGTGCAGGGCAGGGACCATAAAGGGTGGCAGAAGGTCAGTTCTGTGGCACATTTTAATTTCAGGTTTATATATATACATATAATATACATACATGTAATATCCAGATACAATTTGTTGCATTATAGTACCACAGAGAATAGACCGAAAATGACAATTCCACCTCACATGTCCAACCTGAAAGTTCTGATTGCACTTTCCCTACAAACTTCTCAAAAGAGCTCTATTTGTCTTTTTCACTTCCATTTATCTGTGAAACTCTTTGTGGACTGCTAGATAAGGGAGAGAGTGTGATTGTCTTTGACTAAATGTATTCCTCTGTTCTTGCAAATTATCCCTATGGAGAACATATCCTACACAATTTGTTACTCATGATGACTCTAACAAACCAATACCTGTAAAGCTACTGCATCAAATCCAAACTTTATAATCTGTTCAGAACAGCACTTATCTGGCAGTTTGTTTTCATGATTTTCTTCTTTTGAGTGCCATACAATTGACATTTTACATGGATAAAAAAACATAAATCTTTCAAATAAACCAAAATAATAAGATAGTTTTTCCTGTGTTTTTGTTTACTACAGAAATTATATGTTAGAAGTACAGTTAAGTAGCTTAAAATCTTGATTCTGTTCTTTGACACACCAGATATCAGAACAATTGACATTTTCTACTGATTACACACAGGGTAATCCACAGAGAAAAATAAGACTGAAGAGATGGAAAGCTGAAGGGATTGTTCCACTAGTGCTGCTGTTGTCTGAATGTTAATCAATAAAGCAATAAATAAGCTGCCAAGTTAGGCATATCTTAGCTGTGGATTTTGGTCATAATTCTCTAGAGCATGTTTAGGCAGAGAAAGAAGTTGATTTCTATTGAATTTGTATTCAAATTTAAGCCTTAGAAACAAAATACAGATCTTCAGTTAACACTGGAGGAATCCTTCCTTTACACTTCAAGAACAGGATAAAAATGTCTTTGTGCTACAACATGCAGAAACCTGAACTTCTCTAAGAGTTTATATACATCAAGTTGTTCCATTTTTTCCTGTGAATGACTTTGAACAAGACGAATGTAGAAAAAGCACAGAACCAACAGCTAGAATTTATATACTTCAAAAAGAACTGGACTTCTAAATATACCAAAATAAGATGTGTATGTAGCCTTAAGATATCTGCTATGAGTGTCTTCCAGCCCTGCAGGTTTGCAAGACTTGTTAGACAAAACCCAGCTGACCTGGCAGTCCTTTGAGTAGGAGGTTTGATAAGAGACCTCCAAAGGCCCCTTACAACCAACACTTCTCTGATTCTGTGCTTCAAAGCAAAACAACAACAAGTGCTTTTTCTTCTTTCATTATTCTATTTTCTTATTCTATTTCATCAGTATGGTAAAAAAAAAAAAAACAAAACACAAACAAGAAAGAAATAAAAAAATGTGTAATTTTCAAGAAGGAACATTTGTGAAAACAATCAATTGAGAAATACAGGACAGTCTGAATACTCATCCAGGTAGAAAATTGATAATAATTAAAAATAAATAATGTGAAACCTGTTCCAATCAAAAATAAACAAAAAAGACAAAAACTAAAAAAGCATTTGTTACTATAGCAGATAAGCTAAACATTGCATAACAAAAGAAAGAGTAAGGACAGTCTGTACCACATGAAGAGAACAGCACAGTCTCTTCTGAAATACAGCTCTGCACTGGAGCAGAAAACAAACTGTGATAATCCAAAAGCCAATTAATTACTTGGAATTAAAATGAAAGGAAAATTCTTTAAGAATTAGAGCAACCTGCTGCTTCACTTTTTTCATCCTGAACTGATTCATTAACAAATATCTGCTGGTTTTTGAAATTCTTAAAACTCGGAGGCCCATTGATCTTAACATGAGATGATCTACAAATTCTTCCAATGTGAATTTTTAAACCTAAAATTACGTGAATGTTTGGGGTATCCAAACAACAAATCATAGAATCATTAAGGTTGGAAAGGACCTCCAAGACCATCGAGTCCAACCTTTGACAGATCACACCTTGTCAACTAAACCAGAGCACTTAGTGCCACTTCCAGCTGCTTCAGGGAGTTGTAGAGAGTGAAAACGTCCCCCTGAACCTCCTTTTCTCCAGGCTGAGCCCTCTCAGCTCCCTCAGCTGTTCCTCATATGATTTATTCTCCAGAGTAAATTACCAACTTCATAGTCCTTCTCCTACCATTCCTACCTTCTAAGCTGAAACAACTAGAAAATTAAATCCAAACTAAAACTGATAAGAGCAGCAGTTTCTTTGCTGCTCACAAGAATACACTGTTTGCCATGAATATTCACCTCAGTAAAATAGGAACCCCAAGATAAATGGAAATGGGCACAAAAGAGTTACAAAAAGCTATGCCAAAGATTATTTTCACTTTCAAGTACTCATGGTTTCCTGTGTTCCTGAAGTTTTATAAATAACATAAAAGCTAGCTAGCATAGCAAGAGACCTAATTATAAACAAGTTATAATTAAGTACCATCTCTAAATTATGTAACATAATATCAATATAAGCGTATTCATTATGTAAATGGTTATTTTATTGCTCATTTAGAATACATAATGGAAATGCAGATAGTAGGTGGACAGCATGCTAAATAAAGGCACAAATGAAGGAAACATATCTTGGCAGAGACAGAAGATGTAGGTGTGAAAGAACAAGAGCAACACTTAGTTGTCTCTTCGATCACAGACAGGAATATGTGCTCCTGAGCTGGTCTCATGCATCATATCCCAGTGTGAAGATTTCAGTCAGCACAGACACTCAAAACATTTGCTTTGACTTTGAGGAGCCCCTCTCCTTTTTCCCTCTCTCTCGGGCATGAGAAGGATGAGGAAAACACACACACATCGAAATTCCTGCTGTTTTCCCTACCACAACTTAGTCCCAAATAAACACAAGAGCTCTCTCTGTATGCAAAGGTGACCAGCACTCAGGATCAAACCACATACATGAAGAGCTTAAAAATGTTCAGTGGCTCGAGCTCCTAAGGAGGCGGCCAGAGACTGAGGAACTCGTGTTTTCTGTGGACCACGTCAGGGGATACTTCCCTGCACCTGCTGCCCAGGTAAAGTCCTGAACTCTGTGAAATTAAATAATAGTTCACCACCCTAAAGCAGAGCTGATTCACCTGATTCACTCCAGGTGAACTATAGTTGTAATTATTTTAAGGAAATTTCCCAGTCTGACCAGTCACACTCCCACCACCAGACACTGGTTTAGGACTGAAGCCCCTTTGCAGCCGTGGCTCTGGTGACCCCTTGGGTCCCACTTGGCTCCCACACATCCCACTCCCAGTCAGACCAGGTTTCCTCACCAGTCTGACCCCAGGTTTTCCTTGGCAGAGTCTCAAGTGTCCCGTTCCATAAATCAGTTTATTCACAGTGCACTAACACAGAAACAGCCTGAGCTGGTGCCCCCAGGGAGGGACCCCAGCAAAGGACACCCTGGAGCTCCACACCCTCACAGTCCAAGGATGTGGAAGTCTCATCTCTTCCTCCTGAGCCCTCAGCTCATGTCCCTGTGTCCCTCACCTGGCTGATCCACGGGTCTCCAGTGCCCTTTGTTAGGCAAAGGTTGACACTTCATGGCCTCCAGGGCTCCACCTGCATCTCCACACTGAGCTACCTCTGCACCAAGTGCATTCCTCCACAATTATTTCAAACAGCCCCCCACAGATCAGTGTCACACCTTTACAGGTCCCAAGTGCAGAGCAGGGTGGGAGCAGCCAACAAACACTGTGTCAGCTCAGATAACCCTCCATGAAAAGCAGCAATCTCTCCATGTGGCACCTACTGAGTCCTCATGCTCTTTTGATAAGATTTATTTATTTAGCCAGAGTCATTTTCCAAATAAGCCTTTCTTCCTCCCTCTCTGTATTTATTATTTGGATTATTTTACAAGCCCTAGTTTCAGCTGCTGAGGTTGTCAGCTTGTAGACACTTAATAACAACATTTAGCTCTTTGGATTTTATGTAAGGAAAACATTAGTCAGTGCTTTAAAAAACACTTCATCTTGAGCTTCTTTGAGAAATTTGAAGTGTAAGAATTAGTAGCTGTCAGCATGTAAACCAAATATTTAAATATCCTTTAAAAAGAAATATTTTGCCAACCATTTACTCAAGTCTGAGTCCTACAAAAAGCTTCAAGCCAATTCCCAGCTCACTCCCTTCCTTCAGCATCCCTCCAAGCTGGTTTTTTCCCCAAGAAGTTCAGCACACCCTTTGCCTGCTTTTACCTGACATGTCTGTTCAAACCCTTAGTTTGAAGAATGATACTGCCCATTATTTAGCAGGGTTCATAAGTCATAGCTAATATCATTACAGCTCTGCTGTATTTGGCTCTCTCACACACCTCACCCTTACAGCTTATTAGTTGTTCAGCATATTTGCTTTTGTAATAAGAGAAAAATCCCTTGACAATGTAGAATCACAGAATGATTTGGGCTGGAAGGGACTTTAAATATCATCATCTCTCAGTTCACCCAACTCCTGCCTGCTACCTCCACAACTTTTACAATAAGCAATTCTTTGACAACAGGGGTAATCCCAGTTTGTAGATAATGATCAGACTTGGCTGAATCAAAACCTGGGGAATCTCCTTTCCTTGATCCAGCTGCCTTACAGCTGGTTTGGCACATCCCTCTGCTACAATTACTAACAGTTTCTTCAGCTAAAACCCCAGAAACTGCAGTTTCCTTGGTGTTCACAGTACAAACACAACCAAAACACCACCACCCCCAGGGCATCATTATCAACAACCAAAAAATCCTTTAGACTAAAATTACACGAGTTTCAGCATCAATTCTCAAAAGAATTAAACTAAATTTCCAGGCCTACATTATTCAAGCTGTGTTGGGAATGGGTAGTACTTAAAGTTCACTGTTTAATTTACCTTATTACCACCTTTGGTAATAAGATACAAATCCATTCTGAAATTCAAAAAAAAATTAAATTACACTAGTAAATAATTTTTTTAAATAAACAAAAGCTTTGCCAAGTTCAGGAGAGGCAGATTCCCAGCTCACAAGCGTTTGAGCATGCACAGCAGTTCCCTAAATCATGTCTTGCTTTAGCAGATACATCACTATGTGCTTTAAAATGCATCATGAGTAGTCCCATTACCTGAAATGGGATTGATTCCAGCATATAAAACTGGGCCAGAATTAAGGCTGTGCTGCAGCTGGATATTAAGTAGTCTTATTTATTTAATGAGTAACATGTACATATCCTTAAGGGTTTTTTTTTCCTTCTTCCTAGACAGGAATGAGTTTATTCTCTTCAGACATTAACATTTGTAGACTGAAAAACTTGATGTTATTTTCCAGGCAGTTCTTATGTAGCATTTTATCCTCAAATATGTTCAGACTTGGAATTTAACAAAAATCTGACTCAATTTTGTAATTTTTGATGCTAATTTGTTTTTGTTGAAATAACTGCCACTTTCTGCTCCAAGTCAGAAAATGAGCAAGGTAATCACCCTCTTTTATTCAGTCATCTCTCTAACCCAGCACCAAGAACTCCAATGAGACCTCCTGCAGAAATAGCAGAACAAGCCTGACATCCATCAGATCTGTGCATAAAGATGACAAGCTTTTGTTGAAACATATTTAATTTTGCTGTCTTGAAACATACAGAATTTGATATTTATTCAGAAAAATTTGAGTCATCTTTCCCAAGGCAGAATCTGAAATCAATCATTAAATGAATAAAATTACTCTGTGTCCTTTACAAGCATGAGATACTGTAAAGTGCTACAATTTGCTCAAAGAATACTCAATAAATATTTAATATGGTTTCTGGACTCTAATTAGCTGTTCACAGCAGGCAAAATCTCTGAGACCACATTTGTCCAATGGTCAAAAATCCATTATAACTGGCCTTTTATTTACAGGAATGCAAACTGCGTTTTCATTATAGCACCTCCACCATAAAATTAAAAAATAACCCATTCATTAGCAATCAAAAGCACGGGGTTTTCATTGGTATTTGTGCTGCAGAAACCTGGCCTGAAGGATGAAAACTATTGACTAAAATGAGGGGGAAAAAACCTGCAGCAACTTGCATCATGCATTATAGATCCTCACGAGAAACCCCAGTGGCTCCCAGGCTTTGGAGGCAGAATTTCCTCCTCAGATCCTCTTGGTAATAAGCTGAGTTGGGCATTCTGAGCACGGGGAGAGAGCACATTCCCCCAAAGTCAGGCTGACATCAAGGCACAGTAACTGACTATCACCATCCAGTACAATCCCAGGAGGAGGAATTTGCACTGAATTTCTCACACTTTAATCCACATGTGTGAATTTAAAGGGAAGGTGATGGAAAAGCAAGAGTAATATTTGATTCTAGAATTTTAAGGGTAGGAATAAGCCTATGTTTGAGGGTCTGGAGGTGACATTTCAGCCACAGAAAGGAAATTCAACCCCTGGTTATTAAGTTTAAGGTACCAGTTTCAAGGCTGTGGAGTCAGGTCATTTTATAACTCAATATAAAACAAGTGTTATACAAGTACAAGCAGCATTCTGCTGTCTTTAACCTCTATCATCTAAAGTCATATTAACAGGCTAAAGTCAGCTGCAAATAGTGAGAGAAAAAAAATTTAATAGATCACAGACCTTCAATATTGAAGCAAGTTCTGGTAACCCCCCAAATTTTACAGCTGTTATGAGGTGGATGTTGCCTACAAGTACATCCCTAGAGTCACCAGTGAAGAAATATTAATCCATGTTCTCTCAATTCAATTCCTTTAAATATTTGTATTGTTCGTTTTTTTATTGTCAAAACCAAACACCAAAATTACATTTATAACATAAAATTTAGGACCTCGAGAATGGCTCCTTTCTCTGCTCTTTCCTGGGCTGGATAAATGACTTAACTTTTAATAAATGACCAATTTTCTCTTTTATAGTTTTCCAGCTGTAAATGGAGGCGACAGGCTCTTCACAGCTCACAACACTGGCAGGAGACAACATTAGCACTTCACCCCATTAGCTTTAATAAGTGAGAAGGAATTATTCTCTAGGATATAAGGATTCTCCTTCCTGTCTTTGTATGGATACTGCACTTATTCACATGAGTGTTAGACAGTCTTTTCTTTTTTTTTTCCCCTTGGTGTTTTTAGAATAATAAGTTCTGATGCCCAATGAATTCACAGACCTGTTCCTGCTGTTTGAGGTTTTCCAAGCACTGATGGCCAACTGCACTCCAGCATTACAGGTTTGCAGGATGGGCTATGTCATGCCCATTTTAACATCAGACAGATAAATGTTATTAAATGAGCCCTTAAATGTAATAGAATTATAGTGGGAAAATGTAGTAATAAAGCAAATTATATCTGTATAATCACATGATGTGGAAATAGGCTTTGTCCACTTTGTAGTACCCTCAGAAATACAGATTATCTCTGGAATTTTGAAAATATGGCTGAATGATGCAGCACATTTTTTAACTAAATATATCTTAATCGGGTTTTTTGTTTGATTTTTTTTTTACTAATAAACATGGAGAGATTAACCTTGTTTGCTTAGCAAAACTAGCTAACAATCTGTGCTAATTCCTTTTATTTGTAGTGTTTCTCTTGGAAACAGCAGTGGGCTACACCTAATTAACTTTTGGATTTGGGCAGCAGCAAAGTAATGAAATAAGTAAAATTCATATTAAACACTAATAAACCATATTTATGGCTAAGAAATCATTCACATATTTTCTTAGTCAAACTTCATTATGAAATAGATAATTTTTTACCAATAGTTTGAAAAAAATAACAAACTAAGAAGTGATGCAACACCCCAGCTATTTCAGGGTTGGATGGGGTTTAGGCCTTTGGTGAGGACCTGGGTATTATGTCACAGCCAGACTTGTTTGTGCCCATGGAAAGTTTAGAATTTACAGCTCTGCCTTCAAATACCACCCACTGACTTTAGATTAATAAAAATATATTGTTGAACTTCAGACTAATAAAAATCAGCTGTTAAACTCCATTTTTCCCCTGCTCCCCACACTGGGTCTAACCATATATTGATAAATGCAATATATTATATCCTCTGAATAATGTTTGTGGGGTTTTCTTACTGCAGAGTGAACATGATTTATGTGTTTACCTCACTCACCTACCTGCCAACAGGTCTAGAGAAAACCAACCATGGCTTAAAATAGTTATAGTAACACAAAACCTTAAATGCCACCTGTACTTCAAACTTTTTTTAAACAAAAACCTGAATTTCCACAGGAAAAAAAAATCAGAGAAAGTCTTTATTTTTTTAAGACAACAAGCACTTAAAAAGCAGTTAAATTTTAGTGAGATATATTCACTCAAATCATGCTTTTATATTCTTTAAAATTTTCAGAAAGACAGGTTTGATTTCACTGGCCTTATTACCTGAGAAGAACTTGGTAAAGCACATTAATAAATGTTATTTATAATTTTCTTTTTCACTAGATTCAATAGGAGCTTGCTGTTTTTCCCACAGAAAGGATAAAACAAAGCCCTGCCCAAAGAATACACAATGAATACTCAGAATAAACAGTAACTGCCTTGCTTAACTTAGCCCAAAAGTTTAAAAAAGAAATACTTTTAAAAGCATTTTTAGTGCCTCCTCAATAGAAAATTGCTTTAGTAAACACATTAAAACAAAAAGTACTTCTCTGTAACTCTGCATCAGGCAAAAATCAGTCTATGGTACACAATATTTCAATAAGGAAACACCATCACAAAACACTGTAAATAGCAATTTCTTTTCTAACTCTAGATTATATTTTTTGCTAATGTTTATCAAACACTTATCATGGTGCATTAAAGAAAATATAAGAGAAGGCTGTGCTACAGAGTCAGATAATGCTGTAGATCATAATTGGAAGAGACAAGCAGTCACACACCAGTCTGAAGGTGTATTTCTGGAGATATATCGAGGCCCACACAGGTTTTTAGGATACAGGGACCCAAAGCCAGGTCCCTGTAACACGTACCAGGGGAGAAGGGAGAATATGACCTTCAGCTTATCTGTTACCCACTGTCCCAGAGAACTAATGGGCTCCGAGCCTGCCCAACATTAACAAATGCACTGGATCAGGGCAGGAGATTGGGGAAGGAATTGCCTTATTAACAGCTGCTGAATCTTTGGTGTTTGTACCTGAACTGTGGGAGCATGGTTTTGTTGTAAATCCCGAACATTAATCCTGGCTCCAACACTGACTTGGCACATGGATTAAGTGAAGACATTCTATTCTCCACATTTTTTGTTTGTAGGATTCTCATGCTCACCTTGGCTAAGTCCTTCCTTGCCTCTTGCTTTATAACATTCTGCCTGTTTACCTGTTTCTCATGGAACAAGTGGCATTTTTCCCTGAAAGAAACCTTAGTGTACTTTTCAGCTACTTTTTCTCCTACAGCTGATATACTCTTCATTTTTCCCTACTCTTTATCTCAGCTCCACCACAACAGAACGTCAGTTAATCAGGATGACTTTTGTTTGAATTTACCAATTCCCTAAATGGGGTACAGTTATTAGCTGAGATTAGATCTACACAAATACCAAGGTATTTGAACTGTTCTGTCATTTACAGCTTCAGTCACTGGTGTCTTGCTGGGATATTCCAATTTTAGTTTGGATGTACAAACCACACTGAGCCCCACTCCTATCATTTACATATACATCCTTCCAGTCTCACAAAGCACATTTTAGGATTGAATCCAGAAATCTGCTAATTTAGTATTAAGCAATTCACACTATTGTTTCCTTTGTTCACTTACAGTTTTCTTTGTATTCTTTTTCTCGTTATCCCATTACTATTTTTAGATATTACCCACTACCTATATGTTTTTTCATTCCATCACCCATATGCTAAACACCTACTTCTCTCTGAAAAAACATCAAATGTAATCATTTATTCAATTCCCTCTTCTTTAACAGATTTCACTATTCTGACCCTGTTGAAAAACCTGCCTTTTGGCCTTTGATAGATCTCAAAGTGAGAGGCTAACAAAGGGGTGCAGGATCAAATCCCCAGTGGAACTACTGACTCTCCTGTTGCTGAATTGCCCTTGGATGGAGCTTCAGCAGCAGATCAGCCCAGCAGGACACAGATATTCCTGTTTCCCACTTATTTAGGCATCACCTTGTCCTCCAGGATGCACAGCTCCTGGTTATTCCAGAGACAACTTGGGTGTAGAGCCATATTGGCATTTATTTCCCCCTAACTCAGGGATCGTGGTTCTGCTTCAAGCCTAATTATGTTCATATAAACTACAATTAGTTTTTCTTGTTTACCAATTAGCCTGGAGGATTTGCTGAATGTATTTTGATGCTCAGCCACCAGGTACTTGCAGAAAGTGCAAATTATGAGCTAAGAATTAATTTGTAATAGAGTGGAATCTAAATAAAGAATGAACACTTAGTAATTTATTTATGCGGTAACATCAACTACACAAAGTAATTCTTGTAAAAATCAATGCAGTCTTATTTCCTGGCAGTGACAGCTGGATTAAAAAAACAAATCCAAACACACAGAGTACATTTCTAAATAATCCAACTCTTTTCTTCTCTTTTTAATTCAGACAACTCATATTATCTAAATTGTTTTGTGCGATATTTCCTGTTCCAAATTTCATTAGTGCTATAAATGCTCAGTGTAGTATTTTTTTCAGCCGGTTCCACTGTTGTTATCTATATGTAAAGAACACGAGTATAATGAAAAACTCTTCCTTGGAGCTCCCTTGAGGCAGTGAGATTCTGGGAGCAGCAGGAAAATCCTTATTGTATCACATTGGAGGAATAATCTCATGATTTTGTAGTATGCAGCAATCAACGGCTGGTGAGTTTGATTAAATATTGAAGCTGAGGCATTTAATCAATCCTGATAACCATTTATGGGAGGCACACTCAAGCTCAGGCATTTAATCAATCCTGATGGCCATCTATGGCAAGAACTATAGACCACAAAGTAATAAAGATTATGGCTATTATACAAAAACTATCCCACAAGAAAGAGAAATGGGAAAACTATCTCCCACTGTCTCAAAACATGGGCCTGTTAATGTTCTTTGGATTCTCCAAAGAGATGATCAGTATATCCAGGACATTACTGAGAAAGGAAGTCTGTCCTTGACATCCAGGCACTCTGGATGGAGATAATGTGGTGGTGGGAATAATCTGACAATACCCAATTTAGGAAGTCAAACCCTACAGAGATCAAAAGAGAAATTTGAGCTACCAGTGGAGAGCAGTGGGAGGATGGCAAGTTATTTCCTCCCAAAGAACTAACAAGATCCTTAGAGATCCTGTGGCCAGCAGAGCCCTCCATCCAGGTATTCCTGCATCAGTCTGACCCCTCAGTCAGGAACTGCATTCCCAAGGGGCCTGACAGAGATTTATAGCTGACAGTATGTGGCTGGAAAAAGAATCAAAAAAAGGATTAAAACTGCTTCATAGATTTTCACACCTGCTTCACACTCCCTGCAAAAAACGCTAAATCACAGAGAAAGTCATTCCTCTTTCCCACCCAAATCACTCCTTGAGAGAACAACATTGACTGGATTTTGGTACTTTAATCCTGCTGAAAGCATATCTAAGTTTTTAGTGTTTCCTTACAAGTAAAAACTTTCCAGCTGCTTTTGCAGAGCAAAAAATGTCAATAAGTTCTACAAGATATTCGGTGCATAAACCAAAATCAAAAAGCCATTCAAATTGAATAAACTCACATTCAAATATCAATATGGTGGGCAGCTCTGACCTCCAAATGTTTGAGCCCCTTTATTTTTTATAATCTGTGCTGTGAAAAAAAACCTGCCAGTTGATGAAGGCACCATTGATACGTGTCAAACTCTTTGCATAAAACTTTGGTTAAGGCTGGACAGATCTTCAGGGGCAGAATTATTGGTGTCAAACAGCTAAGAATACTTTGGGGTCACATGGTCTTATTGAGGAAGCAGAGAACCAAATGTTTTCTCCAAGAAACGGGCTGGGTGGTGTCCTAATTAAACGAGGTTTAAGAGATAATCCTTGGATAATTGTACATTACAAGGACTCCTGACCTTGCTAAAGGAGCAGTCCCACTCATTGGGTTAAATATCTGTTTACCTGCCTCGATTGTTAAATTTGGAGCCTAAGAATATGCCATCCCTGCACGTAAGTGTACCTGCATTAATGAGAAACGTGCCTGATCAATGCCCACAACACCTTCCCTGCCCCTCTCCCAGAAACCCTCACTGCTGCTGACACTTCCAGGGAAAAGCATTCCAACAAAATGCAAAGCAGTGACAGCAACCCATTCTCAGCTTTTTAACACCATCACTATCATAATTACAGTGTTTAACCACTATTATCTTACCTGTTAAACACACAATGATTCATTTTCCCCACTATGAATGTTCTTCACATGTATCATTTCAGCCCTGTGTGTGTATATAATAAAATGAAGCCACAAGCGTGAGTTTTATAAGTTACAGTTCCAAGAGCTGTTAATTTAAAGCCATTCATAGTATATTTAAATTTTACAAGCAGTGTTATCAGTGGTGTCACTGTAACACGTTTACATTGCTGTTTTATTACTTTTGAATTTTGCATTCTCCTATACAAGGCAGGGTGGATTCTATTAATAAATGAGAAAACACTGTCATCAAGTGCTTCACCTTCTCAGAGAGTGGTAGTTACTGTTTTCAGCTCCTCCTTCCCACAGTTCTCTGTCTGGGTAGTTTAGTGACCCAAATATATGACATTAAGATTTAGGTCCTCAAATTTAACATCAGAGAATTTGTAGACATTTCCCTTCAATCCTCCCTCTCCCTGGGAAGCAGAAATCACACAATCATTATTTAAGAAGTATTAAGAACTGGAAGATAAGTAGTTATATATATTACTGGTTGTTTTATATATATAGTTTTATACATTATATATATAGTTGTTGGTTTTGTTTGTTTTAATTTTCTTACTGATAGGTAAATCCAAAGTATAGCTAAAAAAACCACACAGCAAAAAGTATCAAAAGCAGGTCTACAGCTCAGCAATTATAACCTAGTGTATCCAGCAGCCATCGAGACCTATAGAAGTCCTTCAGAATTAATTGAGCTTTTACTCAGAATGCTGCTGACACTGCAGGACATTTGGCCAGGTCAATAGGACTCTTCAGTGCATAATCACACGAGCCTACAAAACTAGCAGAGCTTTCCCAGTATCATGGACATTAAAGCATTTCTCTTTTCAGTGTACAACGTGATGAAGGCAATGTGGATTTTCTGTCTTTCCTACAGATCTGATGACAGATATTTCTCCAACCAGCAATCAAAAATTAAATCATTAAATTATTAGAGGACAAAGTTGTCAAGCTGAAGGTTGATTTGAAAGCTCTGTTTTTAAGATAAATGATATAAAACAGGCTATTGGGTGTTCTAGCAGGGACTATGGTGTTCTGAGCAATCTAACTTTTCTTCTCAAAGTGAATAAAAATGTCAAGGGCCTCCCATTTGAGGGGGAAAAATGGCTCCTGTAAAGCCTTGAGAAAAGCTCTGTCATCCCATCCACCTCAAAAGAAAACTCATACAGAACACACAGAACTGGGAATAGACACAATTATGGAAACCTGTTGAATTTCAAGGCAGCACCACACTGGTTCAAGCTTCTTGAATGAAAAAGCAAAGTTTGGTAGAAGAAGATGTAATTATTGAAGAAAGTGCAAGAAACTACAGAATTGCAAGTGAATTAATAGGACTTCAGGGAAGAAAAGAATCCAAACCAATTGAGCTATTTCAGGGAACACTCCAACATACCTTTGGTGAGGCAGCAAAGGGGCTTTGAAAGTGCAGTGTTGGGCACTTACATAAAGCAGCTTAGGTGGGAAAAATATCAATTAAATTAGAAGCTTGTAATTTTAATGAGAACATAATAGAATAAAACAATAGAATTGTTAAGAAAAAAATATCTGTTTCAAAATATTTGACTGCACAGAGACCAAAAAGGAAATGCTATGGAAATGCTGCTCTGGGTATGTGGGAGCATCGAGGTTCTGAAATGGTGGGAATTCAGAAAACCCACAAGAAATTTAGATGTATCAGAAGTTCCATCAAAAATTTTGCAATTAAGGCCCTAAAGAAGAAGAAATAAAGTGAGAAAATATATAGATATTTAGGAAAAATGTTTTTCCGTACATTATTTCTTAAATAAATTGTATCTAATTTCCTGGTGAGAATCATGAAATATGGCTGGAAGAAATGTAAGCATTAAATGAAGGTGAAAAGCGTAGTTTCTAGCCTCAGATCAATGTCATTTGATGCAACCTTAATCATTAAATCACAAAGGGAATCCAATTTTTACTTAATTAAAATATTGGACTAATACTAGATTTCATTCTATAGAGAAAAATACTCCATTTTCCTCAGCCTAGTGGGTATTGTTGAACTGTGCCTTGACCAGCCTGGCTAATATCAACTATTATTTTATCTTTCCATCTCCTTCATGGGAGAAAAAAGGCTGGATTATCACTCCAAAGTCTCCAAACCCTGACACTGTGAGCAGAGGTCAGAGCTAAAAAGCTTAAGTGCCTCCAGGTTCCCCATCACTCTCCACTAAATCCAATTTTGGAAAACGATTTCTGTTTCTCAGTATTAGAATTCAAGGTATTTCTTAAAGTCTTACAGTGCAGGATGTGCTGTGCTGGAGAGATGACATCCACTTAATGAGCTTATTTTAAGTTTCACTAAATTTTACCTATCTTTGTTACATGTTTGCAATAGACTGTATAGACCAAAGGACAAGCACTAAAAACTTGTCAGTTTTCTCAATAACTGAGAACAATTAATGAGTTTCTATGTTACGGATGTGAGTGTTTTTTGGTTTAAATTTCCTTTTAGAAACTGTCAACTGACAAATTCTGGAAAATTGAACATTAACTCCTTGTCCCATCCTCTTACAATGGCGGTGTGCTTTGAAGTGACAGAAATAAAGTCACTGCACCTGGAAAAGCTCCTGAATCTTTGACAATTATTCACATAATATTGTGGAATCGAAGGAGAAGATGAGAAAGAAGAAATTTATTAGCACTATTCTATTAATTCACAATCTGTACATCACACAGAATATCTGGCAAGCCCTTGTGACTTACTTGAAGGGAATTCTAATGATATCATCATTTCAGCAAAAGAAATATAATGACACAGACAGAAAAATAATTACTCTCATTACAAAAGTACATATTAAAAGCTGCATTAATTCCATAGGGAAGTAAAAAAACCCTGAGACACATTGAAATAATTCCTAGGAAAGTGACAGGTGTTTCAAAACTAAGAAACAAAAAAAATCAGTAGGACACTACATAACTCCAGGGCAAGGATCTGCAAATGAAAGCAGATCAGCAGTAATTTATGCACATGACAATTAAAAAAAAGCAGAAAAGGAGTCTGAAATGTGAAACCTCTACACAAGCACACCATAAGCTCTACCTTCTTGAAGCACAAAGGAAAAGCGATCAAAGGATTTCTGCTAAATTAAACCAACTACAACTGTTCCATTTAGGAAAACTGCAACAGAAGTGACAAAGGTATTAGGCAGGAGGAAGTGATAGCAACTATACACAGACCAATAACTATAGAAAACCTCAGATTACTGGGTTCTGTTGCTGTTGAAAAACTATTTGTCTCAGAACCTCCTCAGCAAATCCCCACTTATTTGAAACATCCCTCACAGCGCGTTCTCCATTACTGTTAATTAGCTGGGCTTCATTTCCACAGGGACTGTGAAAGCAGCAGAATCATTGCACAGGCAGGAAATTACAGGTACAGAGATTTCCCTGCTCCTGGCAGCTCCCAGCCCTGCCCTGAAAGGATCCTGCATCTCCTGGCAGTGGCTGCTGGGTGCAGAACAGCAGCATCCCCTGGAGCAGGCAAACCCCAATGCCCTGGGGCAGCCAGGACACACAGCCCCTCTGTCCTGGCCCTGGCTGAGCCCAGCACACCAGCCAGCAGCCAGGATATGTGTAAAAGTGGGGCTGGTGCAGATCCACAGCTGGGACAGTGGCAGCTGAGCTCAGGAAACCTCTGCACCCCACAACCAGCAGCTTAGAGATGCCAAATCCCCATGGCATCCTTGTCAGGGCTCAGGGGAGGCACATTTTCCAAAGGCTCAGGCACTCTTTGTGCATATAACAGAGCCCAGTGGTTTTTTCTGCTTTTAGTTGGTTTGCTTTGGGTTTTTTAATTTTATTTTTTTGGCCGGGGTTTAGGTTTTTCTGTTCTTTTTCTTGTTGGATTTTTTGTAGCTGGTTGGGTTTGTGAGTTTTGTTTTCAAAAAATCCCAGTTTTTCCAGTCAGACAAAATTCTGTACTGGATGTGAGATATGAATACATTTTGCAGCAGAATCATGGTTTTGCATTGTCAGTCCCTATTTAACATTATCAAGAGTCATTTTTATGCAGCTATTTACCCTACAGACACTTTGCTAATGTATTACTCATTCCCAAACTCTATTTATCTGTTTAAAGTGCACACTCTTTCTACTGAACAGCAAGTTAAAAAAGAGAAGTCTCTTTAATGAAAAAAACCATGCATCAAGGATTACCAATAATGTTTCTACAAGAGATGCAGGCCTTTTATTTTACTTCCCTACAGCTGAATATCCCACAGATTTAAACTTCCTACAAGCCAAATATCCCCATGCCTTTTTGGAATCAGTGGTAGGAAACTGTGGTGTAACATGTACAAAGGAGACAGATAAAGTCACAGATGGTGTCCCCCAACTGTGGGATTTGTTTGTTTGCTTTAACAAATGATGCTGGTCTTTAAAAAATAGATTTATTTCCCACCTCTCCTGTATTACTCTCTGGTTTTAAAACTCCAGAATATCAGAGCAGTTATGACTTTAGCAATTATTTCATAAGTACTTTTAAAATTTTAATATCCAGTCAAGTATCTTCATAATGTGCTAAGTTTGCCTAAAATTTAGGAGTTACAGAACTAAAATATCCAAATCAATATCCAGAAAGTATCACATCTTTGAACCAAATTAACTTGTGTAGGAGCAGTTAATCCTCTGTGTCAAGCCCCGCTGCCTTTTTATTTTTCGCCCCTTAAGTAATTTAAAAGATAATTTCCCTGAGGATTTCAAAGCCCTGAGATGTGCTGTATGAAGTAGCATCAGCTCTGCCTGGGAAGAAGGACACACTTCACATGTCTTTAAAATAAATTGCCAGAGAATGTAATGTAGCCTTCCTGGGTGCTTTCATCATAGCACAACCTATTTATTATCAAGAAAATGTCAAATTCAGATGCTAATTCAGGAAGCAAAATCTCATAGATTGAACCATACAAATGATACTCATAATACACAAAGAAAGAGCAGCAAAACATCTTGAAGGGAACAAAGGATGATGAATCTGAGCTCAAGTACACCTGTAATTACAATGGAGAGTGCACATAGAGGCAAGTTCTGTATGTGCATATGGAGATGTGATGCTGATGCACAGACTGAGCCCAGAGCAGTGGGAATGGATTCCCACAGAGCCACAAAATCCATTGTCCAGTTGAATCTGTGCAAAGCACAACTGTGGGAAGTGGCTGATGCTGCAGGTGATGCTCAGCTCTGGCAGAGCTCCCTGCTCCGAGTTGGGCTCTCACTGCACCTGACTTTGCTCATCAGTGGCCACAATCCTGCTCATTTCTAATCCCTAGAATTTTCTGCTGAAAGCAGTTTTATCAAATAACACAATTATGGCTGCTGAAGAAAATGGAAAGATATTTTCAAGCATTAACTGAAAAATATGTATTCTTATGGTTTGTCCTTTGATTTCCCTGCTCCCTGCTGATCAGCCAACCCCCTTCACATCTCCAAATTGTGAATATCCTGCACTTATTTAAAAAGCTGTGGCTCCCCCAAAAGAGCCAAAATCAGGTGATTGGTCTTGAATTTAAACTCCTGCATGAGCTTTGCTGAGTTTGGGGATACTGGAGAAGCTACATCTGGATGCTCCAGCTCACCACACAACTGATTTATACCAGAGGATGGAAGGTGTCTGCTCCAGATGGGAGAGTCATATATCCAGCAACTCAGCTTTTTCATCATGAGCAGAGTCAAAGAAAACAGCACCAGAACTCACAGATCTCATGGCTTTTGGATCACACCTCTGAGCTGCTTTTGCCCCAAAACTGAAAAAAACAATTACTTAAATTCAAGAAAAAAGGTGGAAAAAAAATGACACTAGCCATATATGTTTACACCAAAGATAAATCTCAAAACCTTGCAATGTTCTCAATTTTATAGTGCTGGAGAAGCAGTATTTTGACAGAGTACTTAGGTATTTAGGTTATGAGGGAGAAAAAAAAATAATAAAAAGAAATCACCCTTCTTGACTTAGAGAGGAAAGACAAGTATTTATAAAGAGGAATTATCTTATTTTAAATTCAGTGTGCTAAATAATTTAGCACAGTATGTTGTTTAGCAGAACCTTCAGTTCCCAAAGAAAAAGACCAATGTCTAATCAAAGTTGCCCACCTGGAAAATTGTGGTACTTGTTCAATGCTATCAGAATAGGCTCATTTACTATAGTGGCATTGTACAAAAATAGTCTTGTGTATAAAACATTATCCTGATTATAGGATTACTCCTGTTAGCAGCCATTCATTTTAAAGCATCACTACACTTCTCAAAGCAAGACAGAGCACTGTGTTATCCTGCAGTAATACTGCACCCTAATCTTGGAGCTCCTTGGGATAATTTCAGCTCAAATGCCAGGGTAGTTGACTAAGCTCCATTTCTTAATACCTGGAGTACAAGGGTGTTACATACGAGGCAAATCTCAAGAAGACTTAAAATTTCCAGCTGTTAAGTGACCTCCCCGTGCACTGTCCCTGCAGGTCACCACAGTATCTGCACAGAGACATTGGCTCCTTCCCTGGGAGCTCCAGGATCTGCCTTTTCCTTGAAGGACGGACTGGCTGCAGCTCAGCATCTGTCTGTCCACCAGTCAGCTGTTTGTAAATCACACCAAAATCTGATGGAGCAAGTGATGCAGCTGCTGTCTGGGCAGAGGGGTGGTGAGGCAGACTGGGATAAAGGGAAACAGAAGGGGTTAATAACTGTGGAATCCCTGCAGAGTCATTAGCCAGCAATAACCAGCAAATAAGACAGTGTCCTTTGCCTACTCAGCCCTGCCTGAGCAAACAGGGCAGCAATCACCCGGAGTCTGACACTGTACAAAGTAAATGACCCATTTGTGCCTGCACAGGAACAAACCCCACTCTTCCTCACACTAACATGCAATCACTCCCATCTCTTATACGCCTTCCCCAAGGAAGGAGGGAGGCAGGAGTCCTCAGGGTGTCAGTGCATTCAAAGATGCCCATCTCTCTATTTAATGACTGTGAAATAACTGAAGGAACAAGGAATTAATTTAGGGAGAGAGCACTGTTAGGCAGTCAGACAAGGCTCTTGAAACCTGACATCCTCCATATTTAGCCAAATGCAGTAAAGAGACAATTCACATCATCTGTTTGTTGGACAGAAATGGTCATATAGGAAAGATTAAATACAGTTTTATTTTAGAATGAACTTATTTTACCAACAGTACGGAAAGCAAACAGAAAACAAAAATTAATAATAGCACAGTTTGCTCTCCCATATGTTTTTCCATCTCACTATTTCACATGGCACTGTAAATGATATCACATTACTTGCTTACAAGTAATGAGCCATTGAGTAGGATCTTAGCAGATACCTAACAAGATGCACTTCTTTAATTGACTTTGTTGTTGGAGTGATTAACGAGGTGCAACTTCCCTTCTTGATATGAAATGTGCCCAAGTTGTTCCAAGCATTGTATAAACGTTTTCTCCATGAATGCTTGTGTGCAGTGAGAACAAATTTGGAAGATGAAATTCATAGTCTGTTTTAGAAGAGGGAACGTGTGCATAACTGTCCTTGTGAATCTCAAGGTGAAGGAAGTTTTCAGTTTTTTTTATGACACATTTTTGTCATTGTTACCATCAGCGATGGCTGGAGCTGACATTCTTATTAATAAGTTTTCAAAGTAATTCTCATGAAACCTAGGGAGGAGAGGATAAGTCAAACAGGCTGGTATCCTAACGGTCTCACTGGACAAATCTCTTGGAATTGCAAAATTTTGATGACACAACAAATGTCTGTCCACATTTTCCAAATTTTTACTCTAACACAGACTGACTGTGATGCTGATCAAAGAAAAAAAATCAAGAGAAACAGCTCAAGTTTGCAGCGTGCAAACAGGGAGAGAACAGAATAAACCAGACTCTGGTGAGCCATGTACAGAGCTGAGGGAACAGGCAGAAATATGGGGCACAGCCAGGATTCCAGCACAAATTATTGACCACAGGTGCAAATTCTCCAGTAGCCAGGATAGATGAAGTCACAGCACAAACATTAGCTCTTTGCTTTTCTAAAAGCACTTTTATCAGCTCCCAAAGGTAGGGAAGTCTAAAACTGGGATTCTGGTTATGGTGGAAGAGGCCCAAGAGCAGTTGCTGAATAACTGGCTCTGCACTTGAGAGTGATGCTGGCATGGTAAGAAGGGATACAAATGCAGACCCTGTTTCAGGGAATTCATAATTAATGACAAGATGCAGTAGGTTGATACCAGACAAACAGGTCAGAGGGTGGAAAAATATGAATGTGCTTTCCTGAATTCATGTTTGATAATTAGTGCAGTTCAACTATCTATTAGAATGGAGTGGGAGTGTGTAGAGAGCACTATTTTTCTCCAGCCTTTCCATTCTGGAGTTTACCAACATATGCTACTCTTCCAGTTGTGAATTTTAAAGTGGATTTCTCTTCCCTTTCACATCCAATTTGGAGCATAATATTTCATTGTCATTCTGTGATGTGGCAGCAATCAAGTGGAAATAGCAGCCAGTAGCCACAGTAAATCATGACTGGGGAGTAATTAACTCTTCTGTAATTAAACCTGGTATCTGGCAAGAAACTGTGGCATCTTATAACTAAAGAGTGGAAAAATTCACATCTAGTATAGTTATTGATGATCACTTCAAGCAAGAAAGCAGATCATCCCATACTCTGAACATCCTCACTCTAAACAAATAATTTCCTCACGCAGACCGTAACTGTGGACTGGTTGCACTGAACTCTGAGTTGCCCAATCACTGAATGATTGCCTCACCAACTACCCATTTCACCCAAACCTGCAGATTTCTTTAAATCACTATTAAAATTGGTATTTGTTGTGATCTCTAATGGAACTGCTAAATTTCTTAGCTATGCTACTCCAGTTGACAAGAAAGAGAACCAACACTACACTTTATAGGTTTAAGGGTCAGAAGGTACCACAGCACCTGCTCTTACCCCAGTCTAGCTCCCACTGTGGATGCTTTCACAGATCAACAACAGAGGTAACATATATTAGTGTGTCAGAATTTGAAAATCAGAGTCCCATTAATAGTCCACCTTGGGTTGATTTCACACATTGACATCGACTAATCTAATATCAAATATTATCTACACATTACAAAATTGAGCATCATTCAGAGCCACCTCAAATGTTCCTGGACTTTGCACAGTGTTTCTACTGAGGCAAAACAAGAACCTGCTTTAAGTGGAACCACATGCATACTATGCCTATTTAGTACTAATACAAGTAACTGTGCTTTTAGTTACACAGTTCCCCATGAATGTCAAAACTATGCCAACCAAGCACGGGCAAAATAAGGACACAGGTGGTTTAATATCTGTGGATGCTGACAGGACCTGTCAGCATAAATACAATGCACAGGAACTGTCAAAATGCAAATAGTGGAAAAACTCCTTAAGAACAGCTTATTGCCATTGCTGACCTCCACGAGAACACTGCAGTGCCAAGAGCTTCCAACAGACTGAAATGCAGAGGTATAATTGGCTCTGTGTAAGCTGAGCTTAGGGCTGCATCACAAAAAAAAAGTTGTTTAGATGCTAATTAATCCTATAAAAGTACAAGGAGGAGGGAATTGTGCCATTAAATTGCTACACAGTTGTTTTTTTGAGCCTCGTGTTCAATTTAAAATATAAAAATAAAAGGAGTTGAGTATACATTGGATTATTAGAAGCAATTTCTCCTTTTTGTAATGAAAAAATAAATATCTTACTGCCCTGCTGTTCCAGGCCAGTGGGGCTTTGTGATGATAACTCCTGGGCTCTCACTGCAAACACCCAATAAAGCTGCTAAGCTATAACACAAGCTGAAACCTCACAGGAAAACCTAATAGGGTGTATTGCTGGCTCTAAATCTAGATTTGTATATAGATGCATTCAGATTCCTGCATTTAGACACCTTGAAAATAGAGGCAATACCAATACCTGGAAAATACATTCCTCTGCACAGCTCTGGGAATATTTTGACTTTTGCTCCTTGAGCACAGACATGGTACCTCTCCTCCTGCTCACAGGGAAGTTAATAATGTATTGAATAACTGATACAAGAAATGAATCATTGTTGGGTATTTCTGTGGTTTCAGATCTGTTTGTTCTGCATAGTCTTTTGTTCTAATATTTATAAGCTGCCACAGTAAAATATGTTTTACAGAGAAGCATTTAAAAGATATCAGTCTTTTGTGAGTAAACTGTCATTTAGAAATTGCCTCACAATATTAATAATCTGGTGATTTTGGGCTCTCAGTAATTTCCTAAGATAATTACACACAGTATAGAGAGGGGGATAAAAATTAAAAAAGCCTTTTTAGGGGTTCTTTACCCTTCTTTTTACCTTTTTTTTTTAAGTCTTTTTAGCAAGGTCTAGTAAAAGGTGTCCCTACCCATAGTGAGAGGTTTGGAATGAAGGGATCTTTAAGATCCCTTCCAATATCAATATTTTTACGATTCTATTATAAGGGGTTTCTATTTCTCCTCCCGTTCTTCCCCTCCCCCCCATGTTATGACATTTGGTAAAATAAATCCAGAAACACCATTTAATGTGTTCATTTCCATTTGGATAAGGGCTGTGGAATAAAACAGGAACATCAACACTTCTTATTGGACTGGAACAGGAAAAATTCCTGATCCTATAAGCCGAAAAACTAAATCTTCCTGATACTGAGACAGACAGCACATAATTCTGAGAGCAAAGGGGGCAGGACCTGGTTCATAGCCTGATGCTGACAAGGACATGCCAAGGAGTTCCAGCATCAGGTGAGTGATGTGTGATTTGGGTGGGCAGAACTGGCACTTAAAATTTATTAACCCAGCTCCGGGTACAGCAACTCCAGTTCCCACTAATCCTGTTACAACATCAAAATTACACACAAACTGGTCACAGATGGCTTGTGGCTCCCAATCCATCTGGGATGCTGCAATCCACACAATTTGGCCATGGTGGCTCTTTAATCCTGTATCACTAAGCACAACTCAATGAAAATAAGGTTAGAGCCCAACCATTGTGTCTTCCTCTTGCCACCACCAAGTATCAGAGAATCATATGTTTTGGGCTGGAAGAGACCTTCAAGATCCTTCAGTTCCAATCCTCTGCCATGGGCAGGGACACCTTCCACTATCCCAGGTTGCTCCAAGCACCATCTATCCTGGCCTGGAACACTTCCAGGGATGGGGCAGCCACAGCTTCTCTGCACACCCTGTTCCAGGGCCTCCCCACCCTCACAGGAAAGAGTTTTTCCTAATATATCTCGTAAGCCCACTCTCTGTCAGTGTGAAATCATTCCCCCTTGTCCTGTCCCTCCAGGCCCTTGTCAATAATCCCTGTCCAACTTTCTTGTCAGCTCCCTTCAGGTACTGCAAGGCCACAATTAGGTCATCCCAAAGCCTTCTCTTGTCCAGGCCAAACAATCCCAATTCTTTCAGCCTTTCCTCATGGAAGCCTTTCCTAATAGAAGAGGTGCTCCATCCTTAAACGTCCCTACTATCTGGCTTTACATCCCAAATTGTTATNGTCCTTCTAATCAACTTATATTTGGCTTTACATCCCAAATTGTTATTTTCCATGAAGAAAACATATCTCCCCATGTGAACCACAGCTCATTCAATAGTAAATATTGATACATGGTGGTGCATTTTGGCAGGGAAGCACACTAGCATTGTGATTAAAAAGATGGAATTTTCTGCATGTTGAGCAAAGAGCTTAATGCCTTGATTTAGAAATACGCATCTAGTTAAATCCAGGCTTATGGGTCTTCCTCCCACTGATGGATTTAAGTATGTGCTTAAGTGCTTTTCTGAAGCAGAGCTTAACAGATGGAAAACCTTTTGAAACAAGAAGACTAAGAATCAAAAAGCCTTGAAAGATGGCTATTTAAATCTTCACATAATCCTATTTGCTCAAATATTTACAAGATTCCTTTTCTGTCAACAGCAAAAAATGTCATTATTTTAATAACTGTAGAGAACAGGTTAAACAGATAACTGAGAGGACCAGGGAAAATTAATTTTTTTAATTCAATGTGCTTGCAAATCTTTTTTCCCCCTCACTACCTGACCCTAGATGCTGCTAGCAGGTAGTCTCAGACTGGGGGACTGTTAGACATCTCCACCTGTCTCAGTAAGGATAAATACCTGTTCATGTCATGACAATCACTTCAAGCTGATCTATCAGAAGAGGAGACAGAGAACACAAGAGAAAAAGAAGCTGTTATTTAAAAATCAAAAACATGTTGCCAAAGGGTATGAAAAGACCAAATGCTTCACAAAGCTGCTATGGCTACTTAACTTATCTGAGTAAATGATACAGCAATTTAGAATAAAGCTGGAAAGAATGTGATGTGTGGAATTAATGAAGGGTGTGAGGCAGGGAATCTGAGGTAAAAACCTCAATTGCTAATGCATTTCAAAGTTAGAAATACACAAATATTTCATTAATCCATGTATCATTAAGACAAGGGAAAAAAGCTGTTTGGATGGATTTACAGTAACTGTCTGTCCTTTCACAAATAAAAGTCCTTCATTTGAGTGAGCACAACCCACATGCAGAATGGCAGTGTCATCTGAGTGTGACCTACAAGACTAAGGGAAAAAATGCATCAGAAGTGTTATTACTGATATAACTAATCATTCTGCTCAAGAAAAGCACAGGCCTGGGAGCAGAACAGGAGCACTGAGGAGGAGGAGAACAAAGGGTTTTGGCAGAGCTCAGCAGCAGAGATTGCCACAGCAAATGCTGGTTGCAGACAAAGGACATTTCAGCGGGAATAAAGCCGGAGATATATTTTAATGATAATGTCCCAGCTCTCCATGCCCTCTAACTCCCAAACATCTGCTGATATCTATTATGGTATTTACATTTATCAGAGTCTTGGCCTTGTTATGGCTCCTACCAGAATGCAAAACTGGAAATTACTCTATTGCAGCTAAAAATCTGCTCTTGTCTCCAGGCTGGTAAGTACACACTGATATCTCATCAAATTCCACTGATGTGCTTGAAGTACAGCATATGCTAAACTCTTTCACTGGAGCAATGTCAGAAATCCATGACTTTTCAGGATAAAAAATAAAAAACTAGAGGCCAAAGCAGCTAAAGTGGAAATAATAAAACACAATCCTTACAAAGGATTGCAGCTGAGTTACTGAGGTCCAGGGCTGCTCCTGTCAATAGACATAGATTGAGTTTTGATCAAGTCCCCCTCTAAGGGCACAGCAGCCCTAAGCTCACTGCCAGACAAATCCTATCTCTCTAGCACCAACAGCATTCCTAAAAAATGGCATGGTATTTCCTTAATTTGAAGAGTTTTTTGATTTCCATATATTAGTAGATAATACTGCTAATTCTAGAAAGACTATTGTGCTAATGGTATCCACAGCTCACATACATTCATTTTAAAATTAAAAGTGACATTTACACGTATTTTCATAGGACTGGTACCTGACACAGGAAAAATATATCCCAAGAAGGATGCAACATTTCATCTGCATGTTTCATTCGATATTTTCAAGTTTTGGAGACTTGTACAATGATTAATGTATTTATCCAGCAAACTCCTGCATTCATTATCAGTTTATTATCAGCTAGAAAGACAGAAAATAAGACCAAATTTGCAGAAGTGAGCACCTCTGTTTCAGTGTGGAACTACTGCAGAATGTAAGCACTCTCAACCTTTACAAAATGAAGCCCTTGATGTTTAAACACTGACATTCCCTTTGTGATGTCAAATGGCTATCTTTGCCTTTTGTGAAGACTAGGATTCACAAACAGAATGCAAAAATGGTATTTATCACAATGAAGGGGAGATGAGAAAAAGGGGACAGCAAGAAAAAATGTAACCCAAGGAAAGGAAATGAAAGAATATACATATGTGCTGCTTTAATAAAAGACTTAAGAAAAAAAGAGATCCATCTTAGAAGACTAGGCAACGGGCACAGGAGAGCCAGTGAATAGGATTAGATAAAGAGCTTAAAAAGATAATAAAAATAGTTTATTCAAGAAATAAAATAAGAATGAGAAGGGGAAAAATGGAAAAAGAATTCACATTTTTAGCACAATGGATAATGGGAAAACTATTCTGAGCTCAGCAATACATAATTACATCTTGTTACCTTCTATACACCAGAAAAATATTTCAGGTCATTGTGTATGAATTTACAGAAATACAAATGTTTCAGAAGTTTGGAGATTTAAATATTTCAAAACACTACTATATGTAAACCATACCAGCTTTGTATGGCTGTATGTATTCAATATACAAGAATAGAAAAAATCCTATCTGACTCCAGCTGAAACCAAAGCCACTCACCTAAAGTGTGTCACATCAGAGTAGAGAAGGAGTGATCCCTCAGAATAAATTCCCAGACAGATGTTCACAAAAGGGTGTAAAATTAAGTCTGAGGATATTTCTTGTGTAGAAAACCATTTTGTATGCTAGTGGGCTCTTGCAAAACCTGAAGAGTCACACTATTTCTACAGCATGGAAACAAAGAAAATACACATTTCAAAAGCTACACAAGAGTCTCTAAATTCAGCAGTGGAGTGGCAACACATACAGACAAAATGATGACCCAGAATACTGTGAGGTAATAGAACATATTCTTCTTCCTTATGTTCTTATGGAACTGACCATGACACAGGTGAGTGTGTCAGGGCAGACACCAAATAACTGTAATAAGGCTGAAATCTGTCACCCAGGGTGTTGTGAGTTACAACCATTACACTGCCCCATGTAGCCAGGGCCATGTTAGTGCTTGATTGACCATGTTAGTGTTTGATTGACCAAGGCAATACAAGAGACTTTAACTCTGAACTCATGGAAGAGCCCTCATTGAGGCCTTCCCATTGGACATACCTGTGTTATGTGTTGTGATATATAGACTGAGCCAAAGTGCAAGAAAATGAGAAAACCAAGGTTCTTTGTTCTAAACCTCAAGTTCTTCTACCATAATAGTACCTTGGTGTGCCATACCTTGTGTTCCAAAGGAGGGGGACAAGGAACACCATGGTAGGCGAGCTGAGCAAAACGAGTGACAAAAAAACGTCCCTACTCCAGGAGGCTCGTCAAGGGAGGATGCAATTCCAAAATAGTGCAGTGGATTAGAGAGAGAGCACACAGTGTGGGGTGGTCTCTGCAGCACAACCTCTGTGCTGTGAGTTTTCAGGGTTACTCTGAAAGGTGAGAGGAAGGAAGTTTGACATAACAGACCCAATTCAGCAAGTCCTCTGCATGCAACTCTGCCTCACCCAGAGAGCTCACAGGCCAGAGTTCATTGATTGGAAACCTCTTGCAAAGAGGGATTTCAAAAACTAATTATGCATTCTAACCAAAAGAAAAACACCTCATGGAGAGTCAGTCTTCAAACAGCAGCTGAAGACTTCATACTTATTTCAGAACAGCTATCCAAGAACAATATCTAGTATTGTTCAAGTCTTTAGGGTCATGTTTGAGTAGAAGAAATCATTCTTGGTGTGACATTTGGTGTAACTTCATGCTCTAAGATGAAAGTTAGTCCTTCATGCTAATATTTTGTAGGTAATCACCAGGGAAATCAGAGAATACAATTCTTCCTTTGATGTAGAGAGAATAATCTTGACCTAACACCAAGACTTTAATTTCAAGAAAAAACTAAGGGCTTAAAGAGACACTAACCATAGTAAAGGTATTATTTGAAATGTGACTAGAAAGCCTATTTACTCAGTTCATTCCTTCAATAGTTACAGTTGAGTCACACATTGGGGCCAGATACTAGACTACATGGGAAAAGACAGAGGAATATTCCCAAATTCTCAGCATCAGCTGACCTGCTTCCTTTGAAATCGACAGTGATTTTTCCATTTCCTCCAAGAAATGGACTAAAGAAAATGCTACCCCAGAGCACAACTGGAAAAGAGACACAAAACTTCAGCAGACCAAATTCTCTTCACCAGCCCACACAAAATTACTCTAAACCAGTAACTAGGAAAACTTTTTCAGACAAACAGGATTCAGACTGAGATACTGAGACCCCAGGGAATACTTTGTGCATACCATGAATTCATACTATTATTAAAGATTGTTATTCATAAGCAGCAAAAGAGAATAACGAAAAAGACTTGTGTATGAGAGACTCCAGAGTTCTTTGTAGACCTGTTGTGCTTCACTAACTCAACAAAAACTCAGAAAAGTTCACACAAATTTTGTTCCCAGGAGGCAAACAGAGAGGAATGTCTGTTATGGACACTCTTGGGATGCTGCTGCCAACATATTTTCTTTAAGGTGGGAAGAAGGCATTAGAAGTCAGAAGTTTGGGCTTGCGAGATCCTAATGCAGCACTTCCATATTCCAAAAAAAAGGAACAGCCATATCAGGTGAAAATATGACCAAGAGTATCTTTAAACTGGAAGGAGAGGAATTCACAAAGGAAATTATATTGAGAAATTATTTCTCCCTACATTATCTGTCTTCAACCCAGCATGTCATACAAGCTATTTATAATGGGAAATCATTCCTCAAAGCATTTGATTTGGAGGAATTTGGTTAGATCTTTGCTATTTTTGTATAAAGCCAAGATTGGAATAGTGCACCATTATCCTTAGGAGTAGCAATTGAAAATTTTCTGATCGCTTGGTCAAATAGGAAAAGAAAAATCTTGGCACTGACCCTGAGATTAGCTCAGTTGGTTAGAGCATGCTGCTAATAATGCCAAGGTAGTGAGTTTTATCCCTTTATGGGCCATTCACTTAAGAGCTGGTCCTTGTGGGTCACTTCCAACTCAGAATATTCTGTGATAATGCTAAATCATTAAAAAAGGAAAAGTATTTTGGAGAAAGTGTTTGACTTCCAAATATCATTAAAAAAAAGACCTTTCTAAATTCTTTTCTGGGTGGAATGAGGGCACTTAATGTTCTGACTAAAGAATGCCTGAAATAACTTCTCAGTGAAATGAATGTCTGTGAGGCCTCTGTAAGATGGTCTGAAAGAAATTTATAGTGAAGATTGACCCAGCATTGCTCAACTGGATACAGTTGTGAGACTTCTCTAAAATACACAGCTTTGTAGAAGCTCCTTCTTGCAAGAAATTTTAAAGCTTCCTGTCCACCACAACCACATACAATTCTTTCCCAAACCCCAAAGATGGCTTAGTTTTGTGCTCTGAGCCCCCATGTCCATTACAGGGAGGAGCAGAACAGGCTTTTCCCATAACTTAGATTTTATCAAAGCCACATGTCAGATCAAAAACATTCTTCATGCATCTATTTACAAGTTCTTTTTATATTCAAGCAAAGCTCTTTGTAATTTGGGCTGCTCCCCATGAAATATTTGTACAGGATCCACACAATGGGTTCCTGATATCAATTAACAAGTTGTACTACTGGAATATACACCATTCAGTTTTACATTACAACACTATAGAAGTGGCAAGATAAGTTGTAAAGCAATGGAGAACCAGCCCCAGTGCACAAATAAGCAGTTTTCAGCTATCTTTCCCCTTTGTATTAATTTATAAAGCACATAACAGTAATTTGGGGTTTGCTGCTATTAATCCCGCTTATTATCAAGGGGATTTTAGTAGTGTTTATTCAGAATTTATGATGAAAATTTACAGGACAGTAGTGTCAGGGGAAAGAGAAAATTTAGGACTAATTGTAGGCAATTGGTAAATTGCACCATCAGCAAAAGTTGATGAATAACTGATTCCCAATACATGTATCTCAGCATTTTTTTCCTTGAAAGGTAAAACAGAAGAAACAGTGCAAGCTTATTGTGCTTACAGGAAAAAGTGGGTTAAAACAGAAGAGCCTACTTTAAATCCGTGGAAACTTTGGAGCCTTGAAAAATATGGTAGTGACTTCCTAGATTTTCCCAGACAGGACTGAATGAAACTGAGGAAGCTCACAGTAGTGATGACTAAACACTGAAAAATAAATACTTAGAGAGGACAAATACTATATTTGTGGTATATTGGGTACCAAGTTAAGACTTCATTGAAACTCTGCAGATTTACCCACTTGACTTGTCCAAATCACAGCCACACAGATAATTTCATCAGCAAGCTGAACTTGGATCACTGGTCCACCACAAATGAAGTTTAATTTTTCAATCTTTAGTAAATTAACTAAACAATTCAACAAGGAGAGCAAGATAAGTGGATCAGTTATTTCCTTCAATAAATTTCACAAAAAAAGACATTAAGGAGATGAGGAACTGTGAGGGTTTCAAGAACAAACTGACACAGGCAAGTAGGTACTACCATAAGTAGACAGGCAGGCACTGTAAAGAGTCAGGTTTCTGAGGGCACCTACACAGAGCTCCTGAAAAGGAATAATTTGTGTGACTGATATTGCAGGAGGTCAGAACAGAACTTCAACATTGTCAAGTGTGGTTGAATTATCAGCATCTCCCCTTCCTTTCACTGTTACATTCAGCTGCAAGCTGCCCTCAGGCAGGCTTGTTTCCACTATAAAAATTGCAGGAAATGCAGGAGATGGGCGAGATTAGAAGCAAAACTCTAAAACCCTATTCACTCAGCTGATACTGAAGGCAGTGGAAGTATTTGCATACAGCTGACACCCTGATGCCATTAGTCTGACATCAATATACACATTAAATAATTATATTACGAATCTTGAAAGTTCATCAAGGCATTATCATCATGCTGGCACTGAGCAAGGGGTTGACCAAACCCTACTCAACTGTCTCTCCAAGACATTAACAGCACTAGAACCACAGTTGGTTTCACTGAGGGAAGGCAAAGGAAGAAGACCCACAGCCTCTCAGCCCTTTTATTTTTTTGTAACTCTCCAAGTCTTTTATCTATCATCTCATAGAATTTTAAAATTCTTCTAATTTAATCATAACTTTCCATCTTCTGTTTAGGGAAGATGATTTTCTATGAGAATACACTTCGATACCTTGTGTTGTGGCACATACTTGAGAACACACAAACTAGCCCTTAAAACATTAAAAAAGATCCAACCAAGGTCAGTAGGAAAGAGAAGAAATCAAAGGTTTTAGCATAATATTTCAGTTGGAATCACTGCTATATGAAATCAGTAAGAGTTTGCTCACTGGCTGCCATCAGGTCAACCACTGTAATTTACCATATGTAACCACACAGCCATCACTGTAACAAAAATAAGAGAAAAAAAAAAGGAGGGAGAGTTTACACATGTGGTTTTCAAAATTATTTCAATAACACATGAAAAACATCTTTTGCCAGCTTTGATCACAGCAGGTTCCTAATCTCTAGAAAAGAAAAGTCTTCTCTTAACTGACTTAACATCAGTGATGATCAGAACAAAATAGAACACACCATTTTAGAAAGCAGTAAGAATCAGTCTTGTTGATATTTAAAACAAGTTCCCATTTCCCCCACATTTTTACAATACCCTACATCTTACCCCATGTTCATCTTAGTAATTCTGTTACACGTCCATTTTCTAAGCAGGATAAAACAGTCCCATTGGAATGGAAAAAAGTAAACTGAATTGTATTCTATTTATTTCTGCATAGTCTTTCTCACACAAAGAATCTGAAAGTGTCGGGGATATAATAACGACAGCAGTTATCCAATTTTTTTCAAGTATTTTTTCAGCTTCAGAACTCTTAAAAGCATTATATTCTAATAGGACAAATTATGTTCCTCATAAAAATGCTGCACAGAGAAATTACATCTCTCTTCCTTTTTTACAATCTGTTATATCACTTTTCCATGGAGCAAAAGCTTCCAGCTTTCAGAGGTGCTCAGCACCTCTCCTTCACAGTCTCATTTAAGAAAAAACAGACTAAAAATTATATGCATTATATGAGGTGGAGGGTTACAAGCCAATTTATTATGTTTGGATCAACAACATGAGGGTGTCAGGCCCATAGAGGGATTGGTGTCATGGTGTCCTCTTTCCACTGCCACTGTACCATTCCTGCCATCCAGAATATTCCATTGATGTCAGCTGTTAAAAGAAAACCTTGGAGCTACCCTAAGTACATGGAGGGCAATGTAGCTCCAGACATCTCAGCAGGGGAAAAAAAAAAAAGGCTTAGCAGTACTAATTTAGGCTCTTTTATCTTTGTTTTGTTTTGTTTTCAGTTGAGCCAAGCTGAAATTTGGAGAAAGAACTGGCCTCTATTAAAAGGATTGATGTACAGTTCTTCCTTGTACCTGCTGAATCGCTGTGGGTAATCGTGAAGCAATAAAGCCCATGAATCTGCTGCAATCTCTAATCTTCCATGTCTGATCCACAATTCCAGCACCAGGCCAGGGCCTCTGGAGCGATAGATCCAGCAGAGATAGATCCAGCCCTGACAGGAAGCCATTAACAACTCCTGCTCTTCAGCCCTCAAGCTGGACTGGGAAATGCCAACATCTTCATTCAGTGTATCAGAATCAGAATAGATTTTCTTTAAGTATCTAACAAAAAGACAAAGTATGGTATGGAAATGCACCTAAATCTTTTATTCATACAGCAGCATCCTGGGGGAACAACCACTGCCTCCCACAATGCTTTCTCCTCTCCTCAGCTGTAATGAAAAACCTCTTGTAACTTTTGTTGTAGAAAGTAAAAAAAGACTAAGAAAAGTTCCAAGAACATTCTATTTCAATGACTGTGACAGCATGATCTCCTGAAATTGATAAAAGGAGGCTTGTGGCAAGGAAAACTATTTAGAGAAATCGCCATTGACACCAAGTCCACTCTGTATGAAATTATGTCATTGTGACCTCTGAGAAGAACTAAGAGTCATTGAAAGATGATAAATATAGTAGGATGTACATGCAGCAAATGCCATTTCTGATGTGTGTCCAGAAGACATCCAGGTGCCAAGGGATGCACACAGAGTCTTAAAACTGAGTTTGTGCATGAGAAAGGAGAGGGCAAAGCTTGTTGCTTTTTGTGGCTGCTGTGTAGTGGCAAACTGTGCTAAACTGGGAGTAAAAACAGGGGCATGAAGGGAAGGAAGAATATCATGTTGAACAAACAGAAAACATAAATTTAACAAGAAAAACTGTATCAGTCAATCCCAGGCTGACAGACATGTCATCAGGCTCCTTCCTAAATAACCTGAGAACATCCAAAAAAAGGACTTCATTGTTTCACTTATTCTTGTGTTTTGCAACTATTCTCTCACTTTGATCACTTAAAATTTCACTCTTAAGGTGAATATTGTTGTTGCTTTCTCCAAGTTTGTCCAGGAAAAGAAGAGTTACCAGACAACTAAAAAGACACAGATTTCTGAGAAAAGTAAAGCAAATCAAACAGTAATGAAAACAACTATGGATATCAAACACATAAGAGTAATTTTCAAGCTTTCAGAGCTGTAACTTTTCCTTTCATTTTGAGGGAGTTAGCTTAGGGGCTGATGCTTTTATTGTGAGCATACTGGGAGAAATCTCTTCCCACTTGGCACAAACAAAACCACCCATGGCAAGGCTTAGGGGATAGGCAGCATTTTTGTTACCTTTTGCTTTGGCTAATACCACTGGTTGTAATCCAATTGACTGGATGAGGGGATGCTAAATAAAGAAAATAAAAGCCAATTCCCACCAGTCTGTTATTAACAGATGGCAGAGTCTTGGATTTTTCCAGAGTTGGTGTTTAGGCAAGAAAAAAAGTGCCTTGTAGAGCTGTCGAAATTTAGAGAGGTTCAAAATTTATTTCATGGATTGGATTTTAGCCTGCCAAGTGTTCTCTTGGATCTCAACGTAAGCATGCAGCTCTACAAACTCTATGGGGAGTACCAACCTTGTCTGCTCCCTGTGTGTAAAGGACCTGAATCAACCCAGAGAAATTCTCAAGGCATGAAGAAAAAAATTATAGTGAATTATCTTTTTTCTTGCTCTTTGTAGTAAAACAACACAGAGGAAACTGCACAAATAGATGAATCGAGAGACCAAAAGTTCTCCTTTCAATTTATTCACTGAATGTCCATGGTTAGAGTAAGGCCATTTTACAAGCTGGAGTTAACAAGATTTCCCACTCATGTCACAGGCAAAGCTCTCAGCATGCTTCCAGTCCTAGACATTTCTAGAGACTACAGAGAATTTCAGCATCAGAATTCCTCTTCAATCCACAATATTCATGAGAAAGAGCACACCAGGTCCTCACCTGCCAATATAATATGAGCAAATTCGTGCTGTTTCTGGGCGATTCCTTTGACAGAGAGCACTGAATCCACAGATGAAGGTGCAGGATAAAAGGTGCAAATCTGGGCAGCTGAGCCTGGAGTTGCAAGGATTAGTGCACATCTACAATCTGCTGGTGAGTGGGCAACCACCTTTCCAGAAAATGTACCCTTGCTGGCAAACATATCAAAGGCTGAATTTATATTAATAAGAGTAGAATGTTTGACTCAAAGACTATACCAAGGTTATTTTCTTCCTCAGAAACAGCTTGCCAGTGCATTCAGACTTTAAATTGCAAGAGGGATAAAGAAGTTTTTCAGTTTTTAATTTATGTAACTTTAGATATTGCAAACTCCATCCATTATCTCTTTAAGAAGAGTGGAAACACACATATCCAGTATTCCATGCAAATTCATATAAATATCCACTATGAAAAATGAGCCATCCTTTCCTCCTTTCTCAGTTAGCAGATACACACTACAGATAATCACGGAGTCATAAAAGGTTGGAAAAGACCTTTAAGATCATCAAGTCCAACCATCAACCCAGCACCACAACCATATTCACCATGAAACCATGTCCTCAAGTGCCAAATCCACATGTTTTTGATGCCTTCCAGGGATGGTGAAATCCACCACTTCCCTGTGCAGCCTGTTCTAATGCTTTACAACCCTTGCAATGAAAAAATTGTCCCTAATATACAAGCTCGACCTTCCCTGGTACTTGAGGCCATTTCCTCTTACCCTGTCACTTGTTACCTGGAAGCACAATTAGTGGTAAAGATTTTACAATCTGGGAGATGAAAGTCCCACAAATGTAAAGAGGGAAGAGCAGAAAGAGCTCCCCTGTGGCTGGCACAGTCTCTAAAGGACCATCACACCCCAAACCCACAAGGCAGCTGGGTAGACATTCCCCAGGGCTGCTCCCAGCTCAGCTCAGCCACCCGTGGCTGCTGCTGGAAGCAGGACACCGAGTTAGATGGTTCTTTGGAGTGATGTCCCAAATTTCAGGTCTGCTGAGCAGTGCCATTAGGAACACATGGCCAAATCACTGCTGTGAAATAAACATCTCAAAAGCAAAACTTGGACTATGAAGACACTTTTCCCCCCTTGGGTCCTGTGCCAAAATACCCCTGATGATAAGTGAAGGCTCCAAGGGATCACAATTTTAAGATGTACCATGATGGCAGGTGGATATCCTAGAGCTGGGAGCAGAATAAAATCCCAAAATGTCAAATGGTTGAACAGACTCAGACTGAGAATTCTGAAATAAGAATAAGACAGTGTTATCTACCCTCAGAAGAGAAAGACAAAATGTCTCCTTTTTCTCTCAAGCATTCAGATGTTTGTGCTCTGTAACAAGTCACCTTAATAGATTTAATTATGATTTTCTCTATCATGTATATTAATATCTGCTGCTGAAAGCAAAGAAAGATATCTTTCTGAGGAGTGAACTATGCTGATATTAATGCTCAGTGGGATTTGGTGCAATAGCCCAGACATCTTAATATTAACACTGGGTAGTCAAGGTCCTTTATTTTTCCAAAAGCACAAAAAAATGTAAATTTAGAAGGATATACAGTAGGTTCAGCCACAATTCTGCCACTTGCAACCTCATTATCTGTTACATGGAAAGCAGGGAATGTTCTTAGTTTTAAAACACGGGATGAATTATTATTGTTTTCACTTATCTTTGTGTGGGTCAAATTTACATAACAATACTAATTTATCTTGTACTGTTTGTCATTTCTAATTAAACTGTGGCCTGCCATGAGATGGCAGCACGCTCCCAGCTACTTCCACAGGAAGGTGAACATGGCACAGAGGAAAGAGCATCTGGCAGCCTAAGCTCAGATAAAGAAAAGACTGTGTGTGTCTAACGTGCAAGTGAAAGACAAACCCACTTTATATCAGAAGGGTTTAGAACGTAAGACAATAACAACATGATGATTTAGTATTTACAGAACAGGACAGCCTTGCACTGACCACTAGGACACTTGAGTCAATATTGTTATTGCAGAGCTTAATCCAAATGTCATATGAGCCTCCTGAGGCCCAGAGGCAGCTGGTAGGAAACAAGTGAGTTCACAAAGGGGAGCTGTGTGAATGCAAACCTTCAGACTTGCTTTGTGCCTGTCCTGAAGGGCCTGATAGAATTTTTCTCATGTTCCTCATCATTTCATATATGAAAATGACCATGAACTAACAATGAGGCTGGGACATACTCATGTGCAGGAACTTTCAGCATCCAAATTGCTGTAAACAAAGAAGATTAAATTGGACAATTTTTTTACAAAACTATAGGGAAGGTGGCAGCAGGAAGGACACCAGGGAGGTGATGGTGACACCTATGAGCTGGCACTGGACAGTACCAAATAGTTGGGGGTACCAAAGCAAAGAGAAGAGTCAGCCAGAGACCTGGGGGAGCACTGAACAATCCCCAATACCTGGAACAAGAGGGAATAGATTCCCTGTATGTGAGACTAGGGGGAAAGCTGTACCTCATTTTATCTGCCCTACAAGCACATACTATCCAGGAACTGCACGCTCAGAAATGGCAGCTTGGGGAGAGACAGGCAAACAACATAAACAGCCACTGAAAACATAGGGATGTTAAGGAATTTTGCAGTGATAGCACATTGTTCTTTTTTTATTATTACATGAGAACCTCAGTCAGGAAGTCTTTGAATTAGGTGTAAAAGATACTTCACTATTCTCCATCTGTAAAACAGCCCAAAACTTTTTGCCTGCATTTGCTGTAGAGTTTATTTGACGTGTTACCTGGACTTAGCAAAGCAGCTTCTTTAAATTTCCTCTTGATGGTTTAGGAAGAGCTGTTCAGAATCTGTCTCTGGCTACATCCCCAAGGAGCTCATACAACTGGTGTCTTGAAACCCCAAGCAAAAACTTCTTCAAAGCAGAGCACATGCCCTTTCCTTTCTGGTAATTTTGGGAGATAACACACTGCCCTGTTCCAGCCTCACAAAATAAGAGTGTCACCACCACAGCATCTGCTTCACCATTAGGCAAGTTTTATTCCTTCCTCATGCCCATGTGAAAACAAGTCTGTCCCTTGGAGAAACACTACTCGGGACCACACTAAGATGGAGAAAAAAGTTGAAAGCTGAGAGATACTGATGTGTGACTTTCAAATCATGATAAATATATATATGTGTACACTCCCATACATGTGTATCGTAGAATCATCATAGAATCACAGTATGGTTATGGTTTAGGTCTTTAAGAACCTTAAAGACAGTTCAGTTCCACCCCCTGCCATGGGCAGGAACCCCTTCCACTATCCCAGGTTGCTCCAAGCCTTGTCCAACCTGGCCTTCGACACTTCCAGGGATGGAGCAGTCACAGCTTCTCTGGGCACCCTGTGCCAGGGCCTCCCCACCCTCACAGGGAAGAATTTCTTCCCGACATTTAATTTAAGCCTACTCTCAGTTTAAAGCCATATAAATATAGAATGTATATTTTTCATCTCAGAAGTTCCTACTCGCTAAGTTTGAAAAGTCTGTCTCTGTAAAACAGATATTAAAGCATTAAGTTTCTGGGTGGGCAAAGAAACATGTTCGCTGTTTCACGCTACAGCAAAGTGCAAAGCTCAACAATCGATAAGAAGCATTAAAGTGTAATTATGGTACTTTATATTACAATCCCATAATTGTCTCAGTAATTTTCCCCAACTAACTTAAACGTGCCTATTAGATATTCAAGCAATGAAACTCCAGATATCATCATCCAAGATAATAGCCTTGAATCGATAACCAAACAAGCAAAAAAATCCCCCACAAAACCCACAGGCCAGAAAAGTCTCCTTTCTCAGGGTTTCTGGGAGTGACGTAGCCAGCCAAGAACTTGCAGTTCTACTCTAGAGCTAAAAACTATCTCATGCAACTTATTTAAATAAGTTGTCTGCCAGGAAAAAAATAAGTGATATATTCTTAAGACAAAAAGTCTGTGTGTTGGAGGACTTTAGACTTGGAGATCTATCTCAGTCATTTTTCACACCAATGATTTGGGTTTCACTGAAGGAAAATAGGCATAGAGGATTGATTTTCCTACCCTATGATAGCATCAAATTTTTATTCACGGGAGAGCAGTTCTACTGTTGCACCAGAGAATATCTGATTTTATTTAGATCAATCAATACTTCCTGCAAACCAAAAAGAGACCAAACAAAAAGCCCAAATAAAAACCCACCACCAAGAATGACACAACTCAGAAGGACAGACTGATGTGTTTGTTGCTGCTCATAAACTGAGATCTGTACAGAGAGCACCACCAACTTGAACTTTCACTTTAGTTTCCAAGAGCTATTCCAACAACCTGAGCAGACTTGGACCATCTTCCCCTTCTATTTACTTTGTGATTAATGTGTGCATTCATACATAAGTATCACAAGCAACTTTTTGATTATCCTCATAGATTTTTTCTCCAGATGCTTTCCCTGTGCCATGTCACTGTGCTACTGAAGCTTCACTAATACAAAATCCATCATGACATAACATGATAATTAGATCAGATTGCTGGTGCACAATGATACTCTGTGTTATTATACTGTCATGTCACTTGCTCCTTCTGATATAAATGCAGGATAATTTGAAACATCTCTTTATCACTTTCTGTGGTAAGGACATCATCTTTCTCTTTTTTCCTAAACAACCATAAAATAATAATTTCTCAGGCAACAAAGAAATAAGTATAGTCTACAGGCTTGAAAACAGTACTTGATTTAATTTTGGGAGGAAGGGTGTGGCTGAGAAGAGGAAAAGCTATAAAAATTTCCAGAATGCCTAAGATTTACTGAGCTGAGCATTAGGACCAGGTCTTAAAATCGCACACAGGCTCCCATTTCTTCACAGCAGCTTATTACATTTTTCTCCTATATAGTTCTTTTTTTGCTCACTGACCAATACAAACTTCCCTGTCAAAAAGCATCTCAGGATCCTGTAGTACCTCCTCTTTATCCTGCTTCTGTGCCCAGCCCAAAATGTGGCCTTGGACTGTCTCATTCTTACTGAGAATCCACCTCCCGTGTTCCAGTCTTACCCACTCTTGTTTTTACTCAAGTTCTACTATTAAACAGGTCTTCCAATTTTTTTAGCTTATTCTATTTTCTCTCTGCAAGCTACAATCATAGAATGCATAAGAGTTTCAGTTGCATTGAATTGAGGGGACAGAAGAGAAGGTCTTTCACTAATAAATCCCACCACCAAATAGTAAAATGCACAATTACACAGAGGTGAAAAAATGTTTTCTAATGAGTAGCAAGTTTGCCCCTAACGAAATACTTCCTGGGTCAAAAAAAAAAAGTGTAAACTGATAAATTTCAGAAAGAGAAAGAATGAGTTATTTCAGAATTACTGAAACATCAATCTTTTTTCTTTGGTCTGAAAGCGGCCATTTTACTGAAGAGTGGGTCACAATTTCAAAATTATGTATCACCAAATAAAACAGTACATTTTTTAATTCACTATTTCATAATTCCTTTAAAATACTCTATTTGGTTGAGAATTGAAACCAGATTTCCCAAGTTTTGCATTCAGTGGCCAGAACAATCTGTAATTGCTTCTCTGCAGGAAGTTTACAGAAGGTATTTACACATTGTATGACCACAGTAGAAATTATTAAGCAAGATGTGGGCACTGGTAACATGTCTCTGCAAAGTGGGAATTGGGAACAGGAATCACCTTTCATTTTTAAGCCAAGGCAGGAAAACCTACATGCCTTTAGCTACAGTCACCCACAGATTTCGGCTTTGACTTGTAGGACACTGTATCATCTCACTTTATTGGCTTCCAAATTATCATTTCTTAGAATAAATTATGCCTCTGTACCCATTCAGCCTACAGCAGTTTATTAACTACATCTTCCTAGTACTTTGAAAATATGAGCCTGTCAGAGTCTGTTTATTCAGAACAGCAAAAGCTCACTGCAATGTCTGAAACAATAATCATCGATTCCATGTGTTTAGAAGATGAAATTGTGCTTTAACAACTCACAGATTTTAAGGCAAGTAGGTATTTAGAGCATTTTTTTCTTTCAGTTGTTGAATGCTTTTGTATTCCCATGAAGGATACTCAATATTAGCAAAAGCAAAGTCAGCAGCAGCTCATTTTCTGCAGTGAGAAGGCAGCAAATGCTTGCACTTGACAGCAACTGCCAACTACCTTCTGCAGCAACTCCTTCCTGGCAAGGCAGGGGACCAAATATTTGCATTCTCAAGAATTTCAAACTCTTCTCCCTCCTCTGACCTGTCAGACCTACTCTGTGACTTCAGGTAGTCACAGCAAATTGGTAAAATAAATGAAAGTGGAGTGTGCACAGAAATAATTTCAAGCTTCTTTCTTACACAGAAAACTAAAATCTCAAACAGTTCTCCTGGAACTAAATCATTTGTGTTCTGCTAAATGATCATTCCAGAAGACTCTCTTCTACAAGGTCTAGATGGAAGAAAAGCCTTCACAGCTATTATTTTCTGCTCTTATTCAAGTAAATGTTCTCCATTCAGTCAGCTAAGGGGGATTACCCACATCATTAACAGATTTGAATCCAAAATATTTTGAAAAGTAGGCAGTCATACTGAAATAAAGAGATCCTGTGTAACAGACTGCAGGGTAAGAGATGCAGCCAGTTTGCAGCCAAATGGGTTAGGCTGCTGTCAAAGAATTAAACCAAAACTAAAAACTTAAAAGCAGTACAATCCTCATGGTTCATACCAACCATTTAAGGAACTGATTTTTATGGTAACACCATCTAACTCCACTTTACACATTTCCATGCCCAGATCATTTAAATAAAGGTTCTTTCCTGTGACTGATGGCCACCAGATTTTATTGATGCAAACTGGGGAACAGAGCATGCTGTGAGTGACAAGCACTGCTGATGGCCTGGGATTTAGATATTGGTGTTCAAAAGATGTTGCAAATATCACTCCATACACAAAATGTTCTAACACATTGCTCCTTTTTTCTGGCAGGACATGCCAGCAGACAAGTTTTGCTTAACCTTCTGCCACTTTTGTCATCAGCTAAAGCAACACATCAAAAGGCCTTTCTCAATCAAACTTGAATCACTGGTAGTATTAATGTTAGGAAGAGGGGGGGAGAAGGGGGAATAAGAGCTGAGAATCAAAGTGTGATCTTTCTACTGCAGGAGGAAGCCGGAGAAGCCAAGTACACTAGAAAGTGTTTACTTAAAAGGTTGATTGTTTCAGAATCTAATTTAAAAACTCCCCACTCCCTTAAGTCAGTGTTTAATGTCCTCTAAGCAGGTAGGCTGGAAGGTAAGAAAGATGAGGTCAGAGGTGGGATGTTAATAAGGACAGTGTGACAGCTTGGATAGTGGAATCAAGGTCATTGAGCCTGAACATGGGCACGAGCTGTAAATACCTAACTACCTATGCTGTGGGCTTTTTAAAGAAAAGACTCACCCTGTTAATCCTGCACAAATAATGGGGTTTACAGATAGACTGTCACTGCACTCCTGGGTGGCCTGTGCTCTGGTGCTGCTCACTTTGTGGGCAGGACTCAGGAAAAGGCTGAAATCTTCAGGTAACACAGGACAGCTCAAATCAAACGAATAAATCAGAGTCCAGCACAGTAAAAAACAGTCTTGTACAAGATGGTTAAATGCATCTGGAGCAGGACCGGTAGGGATGGAGTGCACAAGGGTTCAGTTACCCTGAGTGGTAGAGAGGGCTATTTCAGCCTACTCAGAAATGAACATAAAAGTATGTTTTCACAAGAAGCAGGTGATCAATATTTCTGTTGAAATCTCGATTTAGTTCTTGGTACTTTCACAGGCATGGCAGTCAAAATTGATTCAACATAATATCAATGAGTTAAGTACCAGGTGAACCAAAAAATAATGTCTCAGGCACTGCCAGAAGCTTCTTGTGAATAAGTGACAAACGTTCTCGTTTCCTCCCCTTACATGTGACATATGGTACAATCCCTGACAATCAGCCTGAAGTTAAGGCAGGCTCACATTATTGACATGCCAGATTAACTTGAGAGGAACACTGTTAACAGAAACAAGGTGAACTTTTTGCCCCCAGAGCAAGAGTTACTCACCCCTGCATGGATGGACAGCAGGTGCCAGTGCACTGAGTGGCAACGTTGTGTAAAAGCCCAATCTGCATCAGTAGCCCACATTAGACTGAAAGCACTAAAACTTTGTACATCCTTGAGGGTAGTCATCAATCAGGATTTTTTTCTTCCCTCTTAGAAGAAAAGCAAGTGCAAAACTCCACCACTAGAGGCAGGGATTCTTAAAGCAAACATGGTTTTTCCTTTTAAAATTCCTTTTAGAAAACTAAACTTACTGATGTAGTCTGATAAAGAGTAAGGTGAAAGTAACCTTGCCAAGACACAATAATTTCTCAATGTTTGATTCCTGTTCAGACACAGAGAGCTCTGTTCATTCACACTGTGGTACAGATAACTGATGGAACTATCACCAATTCCAGCTTCAGGACACAGTCTGCAGCCTGCATTCACTGTAATACACATGCAGTTGTCAAAATGAAGGACAGCCTTCAAACCTTGACACATGTCCAGAGTCCTTCAAAATAATCACAGATTTGCTGTAAGAGGCAGCACTAAACTAGAAAGCTCATTACTTTCTACTTCATTAATGCAGAGCCTTTGTTTGCCTTTCCACATTATTAGGAGATTGTTTCTTTTCAAGTTTACTCTTCTCTTTTCTCCTGTTTCCCCTGCTTTTATGCTGACACAGAGAGCACAGACAGTGAACAGTCTCACAGATCAGTTTATGTGGGACAGTTCACTCACCAGCTGACCCCACAGTTTGCATTGCTGGGACCCAACTGCACACCAAGGAAAACATCTTCTGCAGTTTCCCCTGCAGACAATGCAGCTGACCCAGAAATACTGCCAACTTTTTCCTTAAGAAAGCTACATACTCTCTTCTACTGACATTTTTACGTAACAAGGGCTTTACAAGTGTCAGAATAAAGCATCTTAGACTTGAGTTTCTCCTCTGCATATGAAGGCTAAATAGCCCTCTACAATAAAGCCACAGAACTGCAGTGAATAGAACACTTTTCTGTCTTGCCAAAGACTTGGCTAATTACATAAGTGCTTGTCAAGCACTTCTTTTTTTCTATTTTTAATTTGATCATGGTGCCAATAACACAAGTTTGTGGGTTTGATCCCTATATGAGCCATTGGCTTTAGAGCTGGACTTGATGGTCCTTGTGGGTCCCTTCCAACTCAGAATATTTTATGAAATCCTTTAACAACTGTTTGCTTCCAACCTTAGAAACACAAGTCAAAACCACTTCAGTTAATAAAACAGACATTGGCAAAAGACAGGTAATAACAGATGAAGAATAAAATAATAATTTGATAATACTCCACTGATTTTAAACAAAGTCTGATATATTTGGGTAATTATGAAACAGAGTTGTGTGCTGTGCTGTTCCCTTCTTTGCTTGTGGATTGCACTGGTTAATATGATTTATTTACCATCATTTCAAAAGTGTGCCTGGGAGTTCTCAAACAGAAGAGATGCAGTTCTATTATGACCTTTCCCCAATAGTTGACTTCTTGTGGAAAAGCAATTCCACATAAGTCTCTAAAAATTTGTTGTTTAATCCATCATAAAATTATGCATATGCCATCAATAATCCTATCAAAAGCAGCTGTTCAGTATTTTCATTCTGACTTACTCTTTATATTATATATATGACTATATTTCCAACCAGCTTGTGGACAAGGTATCTTTTATAAAAGCAAGTTATGGAAAGTGACGTTTTAAAAATATTTACTACTGTAGCACCCTTGCTATTTCTCAGAGAATTCAAGTTCTCTTTTTCATCAACCAGTAGAGAAAAAACCTTTTTTCTTTTATCTCATGAGGGTT
>WEIV01014110.1:385893-550692 GCA_013390005.1 Calyptomena viridis
GAAAAGGAAATACGAAGTCTAGGTGCTTTCTTCTTTTGCAAATACCCATCTTATTTACTTGCTACTCTGCTAGCAAATTGAAGCTCATTAAAGTTTCTAAAGCAAGGATTCAGCAAGCCTGTAGCACAAATCTCTAAGATATTCAGCATTTTTCGCTAGAATTCAAAAGGTCCAGCAGGTTTTCTTCAATGTTACCTTAAATAAGTTTCATGTACAGCTCATAAAACTAAATATTTTATATAGGAGCTCTTTTGAAAGGTTCACAATGTAAAAAAGATTATGAGCCTCACAGNCCTTTGGGAAGTAAAATGGCTCCATGAACCCGGGAGCTCAGTGCTCATGAAGAGGCTGTGGCAGAGAATTCTAGATGAGAGATAAGAGCAGGCTGGAAAAAATACTGTCAATATAAACCAGCTTTGTGTTTTATGTTGGGCTTACTTGTGATCTTTGTTTTCCAGCCTTGCCCACAAAACCTTGACCTCCAGTCTTGTTAAACCTTGGCTTCATTTACTATTAAACGTGCCCAGTGTTCAGGGAGAAGGTGAATCAAAATTAAAATTGAAAAGCTCAGAAAAGTCTCCTCTCAGTGAATAAGAATAATGCAGAAGTTGTAGCCAAGCCTGAATGACTCAAACCTTGAGCATGGTTGGCCAAAGCAAGATTGGGGTTACCTTTCTGTCTTAGATCAGAAGGAGAACTAATACTAACATCAGGTTTTCCTAATGACAGGCAAAACCCATCATCCTTCTCATATGAAAAAACAGCAGTTTCACCTCAAAATCCCAGATGAAGCAAAAGCATTATGGACAGAAAAAAGTTTGCTCTGGGCCTAAAAGAGAAACCAGAAAAATTGTGTAGGAGAAAGTCCAAATTCCCATTTCGGTTTTGACAGAGTTTCTCTGAATATGCCTCTGAGTTGGTAATCAAGCAGCTAAAGGATGGCACGATGCTTTCTGCAGACAGCCTGTTTGATTGTGAGTTAAGAGTCAGAATTGCCACACTCAGAAATACAGGAGGCAATTTCTCAGGCCCAGCAACCTCAGGACTTACACTATCCTTGTACAAGTTCAGAAACGGCTGATACTACTGGTGACAAATACAGTTGTATCATCACAGCCTACATTTTAAGTGTCAGAATGTAGAAAGACAAGATACATATGTACAATATAATCATCTTTTTAACAGCAGAAATGAGAAAGAAGACGATCACTCACTAAGAGACAGTTAAATAAGAGAACTCTCTATTTGCAAGCCAGTATTGATCCAAATTTATGTCAATGAGAGAGTCCACAATGTTCAAGGAGCATTGAGATGTTTCAACTGTCAGTTTGATGAAGAATAATCAGGACTCTGAACTGAAATATTCCCGAAGTTCTGACCACTTTGTGTGTGATTTACGCAATTTATTTTTATCCCTAACCAAACAGTAAGTCAATTTCCTTATTGGATTTTTCCACCCAATCAGCACTTTTTAATTTCATTTTAATTGATTCAACAAGACCAATTAAATATGGCGATAAATTTATTTATGAAAAATTTCATACTCAGGGATAAGTCTGATCAGGAATCATTTGCCTTCCATAGAAAAAATATTTCAAATACAACTCTACACTTTACCGGGGAAAGTTCATACATGAAAACCCATGCTGACAGAACTGAAAAATGCAATTATTTTAATATTCCCTATGCCTCAAATTTTCTCTCCCCCATCATCACACTTGCCAGAGAAAGGTTATTTGAAATGGAAAGATGTTTTACAAGGTCAACATTTAAAACCAGCTCAGTTCAAGAAGACTTTTGTAAATATATTTCAGCAGCAAGAGGAACACAAAACTTGTTTTCAACCTATTCTCGCACTAAACATGTGTATGACCTGTCACATGTATTTACAGAATCTTCAGCAGCTGTCTAAAGATAAGAATGGGTTTTTGTAACCAAACAACTGCTTCTATTTGAGACAGCAACAATAAATCTTGATGGAAGTTTAGTCTTGGAAAGGAGTTACAAACAGATGATAAGGGAGAAACTAGCTTTTTATCTAAACCTTGTCATAAAGGGAACCTTGCTCTGACCATCATTGCCAATTTCTCACTGTATGGAATGAGCAAGTTGAGCAGAAAGACCAGTGCACGGCAGTTCAACATCCATCTCTTTAATCACAACCTCAAAACTCCATTTCAGAAGCTGGTGCCAGTAGCAAGCCTTCACCTGTGCACCCGTCCAGTGATTTTCAGAGGGTTTAATTAAAGCTTCTATCATTTTGAAAAACAGGACTATTCCAGACATCTGTCTGAAGTATGTGCCCATTGTTTTTTCAGAGTAGACTGCAACTTTTCTTCTAAAAGTTGAGCAGAGCAAGACATCACACTGATAAATCAGGATCTGATTTTTCCTACATTTTTTTAATTCACATATAATGCTCTGCTGAAGCACCAGAACAGACATGTGCAACTTCTTGGGCCTGAACCTAATGGTGACACGACAAGACTTTGCAACACCTGCTATGCTTCAGCTTTGCCTTAGGTCCACTACAGGTGGTCACCAGAAATAACATTGGAATATCATTGTAATCACCACAGGGGAGCATTCGTAGCATTGCCTGGTGACTGGGTTATCCAGCAGCAGTGGTTTCAAAGCAAATCTCACCACAGGAGTTTTGGAATTCACTGGTGACCTTTGCAAAGAGGTAGAGGTTTGGATCTCAGGTCAGGAAATAGCAATATTTTTTTATTAAGGAGATTGTATTTTCAAACATAGGGTCTAGAATGAAAAAAAAAAAACCCACCAACAAATCCTCTTTGTCCCAGGACTCTAAGGGCAGCAGTAAAAGGCACTTTTTATATTTTTCTAAGTTTGAATTTATCTTCTCACTCAAACCTAAAGTTTAATGGAAACACGTGAATTTATTGGCTCTTTCATCTCTCAGTTGCCTCCCAGCTTCATGCCAGGTTTAAAATAAACTTTTCATGAAATAATTTCAAAATGAGAAAAAGTATCATACTTGTATTGCTTTCAAATTATTTTATGGATAGGATATAAAAAAAACCTCAGAAACTCCAACCAAAAAAACAAGGTAGATATCAAAGGGGGGAAGAGAAAAAGTCAGGGATTAACTTCTATTACCAAAGAGTAAATTCCGATAGTGGATCAAATACATTAGAGCAATCTTTTTTTTTCAAAATACAATCCCTTTTCATAGTGTCATCACCCAAAAATGCAATTAACATAAAAGGTTGGGAATACAGCTTTAAATAAGGACAATTTCCTGCAACAGTCTTTGAAACAAAAATGCATTTCTGCTTTAATCCCGGATAGAAGATCTGGTTTTAATTTCCATAGAAATGAGATTCCCCTTCCTTGTGGCAGAGCTGCCTGTAAGTACATAGTAATCCAGACCCGAGAGAAAGGACTCAAGTTTAATGAAAATTTAAACAGTCTATAAAGAAAATAAATTATTCCCATTATCCATAAATAAATAGTTTGGATTGTTCTTCCTCCTTCCCTCACTCCTCTGCTGCTGTTTGCAAACAACTCAATGTGTTGACTTGCCACAACACCAGCAGCTGGTGCAGAACTCCCTTCCCTGCCCTGCAGAATTCAAGAACCTTTCTGTATCCATTTCTGTATCCATTGGTGCCTCTGGTGTCCACAAACCAGGACACTTTGGCCCTCCGAAATTCCTTGGCTTCCCATCAAGACAGCCCAGCCTTTCTCTCAGGGGAGCAGTTTGACCTATCACTTAATGAGTGCTATGAAGCTGTTTCTCTTACATAGAGATTATACAACATTGCAGAGATAGAATCTAATTTCTGTGGAGTTTGAGGTAGATTATTCACCCAGGAATAAAATATACACAGCCTTGTGTGTGCACTTTTTAAAGGACAGGACATTTGCTTCCCACTATTAACTGACATTCCATAAATCCAGGTTTAGTAGCTAAAATCAGGCTTGGAAACAATTCTTTATGACTTCACTGTCTTCATTAACACAACGGTAATTAAAAGCTGAAATTTACTCTGGTTCCTGTTGGGGCTTTGGGGTTTATTTTTTGTTTTCCTATATTTGAATCACCAAGTTTGCTTTGGTTTTCATGTACAACTCCAGCCAGGCTGGGAAAGCACCCAGCCCTGAGCGAGGAGCTCAGCAGTGAGTACCAGCCCTGCTCCAGGGCTGCATTCCAGCACCAGAGAGGTCCTTTTACTTCCCAGGGCTTTCCAATGGAGTAGAAGTAAATGAGCATATTAAAAGATCAGCCCCTTTCTGGTAATCTGACCTAAAACCAGAGAAACTGGCTCAATGGAGCACGATTTCCTTTGGTTTTGATGGCTTCTTTATTTTGGTTGGATTTGTTTAAAAAGGTTTTTGGAGACTGAACTTTTGTTAACGGAAAAATTTGCAACTAAAAACTTACTTCCAACTCCTCCCCGATAATCCTTCTGCTGTTGATGATTAATACTTTAATATGTTAAAGGTTTGATCTTGAAAAAGTATTACAAGAACAGTGCACTGAAGAATAAGCTTAATTTTAGTTAATTTGAGGAATAATCCATTACTATCACATTCCAAGTGCAGTGAATCTCTCAGTTTCACACGGTTTGAGACCCCAGTGGTTGCAGCTTAGCAGGATGGAATCCAAAATTGCTGACATTTCCCTTCCCCAGGGCATGAGAAGAAACTGTTGTTATATTGTTTGCTTGGAAATGCACAGATCTGAGGCTGAGGCTAATTAAACAGGAGCTCAGAACCACCTGAGACTTAAATTTTAATAAAGGCTAAAGGGGAAAGTTCCTTCGGGAGTTTTGTTGACAAACTGCTTAATTATTGATTTCCAAAACTACTTTAGAACTCAACATAACACTTGTAAAAGCCTTTAAGAACTTAACAACTTATTAAATCAGTAAGAATTTCAAGATTATTTCATGCCATAATTTGCATGGAAACAAAGGTAGGTTTTGTGCACATGAACTTTTAAAAATTATAACATAAGTATTTGCATCAAGGCACTGAATAGGTGTAAAAATATAATTCTTTGTATCCAGTTATTTCTAAAGGTCTATTTAACAGAAACTAATGAAGGAAAGAAATCAAAGCCAGAAGTTCCAAGATAAGGAATTCTACCATAAAACCATGTCCCCTCTCTGCTCTAGTGAAATACACAGATAAAACTCAAGAAAATATTTGAACACATTTTTCACTATTATCCAGGAAAGCACGGCTTTCAGGGCTCCTTCAGCCTCCATTTTCACCACTGATGTAATTTTTGATCAAGACACAAACAGCTCAATGAACATTCATCAACAGAAGGCAAAGAACTGCTATTATGGGGTTACTTCAGTCATGTTCTTGTTATCCAGGTCTTGTTTTCCAGTCCTACTCCTCCATTTTAATCACATTATGCTGATTTCAGGAATGTCCCCAAAAAAGAGAATTTTATTACATTAATGAGTTCTGACAATAAAAAACCCTTTAGAGCTTCAACAGACCAAGCTACCACTGGTGACAACTGAACACCAAGACACTTACAACTATATCCCACCTACACTCTTAATCATAATCTTGTAGTTAAAATTACAGTATGGAGCAGAATTTGACCAAGTTGACCTGAGGACAAACGATTATGGCAAGGAATGCTGGACAAAAGTTTCAATTTACTCAAACTTGTGTGTTCTGTGTGTGTGTATAACGTAAGAGGCTGTTTTTAAACAGGAAAAAAGCTTTACATTTGCTACAGACTTGATCAGTTGGGCTAAACGTTTGCTTCAGCATCTTACATGAGAAAACCTGGTGTATAAGAGAAGATACTTCTAACCTTTGATAATTTCATATATTAGCTGAGAGTGACAATGAGTTCAAAGGAGCAAATTCTATTCTTAATGTACTGTAGGAAGAAAACTTACTTATTGCATTTGAACCTTTTGATGAACAAGGAAGCCACCAGACCATAAAACTAGTTCTTAAAAATGAGAGGAATTAATATTTCATCACTCTGGAACATCCTTGTGCTTACTTAAATGACCATATTAGCTGGAATAGGAGGTAACTTTATTGCATCTGCCAAGTACAATCTTTGAAAGAATCGATGGAAACTCATAACATTCGACAGTTTCCCTGTAACCAGGCAAGAAACTGGTGCTGTTACACGCCCTGGCATCTTAGTTTGCACCACACAAACAACTGACAAGCCCACAGAGATGCAGCAAGACAACCATTACATCTTAAAAGGATGTTTTTCCTAACACAGATTTGGGATGCCACGATGGAATAAGTAGCCTCACAGCACCAAATGCTTTCTCAGTCCAAAGTGTTGCAAGAGGATCCCCCAGTCGATGTGAGATGATTCAGCTGCTGTGGGTACTGTTATGAAAATACCCAATGATGCAGTGAGTTCTCATTTCAGGGAAGCAATTCTCAGAAAATTCAACTTCTGCATGGAGGTTCATAACAGAAGAAAATGAAATATGACCAATTGGGAAGGAATATTAGCAGACTCAGGAAAAAGAAGAAAAATAATTTTCCATCTAATAAAGCAGTGAAAACACCTGCACATTTCACAAGAACTGCATCATCTTGAATTGGCTTCTCAGAACATGAGAACGTGCTCACTCTTTGAGCTCTCTGCCAACCTTCCTCCTCAGCAAGGAGCCATTTGTCAACCTCAATATTTTATTTGTTCTTTTCTTTTTAGCCTTCCTCTGCAGCATTTACCAATAGTCTCATTGCATCACCCCACAATGTCCCTCCTCCTGTAGCATTACTACTGACCTTCAGAAACATGAAATTACTGATGTGATTTATGAGAAATCATCTGAGACCAATTGCAAATAAAAATTATAGGATGTCTCATTTAATTTCATTTCCAATAGTTAGCATAGTTTTCTTCTCTGTCTTTATAATACCATTTTATAATACCTTTTCTGCTGGGTAATTTATTAGTCTTTCTATTATCATGTGTTACTTGCACCATACCACCCAAGGTTATAATTGAGATCAGGGTCATAATTATACTTGCACTGTCCAATCAAAGAAAAAAAGTCCCTGCACTATGAAAGTTGGAACTAAAGATGATTTAACTTCTGAAAATATGACTGTCTCTTCTCAGAAATAGAAAATTAAAGGAAATTTGCAATAGAACTCTATAACATAAGAGCAGAACAACCTTCCTCCTGTACTAACCAGCGATTTTGGATGTAAATTTTCTCCTCTACTCCCTACAGAGAGAAAATAACCCCAAAAAACACAGATATCTTCAGTGTCTCTCTTCTGACTTCAAAATATAACAAACCACCCCCCAACATTCCTGCCCCCATCAGCACAAGCAGAGCCATTCCCCTCCGAGCAGGGGTTAATATCTGCTCCTTGTGGGGATTTTGCAGGAGTTGAAAGTCAAGAACAAACCTATTAGCAGCCGAAATTTCTTCTTCCACTTGTCAGTCACACCCTCCCTCAAACAGCTTATTTTAATAACAATCCAAACATAATGAGGTGGTGATTAACGAAACGGAGCTCCTGTAGCAAAACTATTGCATCTCATTTACTGAGCGCAGGCAAACAGCAACTGGCATTAAGTAGGGCCCCCACTCTGCACAACTGATAGTAATGCAATAGTAGATTAGCAGGTGCTGCTTTGCTCTGTTAAATCATCAGCAAATTCAATTTAACATAGAAAATAAACAGAGAGCGCATTTGTTTCCCTCAACAAACATTTGCACATTTCCCTTACTAAACCTGGAGTTTACAGACCTATCTGGGAAAAGAGGCAGAGACAGACAGAGTTGTTTTTCAGGTCGTTTGGATGTAAATTCAGTGGAACAAACCCCCTGTGTATGATGACACACACAGTGATCTACCGTGGGCCTTTCTTATCACGATTTTTGCATCAAGTTTAACACGAGGGTGTAAGTTTTGTCTGGTACATTAACCACAGACATTTCTCCCTTAACAATAAACATGGGTTTTTTATAGTTCAATTATTCGTTCCTTGATCTAAAATTCTGGGGCAGATCTCCATCTGGCTCTATCTGGCATAATTCCCTACTTATCCCCTTACATGTGAGAAGCTGGGTGTCTGCATTAGCTCAGAGGGATAAAAGGGAATTCTCATGCAGGCTACATGAGCTCCCCACTGCTTTTACACAATTCTCTTACGTGAATTCTCCCACTAATTTTATTTGCATAATATACATTTCATTTCCTGTTTCAAGGTCTACTACATCTGTGAATATTACCACATCCCAGTAGCTTACTCACTCCATTAATCAAGTGCTAAAATTGCACTGGTTAATTTATGCCAATATTTACATAGTAATTATCTACAGCTCTTGCATCACAAAATTTTACCAATCCTAAGATGATTTTTTTTTTCTAAATGTCTTAAAGAGCACAGCACAGGTCCATTAGACAGGGTCCTCATTTTTTGAAGCAAATTTAATGCAACTGGTGCTTGCACGTGGCCATTGGAAAGCAGGGCAGGTGTTTGCTCACACATCAGTCATTAATGGTCCCTGAGAAAACCACACTCTGCTTTCAGTTTTCTCCAGTTTTGTGGAAGTACAGATTCACATTTCAATTCCACAATGAAGACACAGGCTAAGAGAAACTTGTTTCTGCTCCTTTCCACCCCACCTGCCTTGTGACTAAGGCAGAGTAGCAGCAATTGCAGATAAAACAGAAGGAAGTAAGTGGAAATACGATTAATAGGAACTCGCTCATCTGGGTACCTTTTTACTTCCACAGATGTATTTACACACTTGCAATAATAATAACCCATGTTAAACGGGCACTTTAATGGTAAATATACCAAAATATGATCAAATTTATGTGAAGAAAGTAACTGTTCAATTAGAAACATTTTCCATTACTTTAGGGATTACCAAAGAAAGACCACAGGTTGGATGTGCACTGTCCTGTCATTGCAGCAACAGCAGAACTGTGGGAACCTACTGCTTTAAGAAAACATTCCTGATATTCATGTGCCATTTAAAACAAATCCTGATGAAAATGCTTCAAAGTGTGTTTACATCTCTGCTTTTTCAAGTTGCTCAATGACATTAATAATAAAAAAATAATCAACCTTACAACCTGAAGTACTGTAAATCAGTTCACTTCTTTTCTTACCTTGCTATATCAAGATTTTTGAGAATAGTTCTCCAGAGATATAACTGTAATTAATACCTCTCTCCTTCCCTGACCCACTTTTCCTGTCAGAAATCAGCCTTGCTCAAGCTTACCTCAGAGACTCAAGCCTAAAAGCTCTCCAAATCTCTAGTAAAACCATATATACTTCTCAGCAGTGAGATTTCTCTCTCCAAAAAGCCAGCGCTTTAGTTTTTCACATGCAATGATTTTATCATCCATTGTACCAGAAAATACGTCAGCTGCTGCAGGGGTTCCCAGACAGGATATAGATCTACACCTTACTTTTTCCTCATTTAATTCTTTCACACTGGATTGTAAGACTAATTGATCATCAACTGAGAAGAGTAGTTCCACTAAAATCAATGTGTCTTCTTGCAAAAAATATTTCTTGGTATGGATCACATGTTCCAAGCCTGGACCTCTGTTGGGAATAAATGCTCAAACAGGACCAAGAGGCAACTGCTCAGGTTTTGAGGCCAAAATTGCTCCAGTTTTAGTTTTCTGTTTGGTTTTTTTTTTTAATGCCAAGGTGTTTCTATTGCTACTTTTCCACCTCTGACAGACTGAAAAGCCCAGCAAACCACAGAGATAAAGCAGCTCTGTGCAGTCGGGTTTTTTGGTGGCACCTCAGTCTCAGAGAGGCTCCTGTTCTTGGCTTAAGGAGAAGAAAGGCTGAACTGCAGTTTTATAAATCAATGAACATGTTTAGAACTCAAAGTCTCATCAATTAAGTTCAGTTTTCCTGGAAAATGATTTAATTTGGGGAAAGGAGATAATCCCCTCAGGACTTGAATTTATGTGTTGAGATAAAGTCATTAAGAGTTATACTAAAAGTAACTTCTTTTTAACAGTATTTCCTAGAATAGGAATACACTGCATTTCCCTTCTGTGACCTGAAGGTAAATTAAATAATTCAGTTTTCTGAAGCTATGAAATTTGAGGGTTTTTTTATTTTTTTTTTTAAATTCTGTTATATTCCGTTCCAAAAATACACAGTACCCTGACATTTGTCTATATCTAGAGCATAGAGCATTTTACTAAAAGTTCTAAATTAAGCCAACTCTTCCTTTACTCTTAAGGGTTTCTTTAAGAACTGGCTATTATTCTAACTTAATTTAGAATTAAATTAATATAAATTAATATAAAACTCTTCTGGAGATATGAAAAAAGGCTTCTAACACTTAAATTATTTTGAGAGGAGGAAAATTAAAAAAACTAGCAGATCAAGAAGAGTAACAAAATTTAAAATTGGTTTAAAAAATTACATTTCACAGGATCAGGATTGATTTTAGACTTCAGACAGAAAACCTTATTGTTGTAGGTGTTTCCAGAACGACTGCTGGAACCATAACACAATTTTTGATCGTTTGATCAATACTAGTTTAAGCAGCGATAAAACTTGCTTTGCACCAGAAGTCAATTTTGTACACAAAGGGGTGAGCTCAGGAATTTTCCAAATTATTTTTGCTATAATAGAAGTGTTTTACTCTGCCACTTCAGGACAGATCGATTGTCAGACATACACCATCTGTTTCTGTGACAATCAGGACAAAGTACAGAGAAACCTACATACTACGGTTTAAACAATAATCAAATGAAAGTTGCAATAAAACAGATTGAGCGCTTTATAACAGAATTATTTTTAAGACAATGTATTTTACCTAAATCAGAACAGTCTGTCTCTTTTGGAGAGCTTCTATTCCTTGCAAGACTGTCAGTCCAAAGCAAGTTTAAGGTTTGCAGTGCACGATGGACTCTGATACACAAAGGACAACTTCTTCACCAGGTCTCTGCTTCTTTCTCCCCAAGAAACTTCCAGATAAAAGCCCCAAGTTGCAGAAACTTTACCCAACGTGAAGAATTTCAGATACACAACAAAGACAAGTTTCACATCACAAATGACCTCTACAGACATTCCCAGGAAGAAAACTCAGGATACAGGCATTTGTACCAACTGCATGCAGAACAAACTCTTTTCCTTCTTCCCAAGCCAGAAGTTTCCCTGTGAAAATTTCATCTATTTAAGTCTACAGGGCAGTGCTGTTAACACGGCATGTTTCATGTGGAGTGTAAGATGGGTCCCTCAGCAATTATTAAGGTACATTACAATGTTATTCTAAATTACATGAATTATTCTTGCAGTATCACAAGCCTGAGAAATTCTCTTCCCCCTGCCTAACCAGACAGACTCCTCCAGGGGACACAATCATTTGCATTTTGACCCCAAAACACAGACTTTGCTAGTTTGGAGGCACAGGTACCTCAAAAGGCAGCAATTCTCAATCATGTCATAGAAGATGGAGTTCCATATTCCACAACAACTTCATGAGACCATTTTTGGTGAAAAGTGAACAGAATTACCTTTGTTGCTGTTAGAAGGTTGTTCTGGATGAGAGAAGTTATTATAAATATTACAAACACCTATAAAATCCTCAAGGCATCATCTGTGAGCAAAAGTGACTTTATTACCTCCATCCCCAAATAATTCTCATATTATCATCTGTTGGGATTCTATCCAGCCCATTTTCTGTCTCTGAATTCTGTTTTAATCCCAGCAGGACGTGGTCCATGGACAGTTTGCATTCTCTGTTCTGTTTCTTTACCAAAATAAGTTGTAAGAATACCTGCTGTCCTTTCAATATCACATTACAAAGTGACTTCTCAGGGGCTGCAAAATACACTTTTAAATCTTAACCACCAGAAAATTGATCTCTCTTTGCACAAACCCACCTGTTAGTTAACTTATTACAGTTAACACTTAGAGTTAATACTTACTAACCCCAGATTGGGCCAAAAGAGAATATTTAAAAGTGAAAAAGAAACCTTCCAAAGTCTTGTCTGCAATCTATCATATAGGAACAACATACCTTTCCTACTTCATGCTGTTCCCCTGCCTTTCACCTGTCAATACATTAGGCCAAACCCCAAAACTGATTTGTCTCTCAGCAAGAACAAGCTCTTCCTTCCAATAAGCTTTTACTTTGCTTTCTAGAGAAACAAGATCCACACCAGGACTCCAACATGTTCTGAATTAAAAGAGTTTTCTCTGCATTCAAGAATTAAGCCATCAAAAAAACCATTCTCCTTCGTTTTATGGACAATATAAATGTAAGTATTTGATTTAGAGAGAAGACTTATTTCACCCATGAAGGCTACCTTGATCACAGAATAAAATACGGGAAAGCCAGATGAAGAGTAGAAACAAACAAGTTTACATCTCTGAAATGTTTTTCCACACATGCACATGAGACACTTGTACTGCTTGCAGGTACATCTCCACTCCTGTATTACAAATAAGGTTGGCTGCATGGAGTTTTGAAGGAAATTCATACAGTCTTGGTTTAACACTTGGTGGAATTATCCTTTTGATATGAACAACCAAACTGAAATTTTTTGGCTGTGGGATTTTGGGCCTGATCCAACGAGTGCTGAAAACTCTAACTGGTACTTGACACCAAAGGGAGTGGATGTTCATGGGGAGCAGAGTCTTCCCCCATACAGAGCTGAGCCTTAGACTGTGCCTTCAGCAAAAAGATTTCCTTGTGCATTCTCCTTTCCCCCCTGGCTTGCAGCAATCCAGAAGCTTTGGGACATTTCTAGTGACATTCATCTCCCTGGAAAAGTCATTTCCTCACTGTCCCAATTCCAGTGCTCTGCTCCAAGAATAGTCACATCCTGGAGTCAGTGAGGTGGTTATTGTGACAGAGAGAGCATGGAAAAGATAACTTGTTAAATTACTGAGATAAGAACGTCACTATCACTTTGTGTCTAACAGTTTTGAAGAAAATTATCTAGTTTGATTTCTAAGAAATATAATTTCTATCTCTAGCTTTGGATTTAGTCTCCTATTTTCATGCATTTACATGAGATGTAAATCTAGCATATTTAAAATTACTGCTGCTACACAGATGATGAAAGTAATGCATAAAATAAGTTTGAGCTTCACTTCCTAAAGTCAAAGAATTGCTGTTACGGAAAAAAAAGGGAAAATAAAAACCCTCTCTCTTTTATCCTATAGTATTCATAAGGAAATTCAAAGGCAGGATTGTATCCATTGATCACACTTGGAGTGCTGCTTTCAAACATTTCAGGTCTCTTCAGCATCAGTTCATCAGAAATTTTTAGAGCAGAAGGGAGAAAGCAGCTCATTCTTTGACAGCTCCATTGAGGATCCAGAGGGTGCCCGTGAACCAGAGCTTTGCCAGGTGGAGGCTGGACCTGGTGGGAAAGTGCCATAACTCCTGAGACAGGAGAGCTCTGGGATGTTGTGCAGCCAAACAGCTGGGAAAAGTAAAGCTGGGTTTGTGCTGCTGATTAGCAGAAAGTATAGAGCAAACAGTTCTCTCAAGGGGTACAAGAATATATGGATCTGTAACACCTCAGGATCCCCCTGCACTCCAGACCAGTCCTGACCACAGCTAGGGCACTCTGGGTTTCTTTAAGGATGATATCAAGAAGCACAAACCCTGTTCAAGGCTCACAGAAAGTATAGAGTTCCACTTGATAAATGTATGAAGAACTAGATGATAAACATGGATAACTCTAGACAGAATTATTTCTAAAAAGTATTGCTTGTATTTGGAGGAAAAAAGTGATTTCACAGCAGCTGGAGTGTCATCTTTACAAATTGCTTATTTCTTACAGCATGTTTTCCCCTGCTCGTGGAAGGCCTAATATTAGAAAACAACAAGCCCCTTTTCTCATGCAAAGCAATGCTCAAAACCATTGGAAGTTTTTGTCACCTAACAAGTTCCTTTTAAGCTATTTAAGGCAAGATTCATCTGCAACACAAACAGCTGTATACGTTACAAAACAAACAAACCATGATTGGTTATGCCACAATTTTTTTTTTTAATCTTTTGGAATATCCCTTGCTTCGAAGTCTAAAAAAATGTATAAGCAACTAAAAACCCTCTTTAGATCAGAGCAAAGTTTGGAACACTGATTTTCTGTTGCTTTAGCTCTACTTCAGCTATTTAGTGCAAGTTCTAAAAATTGAAAATTCTCCTCTGCTCACACACAAGCAGCAGGGATTTACATTACTTAGCACTGACTTCCACAACTGCAACAGGAAAAAGGGGTTTAGAAAAACTTCCATTAGAATCAGTCCTTTTCTTTTGGACTACAGTACCATGCAGAACTGTGCTAAAAGAACAAACAAAATCTGTGAACTTCGCCTGTAAACTAATATTGCAAGGCAGATATATCTGAACAATTAAAAAACAGCAGCAGCTGTCTGCTGCCTGATCTTCAGGGATTATTTAGTTGACCCTTAGCAAGGACAAGCCATGAAAAGTGAACAAGAGCATGAATTATCAGGTGGCTGATGAAACAAAAAAAACAACTATGTGGGAAATAGAAAACTCAGAGATGAACTGACTGAAGTTTTCTTTTTGTTTTAACTCTACTTTCCTCTTGTGTTCTCTAATAGACTAAAAGATCACAGGTATAAACATCTTGAAACCAGGAGAAAATACAATCAGAGAACAGTAATTCTTCTAATATTCCTGAATTAATATTGATTTCAAATTAACTCCACACACAAACTCCCCAGTTACAGATGTTCAGTTAGATGCCACATAATGCAAAGGAAAAGACACAAAAACGTAAAGCAGGAATTAGGATGTGCTGCCTGTAAGCTTAGATATATATATGTATTTATCTCTCCTCAGGAAGTACAGCTCTTGGCTCTACAAATTCTCAAATTTATGCCTGTAATGAGCTAAAAATACATTTTGAATGTAAAGAAAATGAAGATTCTCACAAATCTTGCAAGGCACTAAGAGCCCACCTCTAAGCTGGAGTAACTGTGCAAAGACAAGGGAGCATTGCCAACAGCAATATTGCTGTAGCTTGGTCCTATGAATCCTCTGTGGTTTGGAAAGATCCCTAAACTCTCTAAAACCCATGAACGATAAAATATATGACCACAAACAATTGCTTGAGATGGCTGCATTTGCTAATAACACTGTGATCACAATTGTCTGAGTCAACCATAAAGGAAAAAACCAAAACCACTCTTAAAGAACCATTAAGATACCATTAAATAGAAAAAAATTAGTCACTGCCAAAGACACATGAAAAGACCACTTCACATCCACATGCCTCCTTTTCCACTGTATCCCATTTGCAATATCCCTCACACACTTGAATGAGGGTTTCTTTTACCTCTACAGATGACACATTTTGTTCAGTTTTTCTTTTAATGCCACTTATAAGATGAACTGATGTAAAGCTGAGCAGGGGGAAAAAAAAAAAAAAGCTTTTCAAATAATATTTCTTGTAACCCTGGGCTTTCAGATAAGCAAAGGGTTCCTCATAGCAGAAACAGTAAGAGTTGAACCTGCTCTGCAGGCTCAGACATGAGATTCTCTTTTCTTGCCACAGTAAGTTGGCCCATTTTTGTGTCAGCTTTATTTTCCCAGATATCATCTGCCTCCACAGATGTGCATCATTAAGAGTGGAACAACCAAAAGCAATATTTCTATATAATTAAACATTTTTATGTAGTAAACTAGGTATGGTACAGAAGCCATTAAGTGTCTCCTGTCAGGAACTTCACAGCCATCAAATGCAATATGGTGTTCTTGGAAACCTGGATTCAGGACTTGCATGTAATGGTGATGGTGCCATAGCAAAATTTAAGATCCATTAGCAGGGGATTTAGATATAATGGTTACATTTTGCATCTGTGAATGCTTTTGTGATCTGAGGGAATGCATCCCACAGAGAAGTCCATAAAAATTGAGCATTTCACTAATGGTGTTTCTATATATTTTTGTGTGCTACTCTAAAAAGCTTTAAGCCCTTTAATTAGAGATGATGCATTGGAGTAAGTCAGAAAAAAATAAAAGGAAAACAATCTCAAACGAAGGGGTAATTGATATATTCAGCTGTATGAACTTATATTTTAGCAATATGTTTGAATGGGCAGTTTCAGAAATGAATTTGGAATACTACACCTTCACCAGCTTCCTTTCATAACGTGACACCAGTATGAAAAAAAGAACAGTTTTCTTTGCTACTCATTCAATACTACTCAGTTTAGTTCCTTAGGATAACCAGTGAGGTTGGGATGGCTGATGCTCCTCTTGCTGTTTCAAGTGAATACATTCAGGCATTAATGTCTGTGATAGAGCTGGATTTTGAAGCACAAATTCACACTTCCTACCTAGCAATCAATTTTAGAGGGGTTTCATGCTTTCCTCCTAAAGCACAAAGAACAGACAAACTACTGAAAATATGAATTTCCTCTAGAGGATAATGATACTCCAGTCAAATTAACATGTGCTATTTACAAAATTTCAAAGACAGTTATTCTTAGCTATATACTAGTTAAATACAGAGAAAGCAAAGTCAGGAGTTGAGGTGCACAACACAAATGGTAAGGTAGAGCTGTATGAATGGCAGCTTCTGGTATCAAGAATAAATTCTTGTGATGGAAAAAGTACTACCTGAAAGCCTAAGGTGGGGGGAAACAGCAGGGAAGAAAGCACAAATAAAAAACAAACAAAACCAGCTGGAAACAAGAGACAACTGAACAAAACACCATCTCTTTTGCTGACATGGAGGAAAAGCAACCAGGAATGGAATAAAACTAATTTCCAAAGCTATTTTTTCTGAAGAAATTTTACTTTTTAATTACTTATTTCATTGCAGAAACATCTCCATCCCTATAAAGCTATTTAGGATTTTATCTAAACACAATCTCGTATTTTTTGACCTTCCCCCCCTCCTTTTTAAAAAGAGTAGATACAAATGTCATACTTTTCTTTCAGCCACACTTTAACAATTCAGTATTCCTGGAGGCACAGACATGTTCATCAGGAAAAGGCAAAAGAAGCTCTTTCAGAAAAGGATCCAAAGCTGACAAGTAAAAAACCCACAAATTCTTAAAGAGAATTCATAAAATAATGTTAATTTCTAGACAGAAATTCCATACAGAGGCTCTGATTCTTAAGGACTTTGCTGTGCCAAAATCAGGTTTAATTGCTTAGTTGAACTGAAGGCAGAAGAGCTATTGAGGAATTGCAAAGCTACAGAGAACAGCAAACAAAAGAGATCATGCTTCTTAATTTTGCCTCTTTTAGAGTGAAAGCACATTTGATGGGGAAATACTTCGTCGTCCATGAAATCCCCACAGCTCATTTTGTCGTGCGGTGCCTCCATCAGTGCCAGCCTTGCTTCAGCTCCTGCAAACAGAAGGATTCCTGCCGGGACTCATTACTTCCCATTATTCTCTCCCCTTTTCCCTACTCACCTGGCAGGCACCATCCCCTTTGGAGCTCTATCCAGCTCACTGTTCCTCATTTCAAAACCAGCCTGTGGTTTGAAAACATCCTTCTATCGCTACAGATGGCGGAGCCAAGGCTGCTCCATGGCTCATCCTGACAGGAGAGGCAGCTTTCCACAAACACCCTCTGCTCTGCCTCTGCAACAACAGATGAGGTGCCCTGGCAATGGATTGTCAGTGGCTCCTTTGGTGTTTGCTCAGTTACAGACCCTGCTGAACACCCTGCAAGACCCATGATTGACTCCTCAGCTCACCTCTGCTCCAGTGGCCACTCCAGCCTCCAGCAGCCAATTCTCCCTGGTTTTAACATCTGTTCCCAGCAGCATCGACCCAGGAGCTCAGGTCAGTGCCTTGAACTGCTCTCATGCCTCTGTCAAATCAGGAATGTCTTTCTTACACTTAGTGGAGAGTCTTTCCACACGGGAGCACCAAACTATCCGAGTTCTATCACCTATTTGACCAAATCCATTTCTTGTAAATAAACTCATTTCCATAACTTGACTAGAAATTTTTAATCTAGCTTAAATTAATCTATTTAAAAAAACATTTCATTTTAAACTTAAGTTGTTCCACTACTACAGAAGTTTCGTGGCTCTAATGCAAACAATTACCTGACAAAGGGTAAGCTTAGGTTAGATATTAAGAAATTCCTCCCTGTAAGGGTGCGTTGAGGTACTGGCAGATGTTTTCCAGAGCAGCTGTGGCCACTCCATCCTTAGAAGTGTTCAAGGCCAAGTTGGAGAAGGCTCGGAGCAGCCTGGGATAGCGGAAGATGCCGTGCCCATGGCAGGGAGGATGGAACTGGATGAGGTTTAAGGTCCTTCCAACCCAAACCAGTCTGTGATTCCATGACAATCCCACAAGTGAAATGTCTGGAGCATCTGACACTCCATCACCTCTGGGACCAGGACACATTCCATCCCTGTCTCATTTACTGGGCCAGGATATTTAATCAAGGCACCAATGAATGCCAATAGTGGCAGGATACAGAAATCCACCCGTGACTCTTTCCTAATAAGAAAGTACCAAACAGGGAAAAACCCCCAAACAAAATCAAACATAAAACTGTACATACTGCAGAAGTGAAGCTTTAATCAGCCCCCAAAAGTGCTGTGCTCTTGCCATTGGCTGTTTCTACTGTTTGCTACTCACAATCTTGCTCTTGATTAACCCTCAGCATGTGACATGTTGGAACTCATCAGGATTAATAAAACTTCGTTTCCCCTCCACTGAAAGGCCTTCTCTCACCACTAACCTGTGGCAAATGAGTCTCAACATGAGAAACCCACCCATTGGTGTGACAGAAAGTGAGAGAAAGTAAAATGTGTGTCACTGTAGCAGGTGTGATACCAAATATTCTCAAGAAAAGATGAAAATTCAGCTTTATCATTTTGAGGACAGTCTCATGTTACAGTAGCTAAGCTCATTATTTTTCAACTTAATAGACTAATCAAAATTCAATAATTAATCACAATTCCATAATCCAATGTGCTACACTTTTGAAAAACAAAATTATATAAATACTTTCACTTTATTATCCTGCAGTGTTAAAAGCCATTAAAATAAAAATAAAAGGATTATCTCTTAATATAGCATTCTTAATAAAACATGTTACTGCTCAGGTTTTCTAGATGTTTATTTTTCAAATTTTCACTCAGTTTTTTTCTAAAAAAAAGAAGTTTTTACCTTAAATCTTGAATAAAACCATTGTGTAGCACCACAGGGAAATATCACCTAGCCTATGAGAGCATCATGTTTAAATGCACCAAGGCTACTTCAGGAGCTCACTTCCCAAAGAAACAAACATTTCTAACTCATTTAGCCACTTGCAAAAAATTTATGATTGATAGTCTCAAGAGGCATGAAAGAGATTAGAATTTCAATCCTCTAATGATGTATATTTGTGTATTTTTCTGCTTTTCTAAGACTTGATACACCAAACTAGTTGACAACCAGCATTCTCTGCAGTCCTGCCAGATTAATTGTGTTCATTTTGTCTCTTTAGTTATAAAGAGCTCTTTCAAATAAAACAATTTTGATTCTTTAACAAGACATATGCGTTAACAACTTCTACTTTTGTTTAAAGGAAATACTTGAACTGAGTGAATAATTCTTTTGCGAATAATTTACTTGATGAATTTTGCTATTAGTCTGTTTACAAATTACTTGTACAAATGGTACAGCCATAGAGGAAAAAACCCCTGCTGCAGTGGGAATAGGGAGAAATTCCTAAAATGTCACAGAATAAAATCATTTCTCTAAGTTCTTTACATCAGTTCTGTAGAGTTATGTAGCTGGAATAGGATTTCTGTACATCTCTCTTCGTTGGCTGAAGGTAAGAGGCAATAAAGACTTACTTCCCAGGAAAAGATGTGAAAAAAATGTCATTGTCATTCAAAACTGCAAATTTCTCTCCTCTTCATTTACTGTGATTGTATCACAGAACTTGAGCTGATGGGGTCACCTTAAGACTGAAATAAAATCACATTGATGATTCAACAAAAGAAAAGGCTGGTTTTCCCCCACGAGGCTTTACACACCATATATTGGGCAGTAAACTTGGATCAGTGAAGAGGCTGCAAAGTCTTTAGCTGTGGATCTGATCCCACTTTATTAAGGGCTTTTTTGCTTTTACAAGTTACAAAATTAAAAAGAACATTGACAATACTTAAGCATAAAAATAGACAGTCCAAATACGAATTAGAAATAAAGCAAGAGTAACTCTATCAGCTAAGGATTGCATTGGTGCACAAGAAGAATTTGCTGGGAGTCTCCCCAGTCTGAATTCCTGCATTTCACTGCCTCTACATTCTCTTGAGGCCTTGCTACCTTAATTTCTGCCCTATGCAGAAATATGCCCATTGTTCTCTTTCAGCATTTCTTATTAAGTGTCTGGTCATGCTAAAAATAAGATTTTTAAGCTGCCTGGAAAGGTTTTAGATCCTCAACCCTTAAAATCCTCATCCATTCTAGCTCTGAGGACCCCTGGTTTATCAGCAATAATACCCAGTCTGTTTTATACAGAAAAACAAGCAGAAAGCTCAACAATAAATCCTGGATGTTGAATTGCATAATATCAAGTAAACAGAGGTACATTTAAGGTTTTATAAAACACAGTACCCCCTTTCTACCCAACAGGCAACAGAAGCTTTCCTGAACACATGTGATAGCACACACAGAGTAAGAATATGGCCTTGAAGGAAAAATGCTGTCAAAAAGGTATTTTGTTATTGAAGTGATCAAAGACTTAAGGGAATGTGGAGCTTTAAATGTGCTGAAAAAACCCAGATAGTAATATTTTGTTGGATAAAGAACAGAGAAGAGCTATAACGAGGATAGTTTTATTACTTTAAATAATATCACAGATTGTCAAAACACAATTCCCTGAAGGTGGTCAGTAAATTGAGCCTATGGGCACTATAAAGGTGATACACCAAAGCCAGGATGATGATGGCTGAAAACATTCTGGGTGTTCTCAGGAAAATGAATACGAGGTAAAGTGATGTTGCATCTGAAGGCAGAGTAAGTTTTGCCAGTGGCTGCAAGGAGCCAGGAATTCACTCAGGGAATCTCACAACCAAACTTCAAACACTAAGTAAATCTGACTCTTTTTAGCATGGTTTAACACCATTGCAACTTCATTTACTCCAGTTATCCCAATTTACATCGCTCTACCCAAGAAAAAAATTACAGCTCAACCCACAGCAGGCTGCACCCAGTCCCCAGGCAACACCTTCTGCTGCCTGTGAGCTCTTCCCAAGCTGCATCAGGGGCTGTTTTCCCTGGAATCCTGAGGAGCAGCACCATGGCTGTCTACATGGAGAGCATTTGCATGATTTAATTAGCAAAAAGATGCTAATTATGATTCTCATTACCATAAGGTAACTCCATAAAGCTCCTAAAAATACAACCTTGGTGAAAGCAAACACATCTCAAAAGCTTTACAGGAATCTAATATATTAAAAGTAGATACTTATGGAAAGCTATAATAATTAACCATTTTCTCTTTAATTTAGTCCTGCTGGGTTGATACACTGGATCTCTATGATTAGCTGGTGTTATAATTAAGGCAGTAATGTGATCTGAATGAAAAGTTCAAATCCAGGATGTACACAGATTTCCAGCATTATCCTAGAAAGTCTTATCTCCCTCTCCTCAGCCTTTTTATATGCCAAGATAATATTTTATTTACTTTACAAGAATATTATGCAACTGAACTAATGTCCACAGCATCTCTGCCTAAGGCAAACAAAGCATTACACAAACACACATCTTATTTAAGGAGGAAATCAGACATCTTCCACTCCGAATTCTTAGTTTAATGTGAAAAAAGCACCTGGTATAGAAGCAATTTGAGATTCACAGAGCTGCCAGATCAATACCACAGGGCTGATCAAGACCCCCTACACATGCACATTTCATATGTCAAGAACTTGAAACAGATTATAAAGTAAAGGAATGAAATCTGCTGATGATGCAGAAATGGAACCAAATGCAGGTAAGGGAAGAGCTGAAGTCAGAACAGAGCCCAAATCAGTAATATTTATTGAAACTTGGGAGCAGTGGTTCTGCAAGTTTCATACAGAGATCCTGGACATAACAAGGTCACAGAGAACACTAAAGAAACTAAGTCAGATGCTGCAAGACTGGAACACAAGATAAAATTTACACTAGGAGCTACATGAAAATCCCCAAACTCATCATACTGACATAAGACTGGGACTGATTCTTATTCATGTCTGGTCCTTCCCATTCTCCTTCCTATGTAAAAAGATTCAAGCCAATGTTACAGATCCTGATTCCATCCCCTTAAACCACTCAGACCATGTGCAGGGCCTTCATGCCAATCAGAACCAGTAGCTCAGATTGTGTTTGGATATGAACATCAACGATGATAGAGCCTGTGGAGTTGATCAAGAACTGAAATAAGCTTAGTGACCTCACTGGGAATTTTGAATGAGAAGAAATTGCAGGGTTTAGCCTGGCAGATTAGAAAATTTGAGGCTGTCGTTCCAGCTGATGCACAAATTTATTTCTATCACCTTTTATGTGCCACTTTGCCTTCTGCTTTCAAATTACTGCATTGTGAAAAGTAGCAATGCTAATTATCCTGACACCCCCACTCACCCTGGGCAGCACTTCCATGCCTTTGAACTGAGCGTGGATAACCATCAGTGGGGATCTCTAAATCACTGGGACATTTGCAGCCACGACCTAATTTATGGATGGGTCACACCCTGAACCTGAACACTGGGCTGGGGAAGAGTTTCAGGCACTGATCTGAAAGGCAACCTGAGCCCAAGAAACACTAAAATACCGTTTCACACAGTGCTTGAGACACTCAGATTTACAGATGAGAAATTCACTCATAATAAAATTCAATAGTACCTGGAGTCTTAAGTCAGAGATGCATTTCAATATTTAACCTGGGTCTAGTCCCACTTAGGTACCATTTTCATAATTACCTGCTGTTGGCTCACCCTGCTCTTGCTGAAATCAATCCCTGTGTTCCACTGACGTCAGAAGGAACTGAGCTGGGTCACTGCTCAAGTCTTTAAAAATTCCAACCTTACTACGTAAAAATTTTAAAACCAAAGATATTCAGAGCATAACACTATTGAGACCATTGGGAAACTATATTACAACAGTTTTTTAAGGACCCTGGAATCCTTTTAGGGACTGTGCAAAGAGGAGCAACTTTCTGTTCTTGCATCCCCTACAAAATGAAATGCTTCGCAAACACAGGAATTATTCTAAAGAGTATATCAAGGTAATATTTTCAGCAAATTTAGGTCAATCTTTAACATCAATAATATCTACAATTATTAAGGCAAATTTGGAAAACACAGGCAAAGAATAAAGAAATACAGGTATTATGCAAATAACAACTTCCCCAAAAATGTAATGACCTAACCTGAAGCTGTATATGAATCCATTCTTCACAAAGAACTGACACAGTAAATAGAATAAAACTGATAACAGTGATACCCTTATTAGAAAAATTAGGCAGCAAATGATACAACCCTTCATGTTGACCTAATCTTCCCTCCCCCATTCATTTATTCCTTCTGCTGGTAAGAGAAAAAAAAAGAAAAGTTGGAAGCAAATTGATCCTACTGACCTTTTTCAGTCAGCTTAAACTTGCTGTAAAACTCAAGTGGCAAACCTCAAGTCATCCAGGCATGATCATCACACACAGACACTGACTAGGGAGGTGGATGGGAGTTTTTAAAGTTATAAAAGGCTAAAGTTGATCAATAAAATGTAAATAATGTAAAGAAAGAGAATCCAGATGGTTGAAGAGGGATCACACAATGAGGAAAGACTTCATTCAAGGTCAGTCCATGTCCAGGACCTGGGACACTGCACCGAAAATGAGGTGTTTGACTGCTCATCCCTCCCCACCCCTTCTGCTCAGGAGCTTATCAGTGTGTGGGGAGCTGTGTGTACATCCCTCAGATTCCCAAGAAACATCATTCTTGTGAGTTCAGATTACTCCATTTCCACATGTGGTGTTTTGTTCTGGGGGCAGGAGGTCATTTGCTTGTTTTGCTGTTGTTTTTCAAAATGTATTTACTTTGATTTAAGCCAACCCCAGGCTTTTTTGTTTGAGGAGAAATTGATAGGCACAGACACGCTCATCTAAATGAAGGTTGTTGGGAGCAGAGTTGTGCACATTTCTGTAGAAATGAATTGAAAAATAAATCTCTCTCTCATTTCCTTCTGCCTCTTGCTGTTCCTCAACATAACTGATAGTTCTGACTGTTCCTCACCAGTGTGGAGGTACTCACTGAACCTGAATTTCTCAGGAGTGACAACACAGAAGTGCTTTGCCAGTGACCCAGACTTGCAGAGCAGCAAAGAATTGACTTCCCAGACTTGGACCAGATGGTTGCATGTCAGAACAAGGTAGTGCAGCTTTTCTGGAGCAGAAGGGAGAGCGGGAGGTAAGACTCAGTCTGCAAGCAGATTCATCAATGAAGTTCAGCTTATTTTTTGTGCCAGTGTATTTAAAATATTTAATAAATTTAAGACATTATAGGATACTACTGAGTTCTTTGATTTTATTCACTTTGTGCCATGGTCTGTGTGGCTCTTTAAGAGGTTTCTTCACATTGCTGACTTGCAGTGTGACATCTCACTGCACAGCTGTGTGGACACAGCCTTCCATCCTTCAGCCATGGCTCTGGCAGCTTTCCTCCCTCACCCAAATTCAGGAGCCCTCAGCCAAATAGCAGCAAAAATCCCATGTTTCAGAGCAGTTCCAGTTGCCATGTGCCCACTCCAGCTCTCAAATTCCATTTCCTTAGTTTAATACATTCTTAGCAGACTACATGATTAAAACAGTCCTGTTGAAAAGTGAGTTATCAGGAAATTATCTTTTAAATCTAAACACACACACATACTTTACACACAAACACACTGTACTTCAGCAGATAGAAAAAAGTTTAACTAGCACTGTTTGTGAATATTAACTATATGAGGCTTTTAAAGTGTTGTAAGGAAAAAAGCTGAAGCAAAACCAAGTCAGAAGGGCTTTTCCCTTCTGGATTACACAAGAACGGAGACCTCTTCTGTAATAAATTTACTTTGACAGCTGCTAAAAAATTTACCAAGCTTGACAACATGCACAGAAAGCAAAATAGGACAGAGAATTGTGTGGGCTTCCCTGCTAACCTCAAAGAAAAGCTGTTTATTTTAAAGAAATAATATTTAATTATGTTTGTGTGGTAAACTTCAAGCAATTGGTTTGTTGGCTACATGCTGCTCTCCCACAGATACTATTTTATGTAGTCAATTTGTAGACAACGTATTCTCCTCTCACAGAGAGCCCTGAAGAATAAATGAGGGTTCAGTTTGAGCAGGCAGTGGATTGTATTTGGAATATAAAATGCACTGTCTTGTCAGGAGAAGTAACTTCTCCTTTTCAGACTAAGATAAAGCAGCAAAACAGGGCTTTGATGATTTCTGCAATGCATTTGGAGAAATGACTTTGAAGAATTCTGAGCTTCTCAGAATTTCACTTTCAGCTACAAAAGATTAGTTTGATTTTGTACCTGCATGGATTTGAATCCATCTCACTTTCCTCCTTAATGCTTCCCAAGTGCTAATGGCAGCACAAGAGACTTCAGTGGTTCAACAGAAATGAAAACAAATTGCAGGGACTGTGGCCAAGTAAGAACTGAGGCTGGTGCTTGTCAGATCAGAGTCAACTGTTTACTCTGCCAGTGCTGCATTGATTTGTTGAACCTGCACATCACATTAATATTTCTCATCTCATCCCAAAGCCTTGGCTCCATCAAATTGGGAAGGTGATAACCCAGTGTATTATAGGGAGAACATGTGCTATAGAGTAAAGCTTTAAATGTGATTGACTAAAATATATTGATTTTGCATGGTTGGACTTGAAGGCATGGATTTTGAACAGAAGAACAGGCAGTAGCTCACTGCTGCCTCAAAGATCACACACACGAGGTGACAGAAGACAGTTCCTGACTATGTAAAATACACCTTTGCTAATTGTTAATCACCTTTGGAACATCACTTTCCTTTTGTGCTTGTTTTTCTGTGTGCTCAAAGTGGAACATTTAAAAAGAATTATAGCTGTATAGAGCCTTCCTGAGCAATATTTATGTCACACCTTAGGAGGGCACTGCAGAATGCAAAGGGACACGGGAGAAATGTGGAATGTAGCAGTTTCTTCACACAGTTTACAGGGAAAGTTAACATTTAATCTTAAAGAGATTTTTTTTTCCTGGCAGATAGGAGATAAATCACAGCCCAGCACTGCAGGCCAGTGCATCCCAGGCAGATCATCTCAGCATCTAAAATGTTCTTCATCTACTTTCAGAAACTGATAATTAATGGCACATAAAAACTCGCTTTACTACACATGCAAGTACCATATACTCACTTCATCATGAAAAATTGTTTTCCACACCCCTGAGAGATTAAAAGTGTGTGTCCATGAACTACTCTTCCTATCCTAAAATGTACTAGAAAGTGATGATTTCCTCAGATCCCAAGACAAATTGATTTCAGTCATACTTGTGGATTGTTCTACGAAGATTACATCAATTTTTTTCTTTAAAATTAATCAATTCCTTTAAAAGCCTAATGTGGAGAAAGGGTAATGATTTTATCAAATAATCTTATTTTTCACTCTTAAGTATCTAGAGTTATCAACAAATGGGAGACTTTACAACGTATTTCCTTGAGCAATTTCTGCTGATAAAGAATTATCTGGAGCAACTCTTGCAAAACATTTAAAACCCATGTATTTTCAGAGGGTGGATTTGATTATCAGTGAAAGATATTGAATAGAACAATTTTAAAAAAATAAATTTCCTTTAACATGCTAATTGGAATATATTCACAATTTGTTCCCCTGGTTAGTTTTTTATCTTTGCTCTGGGCTTCCTAGACTTTAGCAATGTATTTCCAGCTGAGCAGAAATCATTTAGCACATTTAGCACAAATACTGCGTTCTGTGCTAGGAGGTTGAAGGGTTTGTTCTTAGTGCCATTAAGTTTGGTTATTTTTGTGACTCTTGTTCTGCATTTGTAGTTGCAGACACTGAGGGTGTTACTGTCCAGCTGTGATTGGTGTGGGCTACAGAGGGGTAAGTAGACTACTTTTTTTCCAAGTACAAGCACATTTCAATCTTGTTCTTGATGCTTCACAGACTTTTGGTGGTGGTGACATTCTGGAATTAGGAACTTCAAAATGCACCCTTTTTAATTAGGGAGGGGAGTGATAAATCATGTCCTCAAGCAATTTCTGCAGATAAAGAATTATCTGGAGCAACTGTTGCGAAACATCTAAAATCCATGTATTTTCAGTGGGTAGACAGGATTATCAGTAAAATGACTGAGTAGAACTTATTTTAAAAATAAAGTTCCTTTAACATACTTGGGATCAAGCCAAAAAATTCAAAAAACCCAACACACAACATAAGCAGAATAAAATAAATCCGTGGGCAATTTAAACAACCACAGCTTGAGGATCAGCAACTGGAAATACTAACTGAAACTAGGAAATTAGTGTTAAAAAGGTACATAAAAGCACTGTGACCTTTCAACTGGGATAAACAAAGAAGCTACAATAAATGACTAGGACACAGAAGCAGAAATTTGAAGGGGAATCGCAGCATTCCAAGAAATGAGGAGAATTTGGTGTTAGAATTGAAAGAAGCACATGAAATGAGCTTATCATTTTACCACAGCACCTGCTGTGCACACAGATATCCCCCAGCCCAGTGCTGTCACTGGTGCCCACAGAGCATCAGCAGAGTGGGGTCATTTTTTGTGTGATCCCGGACCCTTCTGAGCCAACCAAAAGCCCTAAAACTTCCCAGTGAGCAGAGAGCCAGTCCCCTCCAACTGAGCCATGCTGAGGGCAGTGGGAGACAGTAAACCAAAGTGAAAACATGGTGACACAACCTGTTCCCAGGAGATTTCCACAGCAATTTTCCCCTCTAACACATCAGGCCATCCTTGCACCTCAGGATTCCTGGTTCAGGGAACGAGCCTGTCTGGGGTGGGAGCACAAGTGACAGAGAACCAAGTGCTCACTGAGGTTCATTAATCCATGTCTGCTTGCTTTCAACTTTAGGGTGGTGATTTTAGCTTGAGGTCACCTCTTGAGAAGTTAATCTCCTAAACCCTGACAAGCACATCTCTTGTCCAGGCTAATCTCTGTGGGTTTGTGCACGTTATCCATTACTGCTGTTATCCAGTGCAATCATTCCCCAGGCTGCACACACACACTCAAGGACACAGCCAGGCACACCGAGGACTCAGCCCCAGCCTCCAACCACAGGCTGCCTTTGGGGGAGTCCACACATCCACAGTCACACAAGAAAAGTCATAACCAAACAATTCTATTAAACACAAATAGATTTCTGTCTAGATTATAGGTTTGTAATTCATAAGGAAACTCAATCTCCACATTGGTTAACTGAAGACTTCGCAGAGTTCAATGTATAATTTACAAAGAGCAATTTCCCTATAGAAGCAGCTACTTAATGGCAGTTATGACTTTGCCACATTTATTCATCTTTATGGTGGACATTATTTCTCCTGTATTCTATATATACCTGCAAGATCCATATGCATATAGTCACATACAAATAGAAAAAAGCACAAGAATTAAAGAAAATCCAGACTACATATCTGATCTAATAAATAGACTGTCTCAGTGCCCAAAACTTTCCCAAAGAGAACAAAATGTTTTCAGTGCATTTAACTCCCTTTGACATCAGCTTTTATTTAGTTCATGTGCAGGACAACAGGAACTGAGTGCCTTCAGCAACTTGAGAGGGACATTTAGCATTTTACAGGACTGAAACTTGTAGCTATTTATATAATTCAATGGGGCAAAACCTATAAACTTTGATGACACAAAGGTTCTGTTTTTGAAAGGTCTTGAGCATGGTTACTACCAAGGAAACCCAACCTCCCACTCACAAATGACAGTGTTGGTATTTCTGCCATCAGATTTGTGCTAGTACAGTCTTTTCTCTTCCTCTGTCACAGCTAATAAATTAAGATTTCAAGCCCAAGGACCCACAAATTCTCTAACAAAGTGACTTCTTTCAAAGTGACCCTATGGAATGACACAAGGAACAATTGTGACAGTGCATTTTGGGATAAAATAAACTTCTAACCCTTGAAATTATGTTGAAACATCTGTAAACACAGGTAGCTGATACACCCCAGGCCCACACTGTACACTTGCTTTGTGAGCCTACAACTTCTCTTTTGTGGTCTGACTGCACTCCCAGACCCAACACGTGCTTGTGTTCCTTAAAGGTTGGAAAAACTTACACATTCAAAGAGCAGGATGTGACTTAAGCACCTTTCTGCTGTTTATCTCCCTTGACTCATAAAATGTACATGGGATGATAGAGGCACAAAAGAAATTCTACTTTATGGCCACGTAAGGCCTTCATTTTGAGAGAACAGCTTTTAAGCAACAGGCCATACAGGAATCATATTCCAGCACTGTGCATCCTAAATTAAAAGGAAATGTGATGGGTAGTTGTCAATCTCAGGTACTGCTTTTGCCCACACACTACAGGGTTTTTTATGGCCACTGAGCAGTGGAAGGGCTACAACATCCCTCAGCAAACATCTGGAAATTAAATTTTTGTCCTAATACAAGTCCACAGCTCTGAGCAAGAAATTCAGTTCATTCCAGTCGGGAGCAGTTTCTCTGTCAGGCACCTGTTCTTTGAGACAGAGCTTTCATGAAGGTTTAGCAGCACTGTCAAGGATGAAAAATGGCCAAGGAGCTGCTCTGGTTTTACTGTGCTGTGTCTACAGTGCCTCTGAACAAGCTGCTGAAAGGGCTGTGGCAGGAACACAGCAATATTCAAATAATTGCTTTCTTAGAAGAAGGGAAAAAATGTTTTGAGGACGCAGCTTATCTAAATGATTATTTAGGTTTAGACAGTCTCGCATTTCACTGCCAATTAAATGCAAATTTTAACAGGCTACAAATACCAATCAGCAAAAGAAAAAAAAACACCACAAATAAAAGCCCAATCCATGAAGTAGTTCCCTCTGTTTAAAAATGATTGAATAATGAGACTGATGCCTACATCTTCTAAAGAAAAGGCTTTAAGTATAAGTCCCAGATTTTTATGGTAGCAATAATGGATCACACTCCCAGGACTGCCCAGAAGCACAGAGCAGCCTCAACCAGCTACTTGTGGATTCTCCCCGAGTTGCAGATTTCTCCAGATGGAGAAAATTCTTTTGACCCTCCCAACCTTTTCTTTTTTTCATCTTCTTTTTTAGTGCACATAGTATTCTTGTTTCTGGCATTTCTGTTTCTATCAGTGATAAAGACAAAATTTCTGAGTACAAAGTATTTCAGACCACACAGATTGTCCTGCAAAAGAAACAATATGCATTTTTCTCTGAATTTAATGTATGAATTTCAGCTGATTTTCCAGATGGATCTATGTGTGTGTGATATATATATGCTATTATCTGGGGTTTTTTACTAAGGTTGCTAGGGATGTTAAGAACTCAGATGTTCTTTCTGCAGCTGTGTCGAGGAACAAATACAGCAGCCTATTCTCCTCAAATTGCATTTCCCCTCCTCATTGACATTTCCATGGCACAAAACATCACCTGATGCTTTCTTGGGTCCTTTTCTGGGGACCAAGCACCCACTTGTTTAAAAACCTTTCATTTCTCCCTTCTGTGATGCTGCTTGTTGGTCCTTGGACAATGACAGTCCAATACTATTCTTTTACCTAACAGATCCTTCATGTCACATTTACAGCTCCTGTACAATGTGACCTGTTCAGAATGTTTGGGTCAAAATTGCTATTTCTGCAGTCCTAGAAAAGGGTGAACAAGAGCACACTGAACCTGAATCACACCTCTGAGGCTTCTGCTCCTGTCATTTGAACAACTTCTATTGTTATTGAGACTTCTGGGTCTTCAAATTGGTGCTCCAAAATATTTAAGCTAGATGCCACAAGTATAATAAAGTAGATAATATGCCTGTTGTGCTATAGACAACACATTTAATTGGTCCCATGTATCACTGAAATGAAATTATATGTACCAAAGTGAAATTGTTCCTCCTCAGTCTTTAGCCTAATGAGGTTGGTGACTTTTTCCTTTCATTCTTAAAAAGCCATGTTATTTTTAAATGTACGTTATTGTGTTTACCTGTAACACCTCTCACTGATGTTAATGGTCATTATATGAAGTTTTTAATGAGATGTTATAAGACTTATGCAGGAAAAAGAGAGAACACAATAGTTGGAAAAGAGATCAAAGTTGTTACATATGGAGCAAAAGCAGCATTTAAACATTAGACTTTGGTGAGCGTGGGATTTATTTTATAACAGAATCTCTAAGAGTTTGCCAGTAACATCCTTGGTGCACTGGGTACCACACAACAAACAGCCAGGTTGGGATCAACCTCACATTGTAGAAAGACTAAGTTTGCTCTTAGGTCAATTACAGACAAAAATAGCAATTATCTGCTGTTGAGTAGTTTAATAGTAATATTTTAAATAAGGATAAGGATTAAGACATGAGCAACTTCTGAAGGTAGTTTTTATGTAAATAAAGCCTTTTAAATGCCTTTCACTTGTTGCCATTCCTCAGTGCTTTGCAAAACCAAGAGGCTGCTTGACTTTGGAAAACAAGCCTCTGGAGCAAGATACAGCTACAAATAAACGTGTTTCTTTCAGTATTTCATTAGGCAGTTGAAGTTGTCTGCCTTATGCAATACTGCACTCCAAGGTCAAGCCAAGTTCAGAGAGCAATTCCTGCTGAACTACAGATGTCCTGGGTGATTCTATCACTGCACATTTTGCAGGAGAACAAACATTAGAGAAAGTGCTGATGTTAAACGAGTATTAAAAGCATGTGTTGAAAATTCACATTTTACATTGCTGTGGAGAGCCAGTGAGGTAAAGGGCCAAGAGTCACCTTTGCCTCAGCATACACAATACCTAGTATGGTATACAATATCTAGTATTGTTCACTTAAACCTCTCTTTCAATACCAACCTTCTTCCTTCTGTTCTTCTAGTTATTACCTAGCACCACCAGTGATTTTTATTACTTTAGAGTATTGTGGTTTCATCCAGCAATCAGCTCTAGAGCAACAGATTCCCGCTAAAGGAGAGCACGTAATTGCCCAAGTATGTTAATTCTGGGCTAATGGAAATAAGGGGAATTTTACTGCAGACTTCCCTTAGCTGTAGTTTCACCCCAGGATTCTGCCAGTAACAGTTCACTGACAAATTACTGTCCTCTGACTCTGCACTGGACTATCAGTACATACAATCACTCCAAGTAATTAGTGACACCCTATTCTTCCAACAGACCTTTTGCCCTGTTCTCAACTGCTGAGCCACTGAGTTAATGATTTTACTGTGAGATTTCAAGACTATTGTAATGCTGAATCTTAACATCTTTATTATCTTCCTGCCAGAGAAATAACCGCAGGCTCCAAGGAGAGCAACTGCAATGTTTCCAACACTGCATACCTGTTTACAATAAAAGCTGCTTCCTCTGGGACCAGGGACAGAAAGTTTTGTCAAGAACTTCATTGAGAAAAACCTGTGCAGACTCACAGCTGCAATGGAACAAACTGCCCACTACCTTAGGACACAGTATTCTCCTTCAGTCCAGGTTGGAACAACAGTAGAGCAAAAAGTAATACAAAAAACTCCTGCTTCCTCAACATTTTCAGTCTGGAAACCACTTTTGGCAGAGACACTTATTCTGGAATTCTGTAGAGGAAATTTCAAGAGGAAATATAAATATCATCTTAAAGTCCCACAAAGTGATCAGGAGGACACAGACTACTCTGTTACACTACTATATAATAATCTGGTCTAGCTAAATGTGTTTCTCCTCTTAGGCTGTCTCAATACTGGTGCTAATAAGATTTTATAGCCCATGACAAATATCCTCATATCAATTTTCTTATTTCCAACATGAAATTATGAATAATGTATTTTTCTCTGTATTTCAAACTAATTCTCTTTCACTGGGAGAAATATGAATAAATTCAAATGTTAATTATTTAAAATTTCTATTTATCTTTACATGCAAAAATAATGACATTGGCTGCATTAGGTGACCCTAAAATAAGACTTAACTCTGTGTTGAAAGTAAAATTTCATCTTTAATTTCCAGTTTAAATATTAATATAATGAGAAAGACTTATTAATTTAATAAATTGGACTATGTTCCATTTTTGCATATGGGCTCCTGAGTTAAACCACACCACCAGTTCCTGTGGGTTTGTCGAGACCATGAGCAAAGTAAAACACCCAGAACCAAATAGATCTGGGTATTGCAAAAGTGTGTTTCAGACTGGGAAATGCTCAAAACAACAACACTCGAGGATGCATCGAGTTGGGTTTTCACTGATGTAATGACAGACTGTTACACAAATAATGTGACTCAGCTCTTCTCTCCCCACACTGCTAACTGATGGACAATGGCATTGCTTTACTCAGTGCTGGAACTATTTGTTTTGAGTCATTTTCTGTTTTCCAGTATGTTATTTAACATGTGTGTATATAGACAGCTATATTTGTGCATGTATCCATATAGACTTATACACCATATACATAACTATATCATGGGTATGGAAAAATGCTTGAAAGAAGACAATAAAATGGCTGAACTAAGAGTTACAGACTTTCAGAGTATGTGTATACACACACATTTCTGATCACAGAATAGTTCAATGAGAAATTCTTGTCTTTAAAGTACAAACATCCAGGAACCTGATATTCACAGTTGGTGCCAGGTAAATTGGAACCAGTGAAACCAACTGAGCTGGCAAAGTTAGTGAAATCTGAGGACCAAACAGCCTTTGTGAAAATAAATCTGGCTCACATGCAGAGAATACACATTTTCAAAAGATATCCTAAAGTTTTGACAACATGAGCTGCTGCTTGCATATTTTTTTTCCTCTTTCACATGGTAAAGTCAGCAACATACATGAAAAAAAAAAACCCTAANCAATTTTCTTATTTCCAACATGAAATTATGAATAATGTATTTTTCTCTGTATTTCAAACTAATTCTCTTTCACTGGGAGAAATATGAATAAATTCAAATGTTAATTATTTAAAATTTCTATTTATCTTTACATGCAAAAATAATGACATTGGCTGCATTAGGTGACCCTAAAATAAGACTTAACTCTGTGTTGAAAGTAAAATTTCATCTTTAATTTCCAGTTTAAATATTAATATAATGAGAAAGACTTATTAATTTAATAAATTGGACTATGTTCCATTTTTGCATATGGGCTCCTGAGTTAAACCACACCACCAGTTCCTGTGGGTTTGTCGAGACCATGAGCAAAGTAAAACACCCAGAACCAAATAGATCTGGGTATTGCAAAAGNTTCTCGGGAATAACAGATCATCTGCCTGGCTACAAAAATAAGTTCAGTTTAAAATACGTTGCTTTTTTCCAGCAAAGCAAATGATCCTAAGTGATTCAACTCTCACATCCATCTACAGAAACAATTATAAGAGGCAATAGCATATAAATCTCTTAAGCCCCAGTGTATCTTCCAATCCTGATTTAAAAAACAAATGCCTGTCTTGTGAAAATCATGTTTAATAATTCTTCTTGTGGGCATCGTGCAGGGAAATGAAAGAACTGTAGCTTTAGGCACATTTTGCATGGTGCTGTGTTTGCCTGTCTCCCTGAACAGGAGTTAGAAACTACTGGAAATAAACATAACATCAGCATTTTCTCCAACTTCAAACTTTACAGCCAGTAGAGGTTTACATTTTATTCAAGCATCTTGTCAGGGGACAGGAGAGGAACAACTGACCTTTGAATCAGTAACAGAAGTTGTGTCAAAACCAGCTAAATATACAAAAGTTAAGCCTGAACCCATCAAATGTAGTGTTGCAGTCAGAAAACCTCCAAAAGGTCTTCAGAATAGGCTGGAAAAGGTAAGTTAGAGAGATTAATCCAGTTCTTACCTCTGGATTCTAAAACTTTTGTTCTCCTACAAACACAGCCAAATCCTGACATGAGATCCTGGGATAAGCACACTACAACTGCCTTCAAAGGTCATCTGGGGCTAACAGAAAATTTCTGCATTAAAACCCCCCAACTGATAACCATTGCCTTTGCCCCTGCACACCCAGCCTTTACTGAGGAAGAGGATGAACCCTCATCCTCTGCACCCAGGACCCTCCAGCACCTCAAACAGTGGCTCTCGTGCAATTGGAATATGTTCTAATTAAAGCAGAGGCTTGAGAGGGTGTCTTTAGGCAGAGAGAGTCTGGGAGGCTGAGGACACTGACTTTTGATGTGCAGATCACCTGCCACAGCCACTCTGAGTCTCTCCCTTCCAAAGCACATCCCTGGCCACGTTCTGCACAGGAATCAGTGGAGCTTCACCAGCTGACAAAGGATGAGGGTTTGTTATCATGTCTATGTAAAACTGCTGGCATTTTCTTTCCAGTGTTTCCCCAGAGATTCACTGCTTTCTGCTTGTGCCACATCTTCCTGTCAATTGTCTCAGATTTTGATTTCACTTTGACTTTGAGTGCAGTTGAAGGTAAGCTTGGGTGAGTAACTATCGCCTTGTTATTTTTCCTCCCTCTAGGAACATGACCAGAAGGGCTGATCCAGGAATATGTAACCATGAAGTGTCCTGGAAAAAAGGTGTCTTTTCCATTTTATAACCCTGCTGAAACAGCACTAGGTTTGCTTCTCACACACCTGCAGAAAAGTGAATGGACCCACCACCTCCAATGCCTGACAGTTCAATGCTTCTGTTGAAAATTTCATTATCATTTCCTAGGGACTACCTGCAAGTAGTCTCTCAGGTTCATTAATAAATACAGAGTTTACAGAAGTTAGTGTGTTTCATATTCACACTATACATGTCATTTAAAAATCACATCAAGGGTGTGGATGAGATTTTCAAGGTGAGATTTAAAACTCTAATGGAAGTGGAAAAAGAATTTAATCAGTCACAGCAAACCTGTCAAACTCCTTATTTCACTGTCTGCCATGTACCAATATGCATAATAACCATTGCTTAATAGATGAACTCTAACATACATTAAAAATCAACTGTTGAAATAGATGCAAACACATTTAAGGTAAAATTTGCATCAGGATATGCCTCTGAAACTCCTTTATGAGGCTTTTGAAATGCTTGTATGAAGGACTCTTTTTGCTTTGTCCTCCATTTATTCCTGATATACAGAGACAAGAAATAATAGATTCATTTCAGCTTCCAGACCCATTATTCCAGACAAGCAGAATTAGTTTAGCCCATGTTTTTAACCAATACTTAATTAAAACTCTGTTGTAAAAGGAAATATTTTCTCTGCAGTATTACTCTTGGTTTATTCTTCCTCTTTCTGAATAAGAATAAATATCATAAAGAACATGATTAACTAAATGCTGAAGTTAAACCCTGTGCCTGCACAGGCCTGACATCCCTTTCATTAGTTTCCAATGTCCTGAACCTGAGCCAGGGTTACCAGGGGAGTCACCAGTTTTCCTTCTTGTGGTCACCCCCAAACCTCCAGTCACTAACAGGAGCAGGTTTTCTGTCATGTATTGAACCAACAGAGCTAAAGCTTTCCATCTCAGTCAAGCAATCACACAAAGCAATGAACAGCACCACACAGGAGAGCTCCTACTCAAGGAAATACCAGCACAAAGCCAGGGCCTACTGGTTAAGACACAGCAGCCAGATGGTTTGGGACCTGGATTCATTTCTGTGTGATGCTGTGTGGGAACATGCACAGCTACCAGCACTAACAGAGGTTTGGGAGTCTCTGTCCCCCACTCCCTGTGCAGGCAGACAAATCCTCAGCCAGCAGGAGGGATGTGGCACTGACACAGTCCAGTGTCTCCCTAAGAGCCACATTTTATACAACACTGTTGTGGTTTTAAGTAANCAGATTTCAACAAACAATTTGAAGAGATCCAAGAAAGCTCTGAAAATTTATGATCCCACAATCACAGAACGGTTTGGGTTGGAAGGAACCCTAAAGACCATCTAGTCAGGGACACCTACTAGACCAGGTTGCTCAGAGCCTTGTCCAACCTGGCCTTGAACACTTCCAGGGATGAGGAACCCACAGTTTCTAACACATGAAGGGGAAGTATCCAAGAAAACAATCAAGTGCTTGAATGAAAAAATGGCAGGAAAACATCACCTGGTTCAAGAGGTGAGGTGGAAGCCAAAAAACTGAAGTCGCACAGAACACTCAGGCTAACACAGAGTAACTCATCACTGCAACCATTCACACACTCTCTCAGAAGGATCCCTTGGGAGCTTTGAGCTCCACCACAGAGGCAATCATCTTAAAACCACAGAAAATACCACAAAAAGTGGCAATACATGGTACAGTACCATCTAGCAAGATCTATTCATTTGGAACAGTTTCATGCTTCCAAGCTCCAGCTGGTGGGGAAAAAAAATAAGTTCCTGACACTTGAATTTAAATGCTCTTTTCGATGATGGTCCTGTGTAGCTCTCTCAGGACCAATTTAAAGTTGACTATATTCTTTGCTTGAAGGGTACTTCTAAAGTGCTTTCAGAGTTTATCAACTGATTCAGCTATTAATATTCTATTTTTCTCCCTCAACTTTCCAAAAGGCTTTGATTATGGTATCAGTTTATCTCAGGATGTACATCTGCTGCTTGTTTTAAAATCATTCCTAGTCAACAGCAAAAACACCCATCAAACAGATGTGAAGACAAGCAAAAAATCCATCTCAGAACATTCTTTTGTATTTCTTTGCTAGACAACCAGCTTTGCTCACACACACAGTACATTTACACCTGAAGAGCATTTAAAATTCTCTCATGCCTTACTTTGCTATTGCTGCTGTCAGTTGCTGCAAGACTGAGCTTCCTCCATTTGCAGTGATGTATTGCCAAAATGAAAGAAAAAGCTGTTGAGAAGGAAGACCCTGAGGTAGCTGGAAGCTGAAACCCAGAGTTCTGGACAAGCTCAGAAAATGCCCTTTTTCCCCTTCTTCTTTGAGGACCACTGTGTACTTTGGCTAAAGAGAACTGCCCTTGGAGGAAGCTGCCAACAAACTCAAAGTCAAATCTGGTCACTGTTCCTGATCAGTAGGAATTTACTTCCTCATCTGCTCATTTGTCATTCTGTTCTCCATACCACACGTGGAGAAGAAACAGGACAGCAAAGCATCATCTTGCTTCATCCTTCCTTTTTTCTTTAGATCACAAACATTCAGGAAAAGAAAACCCCAAAATCTAAACAAAGTTGTACCTAATATTTTCTCAAGTAACATTTCAGCTTCCCTCAGACTGATGACCCCAACCTACCATCTTTTGTGAGCAGTAATTCTGTATTTGCAAGGTCAAAAAGAACAGCCAAGTTAGAATTTAATTCTTTGCTTTTGAATTTCATACCACTTTCTCTACAGTCTCTCATATCCTCCTTTTTTTTTAATATTTCTTCTCATATATAACATTCCCTGTGAAGTAATAGTCCTTAAACAGAGAGAGGAGGAGCTGTGCATCTAAAATACCCTACTCCAGATTACAAATGGAAACACTAATCAAGGATTTTTTGGTTTTCCCTAAAAGTTATTTGCAGCATCTAATGCTAGAAATATAGTTACTTTTAAGGGTCTCTGTACAGAAAATTCTGAAGTCTAAGGCAAATATAGGAAAGAGACAATGAGAAATCTGTTTACATACATGGTAACATACATGTAGTAAAGTAGTTTCATATTTGTAGGTAGGAAGAAGAATTCAAAAATAACAGCAGAAGGCAGAGGTCAATTATGTTACATCATTTGCTCTAAGCATGTTAAAGGTTAATAAATTAAAATGTGGTATAAAAGCTCATCTTTGTCCAAGGTCAATGAAAGGGAGAGATTATAAATATCCACATAGATGACAGCAATTCGCTGAATACATCAATTACACCTATGTCTGCAGGCACAAGAAATATGTTTTATGGGTCTCCTTTTTCCTTTCCTTTCCTGTGGCCAACCAAGTGTCTCCCAGTCCTTCATGGCTTTCCATTGCTTCTACAAAACCTCCTGCAATTCCTACAGTTGTGCACAGTGGTAGAGCCTTTCCATCTTTCCATCTCCTGTAGAAATAACATCAGTGGGTAACAGTGCCAGAGGATAAGGAGGAATACAAAGGTTGAAAGGCTGGCAAGGGCCAATCCTTCCCTGAATTATCAGAGTCTTGAAAAGCAAGATGATGTCAAATTATTGCTCTGGAAAGGTGCTCAGATGGTACAAACACCCCAAGTTCCACAATGTGTTTGCACTTTGCTGTTTAATGGTTTAACTGAAGAGCTGCCTTGAGCCCTCCTGGGACAGACCTCATCCATCCCTCCTGTCTCCCACAGCCAAGTGCCACTGGGACAACTCCACACCCCCAGACCACTCAGCATCCAGGCACACCTCCAGACTGGTCCACTGGATACTACAGTACCAGCACGAAGAACCACTGTGGGGTTTCCAGATCCAATAAGTACATCACCACAGCTAAAGCAATAGCTGCATTTGTGTTCATTTTATTTTGACAGCTGTGCTTCAGCTGTGATTATACCCTGTTCTGTACTAGGAAATGTGCTGTCTGTCTTCTAATGAACTCTTCATTGTAAAAAAACCTCAATATAATACCCAGCCATTAAATATTTGGAAAGAAATGGACTGAGACCATCAAATCAGACATACACTAAAATACATGGATTAGTGAAGTGTTAATCATCCCTTGCAGTGTTTTTGGTGACTAAATAGACAGAAAGAACCCACAGTATTTGGGTTAAAACCAAAGGACCCCAGAAGATGCACATCAGGACAGCTCTCATGCACTTAGCTACAGGCCACAGAAAGGAAGCAGCACAACCCTTCCTCCCAACAAATAATCATCATCATTCACCCAAAATGTTATTTCCACACTGAAATCCTGACCTCCAGCTCCAGTTTGACTGATGGTGCTGGCAAAGGGGGCAGCTGATAAATTGAGCCATCACAATGTTCCCAGCACAGAGATAATTCTCAGACTTTGTTCATCTGCTACAGCAACTGTCACATCTCACCAGCTCCAGTGGACAAGAGTCCCACAGAAAGCAAGGGGCTGCAAATGACATTCCCTAAGATCTGAGGCAGAAGTGTCTTGCTCCACTGACAATGGAATAAGGGTTGTGGAGAACCAGAGTTATCAGGATGAACAGAGCCAGGATGCAATGCATGGTGTTTAAGGATGGACCAGATGTTCAGGTCCAAGTGCTGGTAATTGGGACAGGTCTTTGTGGGCTGGCATTCCTACACTCTTGTGCCAGATCCAGCTGTCAGAAGTGTGCAGCTGTGTCATGTGGAAGGCTTTGCATGCAGGTCCTTTGTTCCACTAAACAAGTGTTCCCACCTCAGCAGCTGTGAAACAGCCACTGCACAAACAGGCTGGACCAAACCCAATTTAGGGTGGTTAGCATGAGAGGGATCAGTGTTCACCCTTCACCTCCTCTGCCCATTTATCCTGCCAGTGTGGGTATGTTCAGATATTAGAATCTAACACTCTAACGTGAGCGTTGCAGCCTTCCTCAGCTGTTATAGCCTATTGTCCCCAGCCCAAGAGGCAAATAAACCCTTTTCAAATAAATTTCAATTAGCCAGGCTTTCCTATTGTTAAAGAGCAAGGAAAAGCCCTGGAGAACCCCATTAAGATGCAAATGAGTAGGTACACAAACATAGTTCCTATGTAAGCCAGTATCAGCAGAAACACAATTAATTCTAAATACAGATACATCCAACCAGATTAACATTGGACAGCTTTGTAACAGACTCTCATAACCTGCTCATTTGTACCCAGTGCCACCACTGAGCCTCCCCAGAGGCAGAAAAGCCTCCCTGTGTCTTTGCTGCCAAAAAAATCACATCCCTGTGGGTGAATCTCACCAGATCTTGCCCTGTAAATCCTAACAGAGAAGCAGTTCTGCCATCTGCACCACGGTGCAGCTTTAGGAACTGGATTGCAGAAAGAGAGCTGCACCAATCCAGCCCTGGCACGGGGAAAGTCTGCCCCAGTGCTGTCTCCATGAGGAGTTTTTGCTCAGTTTAGTTGTCCTGCCACGAAAAAACTCTGCAGCACATTCTGCTCTGCACCAGTAGCTCCATTCCCCTGACAACTGAGCTGACATTGTTTTTATGACCTTTCCTGAAGACGTGTGTCCTGTTGACAAAATTACCATTAAGCCCAAAGCCTTCCTCCAGACAGCACAGAATTTTAGGGTTAAGAACTCCGCTGCAGCTCCAAACATCATTTGCTTTTTCATTTTGCAATAATAAATCTGGTCTGACCCTTGTTTTTGTCATTGGCTATTAACAAGTTATTTAACCTAGCAATTTCTTGAGGCACTAACACCTTCCTTCCTAAATGGAGTACTTTGATAACTTCTAATTTAATATTTGCAAAATACTTTCTAGAATTTTATTATAACTATTTCCTTACTGAATACAAAAATAATCCAAGTCCTTTATTGCATTTTGCCCAAATAGCATGACCAGGCCCCTGGCCTTACACTTTGTATGGCCAAATTACCATAAAACACTCTTTTGTTAGAAACCCTTCAGGTCTTTAAACAAATTTCTGTTGCTTATGATTGTTTGCCTCTAACCTTTCCATCATGATGTGGGATCACTTATTTTCATTTCTTTTGCACTAACCTTATTCCAAAGAGTGCACAAAGTTTCGATGTGCTACAACTTTCTACAAGTATATTTAAAAATAAATTTTTCATAAGCTTTTCCTCCTGGAACTGAGTTACAGAAGTCATGCTTTTTCAGCCAGGAAGAGTATTATCCTGCTGAATATGAGCCATACAGCATAAGTTTAAGATTTTGAATAGCATAGTATAGACTAAACTTCTTACTAAATCACAAATATCATATCAACTGAAACAAATAAAGGAAAGAGCAGCATAAACTAAATTATAAAATCAATGCAAAGTCTCAGTCTCTCTTTTCTGAGCTCTAAAATTATATCAAGTTTTCAGTCCTCTCACCCCTTTCTTTCCAGGCCCTTTGACAGGGATGTGAATTGTATCCCACAGCAGTTCCAGAACACAGTACAGAGCTATAATATTGAGATATATTGGCTCTCATGGAGCCATGTACAGCCAGAACACAATGTTAACACTTGTTAGCAGGCCTGGTTAAGGTAATTGGAGTTTGTCATTCCAACAAATAATGTGTCTGCTAAATCCACTGCAAAAGCCATGTAATGCCAATACAAGCAAGTTAGAACTGATCAAAGTATGTTGTTCCTTTGCAAATGAACCACCCAGAAATGGCCTGTGCCACTGGGGACACTGGTCACTGAACCAGAATATCCTAAACCAGAGAATCCTGCTGGCCTGTACCGTGAGACAGAGCTGAGGAGTCTCCTGACAGTAAGGACTTGCAGAATAAAGGCTCTGGTGGCATCACAAGCCCTCAGAACAGTTTGTCAAGGCAAAGCTCTCCAGCTCAGTGAGATATTTACTTCCCCAGAGATATGGGAAAGGGAAAACCAACTGCTTCTCTTTGCATGCAACACCACCACAGAACAGCACCAATCCTCCCACACTAATCCACTAGTTTGGTTTAGCTTTTTTGACTGGAATGGAAAAGGGATGGAAGGATAGAAGACATCCTGTGTAGTTGCATCCCTAGCAGATGCTTTTTTATCAGCACTAATGGTGCTGGGCCAGAAAAGGGCTACAGATTCAGCAGATATTAGGAAACAGGAATAATCAATCTATATTCAAAGGGATTGCTCTGTAAAGCAATGTTTGTATTGCTTCTAAAGGAATTCTGCATTGAAATTGCTCCACTGAACACAGAAATGTACAACAAAAACTGACTAATGCAAAAGGCAGAACAACTTCTGAACAAAGGCCATAGAACTCAGTGCAAATGTTTTAGCTCAGGAAGACACTTGCAGCAATAAATTACCAATGGAAATTAATTGCTGACTTTTGAGAGACTAACAATAGAGGCAACTCTAGTCCTTACACCTCCTGGGAATCCTGATCAGCAGCAACTTCTCAGGTTGTTCAGCCGTGACAGGAATTGGTGGCCTCAGTCTGTGCTAATATTCCTCTTGCAATATTTAAGAAGTGTTATGCTACAATACAGGAGAGACTTCAAAATATTGTGATGTCCAAGCACATTGTTACCTAAACAGAAGGTCTTTATGGGGAAATCTGAAAAGCAATGCTTGCCAAGAACACAGTCCTATCCCTGTGTGAACCAAACAGCCCCAAACTGCCAGATTTGCTTTGGACAGGTTTTTAGCCACTGCAGTGTGTAGAGATAGACAGGCAAGCCCAATAATACCAAACCTTGATCAAGCCTAAATACACAGTTTTGGTTTGCCACCATTAATGAATATGACACAAATTGAGTGGAATTTTCTGCTGTCTAATTTTCTTGATCCTTGACTTAGACTGTGAAGTGTAAATGGCATCGCATGCATAAAATAAGTGTGGGTGATTCTAATGTGCTGCAGTTGTTAGCCATGAACTTAATATTTAATACAGTCACAGCTGTAAGAATCTCTCACTATGTCCATACAGCTGCTCTCTCTCCTTCACTGCACTGTCCATGTCCCCAGTTGTCCAGCTTGCACATAAACATATGCATGTGCTCCAGTCTGGAACAACCTACAACATTTTTTCATAAATAAATTTGAGTTCAGATGACAGGCTCTCCCCTGAGACAGTACAGGAGAATGCCATGACAGATTTTGGAGGTTGTGGGTTTTTTCCTGGTTTTTCTTTAAGATCCCACAAAAAACCCTCCAAACAAACTGTTTATTTATTTCTTTCCTTTTTCCCTCTGCCCCAAACGTTCCCCCAAGGGCTATCTCCCAGTTAGTGTGAAATCCTGCCTACACAAACTGTTTCAGGAGTTCCTTTGTGGCTTTGAGATCCACCTCCACCCCCACACCTATGGATTGTGCAGGTATAGGATCATAGATTGATGCTAAACAACATCTGAGTTGGCAGCTAATTAGAGGCTTGGATAAAATCGGGTATCCTACACAGTAGGAAAAGCACCGAGAGAGCCACAGGTCGGCTGGAGTTCTGCTTTTTAGTGACACCACTGTATCCAATAGGAGGAGTCTGTGCTTTGGGAATTGCAATTCCCTGCTGGACAGAGGGATAACACACTTGAGACCTATTTCCAGAATTTAAGAGGCACATCGATCTTGAGTTAGCCCACTGCACAAGGATGTATTTCTATCCCAGTGCTGAAGGTCTCAGAATAATGGCCCATTACGGAGATACATTGAGAGAATTACTCACTACGTGCTCCAGGAAGGGAGTGGTCCTGACAGCTGGAGCAGGCACAGAATTGATGGGTTGGGATGGGTGAGGGGATATACGTGTGCACTTTTACTCTGCAGATAGAAAAACAGAGAAGAAAAGGTCTTTCTTCAGGTTTTTGGTGTATAAAATGAAGATGAAACAAAGAATCCTAACCGAGGAGTTGAATACCACAACACCGGAAAGAAATGTTCTATTGCAGCTCAAAATTACACATTTCTACAAAATATTTTTATAGGCCCACTCAAAATTCTCATCTTTACTTTCATTACCTTCTAATCTTCCTTTTAGTATGCATATATATTTTTTAAATGGTAATTTGAGTCTGTGCTCTAAAAACTGTTTGTGAAAGGATTCAAAATTGTTTTATACATGATTAAACTATAAAAAACCCCCACAGAACAATCCAAATGCTCCACACCTACCCAACTACAACAAAAATTATTCAGGGTTTGCTTTTTTTATTGCAGTTGGAGGTTTGGGGGTTTTTTTGGTGGGGGTTTGTTTGTGGCAGGGGTTTTGTTTGCTTAGCTGTTTTATTTTGTGGGTTTTTTTTTTTAAACACTGGCAGGAAATGCAGTATAAACCCACATTTATAGCAGATTCACAATTACACATTCAGGTAGAACTTCAGATAGCTTTGAATCAGCAGTGATAGCAGTATTTTGTAGTTAGATATTCTTTATACACATTGCTGTGTAACACAAAAGAGTTATTTTAATGTTTTGGGGGTAGTTTACAAGCAATAGATACTCGTCCTTTGCATAAATAACTTCTGTGCAATGAGCTCTTCTTATCAATTATGATGGGGACCACACAAAAGCAGCAGCAAACAGATGCACTCCCTCCCCAGAGATGTGGTGCATGTCAGAATTATCATGCTGACACATGCACTGGCTTTTCAAGCTGCTTGAACCAAACTTCATGACGTGAAGTCTCTAATACAGAGTTCACCTGTATTTCCCCTGCACAGGTAACACCCTCACACCCACCACAGCAGGAGACCAGGCTGATGTGACAGACTCCTGCTTCCACCTCCAAACACAGAGAAGGCCAAGAAGATGCCTGCCATGCTCAAAACACTTGGATAACTCTGCCAGCTTCATTATTCCTCATGGAAGCACCAACTCCACCAGGTCTCTATCAGACATAGGATGGGCTTTGCCTCACCCCCGAGGCTGTGAAAAGTGGGTCAGTCACCTGAGAGAGAATCAACCGCAGTCACCCGAGAACAAATCCATCCTCAGCATGTCAGGCATCAGTGCCAGAGTGCAAACAGGCTCAGAGGAGGGCAGGGAGGCACTGAGGCTCAGTTTGCATGGACACACTCCCAGCAGCCTGAGCTAACACCACGGGCAGCAATTTGCAGAGCAGCACTCCTATTTTCTACGTTTCTCTCGATTTTGTGTCACTGAAGCCCAGTTATCAAGCTCAATTAGTATCCAGAAGGCTGACATTTTCTCCGTCCTCCTCTGCCTTCCCCGGGAGGCGAAAATGCAGCTGCAGTTTTGCTCTGGACAGTCCTTTGGTGGCACTTGGCTGACACCTGTCGACACAGTCCCACAGTCAGTCACGACACAACTGCTCCACTGAGATTTCTCTCCATTCGCTTGGAGTTTTTAATTATTGCTTGAAAGCGTTTTGAAGATAAAAACAGGCTAGAGAAATGCTCTGCATTATCAGCTCTGCTCAATGGCACTTGCTTTAAGACATCTGTCCTATGTTACCATGTGAGGTAAGCAAAGAATTCAATAGTTATCCAATTTTACCAGCTGCACAAAGACTAAAGGATACAACACCTGGCACACCACTGAGGAAACAATTTCCTACTGACATTTTATTATTGGCTGAAGGAGGCCCAAATTAGCAGAAGCACTCAGGGGAGGTACTTGTCCTTTCCCCTGAAAAATGACGTGAAGAATCAGTTTTTGATACCAGCATGGAGAGACTATTTCCTCCTCTTTGTGAGCTTCCATTTTCCTTAACTCCTGCAATTTCTCCTTAGTGACCACAACCTGGTTCTCCAAACTCAAGACAGAGCTGTGAGTGGGATGGGAAATTATTTTCCTTTATGATGAGGTCTATTTACCACTATTTCTCAATTATTTCCATAACAAAACCTAGATCCAGCAAGCTGCAGATCCATCTCAGGCATATATACTGACACAAATAGGTTGTCACTGGAAAAAAAAAGATTTTTGAATGACTTGCAGTATCATCTAACATTGATTTGACCCATGACAGTATTCTTAAAATTCCCCAGGATTTGGAGTCAATTACATGTACTAAACTATTTAAAGATTAAGCTACAGACAAATAGTAGTAGGATACAGATTTAGGACTTTGCAACCCACTGCTTAGAGACTTTGTAGTCTCACTACTAAAGAAAGAGGAACCTCCACAGAGTATGATTAGGAAATACAGGAAAACCTCTACTTCATCATTGTGAAAAGTGCAGCCCTTTGGACACCCACATCCTCCCCCTGCCAGGTACCTCTCTGGATCCCACATGCTGGATTTGGCCATGGACAAGCCATTTGTGCAGCAGCTGCAACCTATACTAGAGCACGGACAGGCTGGAGACTGCACCACCCAGCTGCTTTGCTCAGCCCCCAAAATTCCCCATCTACAAAAACATATCTAAGACATCTGAGAAAGGGATTGTTCCCCTGGGAGTTGGTTACCCTCATGGAAACCTTTGTCTGTTCACTTATTTGGATTCATACTACAGAATATATTGCTGCAAGCAATTCCAGCATCCCTGCAGAGCCTGCTTTGCCCCAGCTCTACAAAGCAGGAAAACAAACATCATTCCTGTTTATCAGCCACAACACTTCAAGCTGGATCACTTCTTTGGACCACACTATCATCTGTTTAATTTATCACTGCTCTTTTGACTTCAACAAATCCAGGATAAGACATCTCAACGATCTAGTCCAGCCTTCAGTGGCCCTGAAAGCAGAAATGGGTCACATATACCTACCCCCCACAGCAACCAAAGGCTTGGATTTCAAAGAAATGCAGTCACAACATGTCAGAGTTAAACAGGAAAAAAACTTGGTTATGGAGAAAGAATGGACAGGATGAGAATGAACTTTCTAGCACATGCAATTATGATATCACCACATGTACACTTTACCAGGGTTGCAGTAAATGCTGGCTTTTCAGAATGGATACCCTAAGAACCTCTGCAAGGCAGCAGCCACTGCAGTATCCAGCTGCAAGGAGCTACCCCATACAAACTATACAAGAGAGGGGAGAAGGGAGAAGTCACCATTCATCCAACCTTCCTCGTTTCTAATGCAATGGCAGCCCAAGCACTCAGGAAAATCAAATGAGGAGGAATTTCCAGGTCACAATAGCTAAATTGCTACCAAAAAAACAGGGCAGAGCATGGACTTTCGGTCCAAGAAATTTACATTTTAGAACTTGAAAGAAAATACACAACAAATAAAAACAAAAGAAATTATTTGTCAGAGATAAAGGGGTAGACCACAGACTGTCTCTAGTTTAAAAGCCTGTAAAGCAGGTCTCTGCTGAGAGCTCGTAGAAGTGTCTCTGAAATGCAAAACTCCAGGTAAATGCAAAGAAAAGGAAAGATCTCATTAGCTACAAGGATCATGGCCTGCTGAGTACATCTGCACTTTTAAAAATTACCTTTGGTAGAAATAATATCATAGTTTGAGTGACTCAGGTTTTCATTACGCAGGAGCTTTGCTGTGCTATTACAGCAATATAAAAGCCTGAAAAGCAGTAAGGAACGGTGTCATCTTTGGAGAGTCTCATCCAGCTTTGCTCTGCCCCAATTAGAGGAAAAGACCCCAAGTCATAATTAGAAGGTACTCCAGAACACACAGAATATCTTCACTACACAAACCAGCCAACTCCACAGCTAGACAGGAAATGTATTTTGGGCATTTATTCTATCAACTTTATGATTTTAGCAGGGTTCTCATCCATGCCTTTGGAATAGCTTTCAGGAGCATCAGGCCTTTTTCAGCATCACATAAGATATTGTAATCACCACAACAGGAAGACAGTCTAGTAGTTACTAGAAAATCTCTACAAGTTCCAAGACCTGGGTTTGAATCCCAGTTGTGCTCACGTTTCCTGCAGGATTCTCAGAAATTCTTCCCATGTCTCTGCTGCAGTTTCCCATCTGTGAAGATGGTTTACCCTGCATCAGAAATGGGGTTTATAAAAGAATCTATAGTTTATGTGAGCACTCTAATCTTCCCTTATGGAAGAGGAATGCCTTGTGCCAGGCACTGCAGGTTGCTCATGATTTGGTGTTCTCCCTACAGTTCCTCAATAGCATCTTGTTATAGTCCTGTTTGGTGGCAGTAAACTCACCCAGGGAATCCTATACTTGTAGAAATCTGTCCTGTATTTTACTTTTGTTTTTTCCTTTTTAGTCTGGGTGCTCCTGATCTAATTAAACAGCACCACAGAGCATCTGATTGATGATGTAATAATTAATTGCATCTTTACAGTTTCAGTTACAGCATTAAAAGTTCCTGGGTTAGGTAAAGCTCCCTCCCAGGGAATGCATGAAAAACGTACCCCTCAAAGAAAGCATAACAACACTTGGCTTCAGTGTAATTATTTTCTATATGCAGTATATTGAGCTCAGGTTGGGGAACCATAAAAATTACAGAGACAAGAAACAGGCTGTCAACTGAATGGAAACATAGCTCTGGTGATTATTTATTTGAACAGTGGCCAGACACTTGACAATGTTTCAAAAGAAAATGTGTCTATAACAGTGAGGAACATGTTTTTCAAGTCTTGATTTCCCATTCAATGGAACCCTGGGATTCCCAGACCTACATGTGGGGGGGCTGGGAACCCCAGTTGTTTTGCTCTAGGCCATTGCATGTCTTCTGGAGATGCTGAGAGAGAAGGATGGATGATGCTGGAATTCGGTGTTTGAAGTAGAACAACATGAAACAGAGAGAACTTTAAGGGGCAGAAGCTCCTTGTTCAGAAGACTGGGAGAGAGAAGGGTTCTGAACTCAACTCTGGTGAAACTCCTTTCAGATAAAGGACTACAACAGGTAACATTTAACTTATTAAAAACAAGAGATAGACTATTCATTTCTAAATTACATGTGACCCGAGTCTTCAACTCTCAGCACCTGCCCATCAAATTAAGACTTCACCCCTTGTACATAATTTAACATAATTACAGTAAAGATATCTAAATGCAAATTGATTTCATCAAACAATGAATTCTCCAAGAAGGTTAAGTCTCATATTTCTGAAATGAGTTCTCATTTTAAATGTTTCTGGAGACCTTAAGGCTAATTTTCGACATTACCAAGTATCCATGAGCAGTCAGAAGAGCTGAAAGTATATTCAGGAGATCTTGGGAAAATGTGGACATGCAAAATATTGCCACATCTAGGTGAACACTTGAAAACCTTCCACTAACTGGCTCCTAAACAGAGCAAAGTGGAAGTGGCTGTGCACAAGAGGCAGAGATGGCTCATCCATGCTCAGTCAGAGCCAGACACTGAGCACCAGGCTCTTGCTGCCTCATCACCACCCCTGCAGCAGGTTTCCCAGCCTGAGACATGTACCACTGCCAGATCACCACATCCACAAGTTCAGGTTAGAAAGGTTTTGAAGGAGGTAGACAGTCATCTCTTACTGTTGCTTCAGTAAGAGCCTGGGATGCTTGACCAGGATTTGGGACAGTTTTCTCTTGGGACTAACTAGCCACACCTTTGCCTAGTGATTTATTCCAGCAGGATGCTTTCAAACTGATGCCTTAACCTTCCTCTACAATCCTTCCAACTGTGGCATTTGAGATGTATTTTAATTACTGTCTCTGCAATCAACAGGGTATTACTGATTTCTATTAATATAATGGACTTCAAAGAATACAGCCTTTTTTATGGCAATGTGACACATTATGCTTCTGTCTTTGGAGGATGTACAGAGCAAGCAGACACTGCATCATTCAAAAATTGTGTCCTTCCTGGCAAGCTCCCATGAGACAGTAACCCAGTAACATGTCCTTGAGGAGAGCAGGTGTAATCTCTGCACAAGTGTAGAAGAAATATTGAAGGTCAGAAGCACTTAGAAACTGCAGGAGAGTTAGTGATTGCTCAGTGGTTAGGAAAAAAAAAATAATTAGTCCTGCCAGAGATTTCTGAGGAAATCCTGATGTGTTATGGGACCTATTTTACATCCTGCCTGCTAAAAGGATTAGATCATCTATCAGAGGTGGCTGCACTACAAACTTGCTTTTATCATACACACACCAAAGATCAGGTGAGAGGTTTAATAGAACAAAATGCCAAAGAAACTGAGCCATAATTACCTCTGAAGCTTTTCCTTGCCTAGAAGAAAGCCTTTTCATTAGTCTCTGCATTTTGAAGGCACCCCAGTTCTTCCTTGAACAAGGGTAGATAAAACAAAGCAACCAAAAAATTCACAAGCAAAGACAAAGCTTTCCCACCAAATCCTGCTTGCTTGTTACCCCAAACCAGCAAGGTAGAGAGGAAGTAGGAAAAATCTTAGTGTGAAAAATAGGCTTCTTTCCCTCCCTCATGGTGAGGGTAGACCAGATCTTTACTTGGACAAAATTGGCATAATTTCTTTCTAGTCAACCAATTAAAACAGGAGAGCTCCAGAATCCCTGAGGCTCTGATTATTTCATACTGTGCTACTGCAGACATTTTAGTCACCATGGGGTAAAGTTACCATGATGCATGTCCTTGAGGATATATTAATAGTGAAACACTAGTACTACAATTTAATAGGATTAGCTGAAATTGCTGTAATACATTTTACAGATGGGGAAACTGGGACACAGGCAGACTTAATTTTAAGCAGCTAAATCCATATTTTGGCACCAAAGCAACCTGATTCTCAGTAGTGCAGAACACAACTCCCACGCTGCAAGGGGCTACAGGTTCCCAGTTCATTTTTCATGGAGGTAACACCACACTTTCCAGCTCATGCACAGTCCTGAAAGGTAAATCAACACCTAGCAGGCTATGTCACCACCAGAGCTCAAGCCTGTGTGCACCACAAAAGAGATTCCCACTAAGGTAATGGACCTGCCTTGCAGGAAATTCCTACAATTACTTTATATAATCACACCTTCTGTCTCTCCCTTGACACTGCTTTTCCTCCCTCTCTCTCTGATCTCTCAGAGTATCTTTCTATGCCCTGCCTTCAAAATCCATTGTCAAATACTTTCCTCCCTAAACTGCCTTTGGTCCATTGGAGCCAATGTTGCTCCAATGTAAAATCTGGATCTGTGCTGCGAGATGCTGTTCTTAGTTGTTTCCCCCCCTTTTCAAGTACATTCTCTTCCTTAATTTCTTTACTGTTGTTCACTAGTGTTTGGTGAGGAGGGCAGCACCAATTCTCAACCTCGTTAGCAGAGCTCTAAACTGTTAAACAAGAATTGTCAAAGAACACCATAGCCCACTTTCCACAGCTACAAACCAAAAGCAAAGTTTTTCCAGTGCCATATAGCAAAGCTTACCATCCCCATTACATTATTCACTGTTACATTTCTAGTACCTTAAACTGTCACAATTTGTGCTGGTCCTTTTTGCATTGTATTTTTTATTGCATTCTTATTCAGCACACACTGAAAATGATCCCTGGCTGTTCTCTTTCTGTGCAAACTCCAGGAGAGCTCACAACATTTTCTCTATTTCAGTAGGCCAAATTAGCATCTTGCTTTCCATCTACTACAGCCATTAAAACAAATTTATTCTGCTGCAAAGCATTTGTGTCACCCACCAGACCTCATTTGCCTCCTGTAGGCCCAGAACTGGAGAAGGGGAGTGTTGCACCTCTCCTGGGTTAGCAGCCTCCAAGCTATGGATCCATCACCTCTCACAGAACCTGACAGCTCCAGTCAAGGAAGAGTTCTCACCCTTTGATGACCTCCTTCCCTGTCCTCCAGCTGCTGACCACTGGTGACCTCTGTCAGTAACCAGCTCCTGTGACAACATGGATATATCAAGGGAACAAAAGACCCGGTTCCATTAGTGCTGCTTTTTGTCCAAGGTTGTTACTAAACTGAATGCCTGATGAAAGAAATTAATATCTAGTCTTTTGCTTCCACAGGGTTAACTAGAATGAAATTTGACAGCTCCTCCACTTTAGAAGCTTTATATCCCAGCTGGTTAACAAATGTAGTAAATAAGCTTACAATTGCACTTTTTCTTGTTGCTGTCAACTCTAAACTCCCTCAAGATCAAGAGGCAGGGGGTTAATTGTACATTCATTGCTTACTGGCTCCACTGCTCTGCCCAGTACTGGCAGGGAGAGGAGAGGGGTGGTGGGTCCAGGTCCAGCTTTTGCCAACTGACTCCCTTACTAGTGAAAACCCAGGAAAACAGCAGGGAACCACATCCTCCAGAGGCACAGCCCTGCTCTGCCCACACAGAGCAGCCCAGGTCCCCAAAGCTGCCAGGTCCAGATGGCTGGAACACACCATCACTCACATCCAACCTCAGAGCACCCCATCCCAACAACAGCTCTGCATTACCAGTAACCCAGCCCTGATGTTGAAATGTATTTATAGTCATGAATACTGCACATTACATAAACACACATTCTCCTGTCAGGCAGTCAGAACTAATCCTCCTACAGAGCTCAGCAGTGGCTCTTGCAAAAGTGTATAAAGCTAAATGATATTATATATACATGTGTGGTAAGGATAGAGGACAGAGTAAAGTAGGATCCATCCTTGCAAGTGGCAATTAGCAAAATTACCATAAATAAGCTGTCCAATAGTGACAAAAGAAAACCAAAACATTTACAATTCAGCAGTGACTTAAGCACTCTGCCTTGCATGGGAAAAAGGTGGGAGTAAGGAATTACTCCACTACACAAACCCTCCATGCAGGAACCAGCAGCTCTCTTTGAACACTGCCTTTGCAAAGGTGAAGAGAACAGATGTTCAAAGCCATTAGTCACAAAGTCAAAGTCATGAGGAGCTCCAGAGGATGAAGGGATTTGCCATCACATCAGTGCAGTAAAGTTCCCCCAACAACCCCTCATAGTGCAGTGACCAACTGACATGCCAGCCAAATATGATTAACAAAGAACAGGCTTAAAAGTGGCTGAATACAGAAATTCAGCATTGGGAAACTTTCCAACAGCCAGCTCTAATCAAAAGAAATTACAACATGCAGTACACCCAGGAGGACAGTGACACAAATCACACTGTGAGGTCACAGCCGTGCCTGGATGCCCCAGGGATGGTCAGGAGCTTCTTGTGGTCAGCCCTGCCCAGCTCTGCAGTGCACTGTGCTCTTTGCACCTGGAGGTTCTGCATTTCTACTACAGCATCAGCATCATCTGCCCCCTCCTGATGCTTTTTAACCCAGTGCTCTGGCACTTATTTTTCCCATTTCAAGATGCCAAATTAAAATCTTGCTCTCTCCATCTACCAAGCTGCTAAGAATATTTATTCTGCTGCAAAACATCTGTCACCTACCAGACCTATTCTGCCTCCTGTAGTCCCATAACTGGAGGAGGAGAGTGTTGCACCTTCCTCAGATGATCCATAGCCTTCGAGCTGTGGATCCATCACCTCCCACAGCAGACTCTGACTGGTTGCCCATATAATCATCATCAGCATTTAAAACCATGAGTTTGCTCAGGAGTATCATGGGGTTTCCATGAGGTGATTCCAGGTTTATAACATTTATTTTTCTTCTGTTACTGCAGCACAACAGGGAAACCCAGATGGCACACAAAGAGGAGAGATCTGACACCAACTTGTGGGCCTGTCAGAGTTCAAGGGAAATCACAGCCTTTCATATGCTCAGGGCTGTATTCCACAGCCCAGACCTCACTTCTCCATATATAGGGGAATTCTGAAGAAAAACTGAGATTTCGTCTTATACATGTTAATTAACCCAGATTAAAAACTCCACAAGAACAGACAGCATTCTTGAAGTGCATAATTCACATCTTTTACATGAACAGGGCCTGTGTTCCCTTAATAAGGGCTCTCCTGGTTTCATCTACACCACCTCTCACCTACCACAGCAATAGTTTCTCAAGTCCACAGTCCAGCACTGCAACAGAGCCTGTGGAGCTTAGAATAAGTGCTGCTCCAACAAAGGACTCCTCTGCAGTGCTATCCAGGGGATTGGAGCTTGTGTATGGTTTTTTTTTCAATTCTAAACTTGTATCAACAATAGCAAAGTCAATATAAAGTACTTAGGGAAGTTCAACAAAGTAGGAGGCTGGGCTAGATGAACTTTCTCTAACCCTTATAAAGAAAATTCCCTATTCTAGCACAAAGTGCTATATTGTCTATTACCCATCACATCTCACTATTGCTTCCATCTACTTAAAGAAATACCCGATTACTTAAATATGTTGTCAGGTTCTTCACCTCTTCCATTTACAGAATAGTCATAACAGAAAATATGTATCAAATAACAAACAAGCATATCTGTGATTATGGAACTGCCTACAGAGAACTCCTTATATACTCTCAAAATGAAATATGAACTTCCAACACCAGAATAAGAAGATACATTATTTAAAAACTAATTAGCAGAACAAATGTACAACAGAGAATGATACAGAAGACTACAGTTTTTTAAGTTTCCATTTTGGCATCAGCACTTTAATAAGGAAGATACTCTAATTTTATCAAACCCACAACTTTTACTTCACCAGTGATGCTATTTGGCAATTTAAATTGTTCCTTTCAGCTTCAGAAAAGAATTGCAGAGTTTGGTCAACAACTTCCTGATGTGATTTGGAATACACCCATTAAGAATGGAATCTGATCCAACCCCTTCAACAGCACAAAGCCATTTTGCACCACTTTTGCAAAGCAAGCATCACTGTGCTGTTATCAGACATTCAAGAGCAGCCTCAGTTTTTATGGAAGAACAAATCTGTCAGTCAGAACTTTTAGAAATAGACCATGTGGACCCCGAGTGGTACTGCACTATCCTTGAGCTTTGTCACTGATCCAATTCACTGCTGAGGAGATGCTTTGTTTTAAACGTGGGGATGTTTGCACTGTCCTTAACCCCAGAAACACATGTTGACAATTCAGCTCCTGCCCAAGTGTTTTGCTGGAAGAGGCAATACAAAAATAAATTAGTTTACAGTTTTTCATGTGAAAAGCTGTTAAGTTTCCCAAAAGCTGTGAAGCCTCGCTAGAGACACACTCAACACTGAGGGGGGAAAAACCACTGCAGAACAAGAGTACTTCATTAACCATCATCTGCACACAAAGAACACAGGGCTGTCAGCCCCTCCACAACTGTTGTGCTTTTGTTTTCAAATCACAAGTCACTATTGCTTTAGAGAAGCACATACACAGCAAGAGATCATTGTAACAACAGGGCTTGAGCAGCCACACCACACTTGCACTGTGGAGTTGTGTGTGTGTGCTGGGAAGGCAACCTGAAGGCCAATGAGGCTGCTGTGATTCTCCACAATACTCTTGTGAAAAACCGCCACTTTTCATCCCACAGACTGACTGCTCAGCCTCGAGTTTAGGGCTCTCTTAAAGCAGGCTGCTGCTGTTTAATCACAGGGCTTCCTATTAGCTTAAGTGGAGTGCTGTTACTTATCGAGAGGGCTTGGGCTCAAGGGCTGCTGCTTTACAGAGCCTCACGTTGTGCTCGTTATTATCCTGATCTGCCAAAAAACCAAACACACCAAAACACCCCCCAACACTCTGAGTCAGTGTTGTTTCCTCCCTAACTCAAGTAGTGCAGTTGAATCCTATCCTATTCCTTGGAAAAGCACAAAAACTTTTTTGAAACTCAAGTGCAAACCGGAAAAGAAGTTGGTTGAAGGCCAACACAGAGCTGCCAGTGTGTGTTTCAATTCTCTATTCTCCTGTAGACTCTGTTTAAAATTGAACTTTGGTTTGGACTTAAGTTTCTCATTTTCTAAAAGGATGACAAGAACAGCAACTGCAAAGCAACACCCAAAACTTCTTGGCTGTTGCATGAACTCGCTCATTTCCCAGCACATTATCAATGAGCAAATGCCATCACACACACCTTCCTCCCCTTCCTCATGCCCAGTGTATTCCATGTGCTTCCACTTCATTATTACAGAAACCTTGGCACTCACAATTACCATTTATGAAGCACCCAAAGTGTTTTTCTCCAGTAGGATTTGAAGCAGATGTCACCCATATTCTATTTCTTTACCAGCATGGCAAAATTCTCCGTTTTCATTTGCTTAAAATGACACGAAAAGGAAAGTCTTGATTCTACAATGGACCTTGATTTTTCAGTGCATCCAATTAAGCAAATGTTTCAGTAGAAAAGGATAGAAAAAAAACATTAGTTTGATAGCTGAACCAGGGCCCTGATTAATAAAATATCACAGATTCCTTGAATTTGGAAGCGATGTCTAGAGGTCACGTTGTCCAGCAGCTCTGCTAAAGCTGAGGCACCTAAAGCAAGCAGCCAGACCATGTTCAGAGATCCTTGAATATCTCTAAGGCTCCTATTAAGAACTGTTTAAAATTGTCTACTCTTGAGCATGAGCAATTCATATCAGATTGGCACAGACCTCGCTAGGTTCTTTCAACTTCTCTCACACAAGAAAAATAGTTTTAAACTTCATACTAAAACTTCATTGGCAATGATTTCCTCCTAGAAAGAGTGCAGCAGGAGCACCTAAAACTCCATCAAGTAAGTGAAAGACAGTACAAACCACCTATCTGAATGCACTGGGAAAACTCCAAATACTTTCAACAAGACTACTTCAGAATGAACACTGCCTCGGGATGTTTGCATCACAGCACACTCTGGTTCTGAAGTTCTGTTTTTATGGATTTTTCACTGCTTGCCTCAGCCTTGAGATTCTGTGCAGGAACTTGGTAGAAACTGAATTTTAAAAGCCTTTGTGATTCTTCTCTTTTCAACTTCTAAAAATCAAACCTCCTTAATCCTGGAACAGATTTATGGATAATTTATGTCTACAAACTCCAGTCACATAGACTGACTTCTGTGCTTAAGGCCAGAGTAGTAACAGCATTAATTTCATTTGCAATCTAGATACACAGAGTGACAATGAAGAAATGAAGTGTGGTAGCATCAGCCAGGGCAGCTGTACACAGAATAAAGCAAACATCACTGCTGCAGCCCTCAGAGCTGTCTCCAGTACAGTGCTGGAGAATTGTGTATGTTGATTTGCAGGGTGGGACAGACACTAATAATCAATGCCTTTGTACATCTGTACTCTACAGGAAAACCTAAGGCACAGGAATCCCCACTTGCAAAATCCATCTCATATCCTATCTGCTTTCACCATGTCTTTAACAGGATTTCAAAGCTTCCTCCTTGATTAAAAAAATCCGTCAGCATGGCAGATTGCAAGCTGGATGCAAACAATGGAGCAATTAATTTACACTTAGCTAGGGAGAATCCATAGAACTGAAGTTATTCCTTTAAATCTCAAACACCATTGGGGATGCTTATTAATTCTAGTTATCAATGTTATACTAAAAATAGACTAACTCCTACATTTGTACAGCAATATCTCAAAATGCTTATAATTTCCATTAAATTCCAGCTCTAATAAAACTGTAAGGGCTGAAAAGTCTCTCAGACAGTGAAGCTTAGCTGGGTTAGGAACACAGAGTGGAAGAAATTAAACTGCCCACAATTTTTGGTTATGTTAAAAAATAAACCAAGGCATTAATAAAAACACAATTAAAATAATATACCATGTGTATCTCAAGGAATTCCAGCACAGTCCTTTGAAACATTATCACAAAATGGTTAGTACTGACTCAGGAGCACAGATTAAATATTAAAAAGGAGTACACATCCTGTGGCCCAGGGACCTCGTTTGCAAAATATCCATTCACCGGTGCAAAGAGATCACAGCAGGTGATGTGGTAGTAACAAACAACTGGATGCAAGGAAGGAGTTCTGCTGTCAGTTAATGGAGGCCTATTCTCCAGCATTTACCAGTTCCTTCTCCAGGTTCAGACACACTCTGTACTCTGCAGGCATAAAATCAAGTGCAGCAAAACAACTTAAACTCACAAAGGCACATTAAAGCAGAACTCAAAAACTGTTAGTCAAAATCGAGATTTATGGACATGGGCAAAGGCCACAAACTAATGTGGAGTGCATTATCCAAAAGAGATTTGATGGAATTTGCAGAGTAAGGAAAGTCATTTGTTTCACATGCCAGGCTAGAGAAGTGCACACGGTTTGATTCATGTTAACAGGGTCATGGAGGTAAGAGTCCTGTCCATGCACCTTGGAAAGGTGGCACTTCTGCTCCAGAACTGCTTAAACATTCCATATTAAACAGGTTTTTCATGGCAGTGGTGGTCAGAAGAGCAGCAGCCTATTGCTCCTCTGTTCACACACAGTGTCCCCCCTGGGTTACTGTCCCATGGGGTTTCCCCAAGCAGAAGCCCAGTTTACACTCCAAGACCTTCAGCTTCCCTCCCTCCCCTGCCTGGGAGGACACCAAGGTGACAACAGCCCAACCAGAGCAGAGACCCACAGAAAAAGGGCTGGAGAAAGGTTGTGAGGTGATGAGAACAAAGTCCTTCAGGGAAAGGGCAAGAGGAGCAAGAGACTTGTTTGCTGAACAAACTACAACGTTAAGAAAGGCAAGCCCAGGTCAATACAGCTCAGTGGTTGACTTAGTTATGAATAAATTATTTTAAACTAAAATCCTGGTAGTTCTTTGGAGTACAGCTCATTCCCTGACACTCCACCTGGGTATATTGTACATAGGGGTTTAGCAACAGTTTAATGTATGTCCTAAATGACAAATGAATAGGTGGAAATGACTTCATAAATCATTTATGATACATTATGGCCATTTTTACACTGCCATAGTTTGCAAAAATATTAACAATAACTGAACATTGATAGAAAGGTTGTGGGAACATTTGAGCAATTTTATTGTATTTATAATACATAGTAGTAACATGAAGTCAGCTTTCAACGTTTAATAAGTTTTAGCAACATATGTTATAAATTACATATTGATGACTACATATGCTGTATAAAATACACATAAGGTTTGCTAAGCATGTGCTATAACTGTTTAAAAACTATTAATAATCAAGTGACTAGAAGTATGAAGGTTTTCAGACATGTTCAGGAAGCAATTTCAAATTAAACAGGTAAATATTAAAATGAAATAAATGCAATTATATTGGTCTCTGCTGTACTGTAATTACCAAGTCTTCCATTCTAAGCTTTATGCAGATATTGACTATCCAAAATGCTGTATTTGGGGAAAAAAAAGAGAAACTTTCCAATTGTTCCTGTTTGTTAATTCCAAACTTCTATTTTGAAAGAAAATATTTTTTCCAAATAAATATTTTAATGAAAGACAACAATTTCTCTACAATCTCTGTAGGGCAATATCACATCTGTTTCCTAATGTGCAAGGATCAGTAAAGCCTGTTCTAATTACAAAAGTCCTTCTCATAAATTAAAATCTCTATTATCATCGGTTTGGAGGGCATTTGGCATACACAGATGTATCCTTATAAAGGGAATACATCAATATCTAAAAAGTGATTAAGTTCGAAGTACTCACATTTTTCCCTTCTTCTATGACAGTAAAGGAGAAAAGTCAAGATCCTCACAGCTGGTGGAACTGTAGCTGTTCTCAAGTTAACCACAGCTAATTAAGGCAGCCTTTTATGTGAGTATGAGAAGTGGTTGAAAAGAAACAACATACATTTGCCTTTGATTGAGATGAATCACTTGATTTTCTAGCATTTTGGACCAGGGAAATACCCAATGTTCATTATTGCTGGCCCAGCCAGCTGAGAAACATGAACCAGTTACTACTGCTGACATGGAGACCAACATTATTTCTCTTTAGGGAGTAGCATTGGTCTGAAAAATAAAAGTAAACAAGCTAAGAATAAGGGAGAACATTATATTTCTCCAATGAAGAACATGAATATACGCACTTGTGCACAGCTCTCTCCACACCTTCCCAACAAAGACTTGCTGTTCAAAGTGAAGTCTGAGTCTCTTTACAGCTCCTGTGTCTTATTGTACTTCACAATAACTCGGGCCTCTTTCAGCAGGGCACTGATTTGACTCATTCAAAATCATTTTTATTGCCCTCTGTGAAGTTCCTGCCTGTATCCCACAGTTAGTAAATACCACTCAACACGAGTGTGTAATTGCCCATCACTTTGCCTCAGTTTGGACCATCAGTAACAGCAGAAATTGAGAAACTCCAGAGGCTCCATGTCTTTGTCAAGTTTTGATTCATTTTCTGGGGCAAAGTTGATTCTCAAGGAGGCTTTTTGATGCCTCTTCTCTAATGACACTATTACCTGGAGAGGGAAAAACTCCTGCAATAGTTGGAGCAACTTCATGAAACAGAGCCTAAATTAGCTGAATTCAAATATACACAGCAACAGGAAAATTGTTTGCAAGCATAGAATTCCATTCCAATCCAATCCATCGATTGTACACTTACTCCAAATTTCAATTAACCTACTGCCTGCAATGGTCCTACATGAGTGCATCAAACTAAACACATGGGTAATTGTTTGCAAGATCAGGGCACTGATTCACCTGCAATATTAAATCATTTGAAACTGAAAAGCTTGTGTGGGTATTAATGCCAAGGGCTCACAACTTCCATGGACAATTATCAGACGCCTCCCAGTTGGTCTTCACTTGTTCAGTGAAGAACATGCATATTTACAGAACAGCAATGAAAGCTAATGTATCTTTCACATAAAAATCATAGCAGCTCTGTATCCTCCCATCTGGATCAGAGCAGGCAACTCCATTCATGTTCTATTTGTGTGAAACCTGCACAGTAAAGTGACAGGAAGAGAAGCAAAAAGGAAAGGATGACAGAAAAAGAACATTTTTGCACCTGTTTCCTCCCCAAAAAACCTCCCAGATCTCCGAATTAATTTCTCAGATTTAGCCTAACACACTTATTCTGCTTGCTTTTTTGGTCCTTAATTTCACACCAGAGTATGGCAATAGAAATTCCTCAAAAAAAGTGGAAACTAAGGTTGTTTTCTCAGAGATGGAAAGGTTTCCTTTTACTTATTCTCCTGATGGTCTTTGTACATACTCTAATTTGCTTGAACCTTTCCTCTATAAAACCACTGGAGTTATCAGTCCCCACATACTGTAGCACTGAACAATTCCTGGGCAGGTAAGACTAATTCCAGATCACTAGAGCTAAAGAAAATAATTTCTGCCACTGATCTACTGATACAGCAGACACTGGGTTTCAGTTTTACTCTCTAAGGGCACAGCAATATATAATCAGCAATTGCCAACAGTAACATTTTCATTAACACAATTATGAGAACAAAAAAAAAGGATGATAGTGTTCAGATGCTGATGTATCTACCTGGGCATTTCATTTTATTGTCTTTAATAGATTGCTATGAATTTTTCAGCACCTCAGACATGTCAGCAGATCTCTGAGGAGCCAAAGTATTGCCCCCTGTGCCTCAGCTTTGCATCACACAATGAATAACCCACTGGAGAGGAGTCTGTTCCCCTGCTCAGTCAAGTGAGCATCACAAGCCTTTCCCATCTCACAAAGCATTGCAAAGTTCCACTGTAATTCCTAATGTGGTTTGAGAGCATCAGGCCAAACATATGTGACTGCTTATGGTTTATTATTAAACAGTGATCTTGACATACTGAACATTTTATTTGAAAATTAAAGAGCAGTAAACAAACAATGTTACTGCTTATTGCACTCCTAATTCCCAAAGTGGTACAAGGATTTCTGCCTAATTTCAGTACATTTATTGCATGTTTCACTGTTCATCTAATCAGAACTGGGAGTCATTTGCTACTAATAGGCACAGGAAAAAATACAGATATCCAAGTACAGTGACTTTAAAGCAGTCCCCTGGCAGCTCCAAAAGCATACCTTGATGAGTACTCCATTATCTCAGCACCCCGTTGGCAATACAACCACCTTTTGTTTTCCATGCCTCACATTTTCCTTTAAAGGACATCCAAGTCTACTGTAAGTTTCTGTACATGACCTTCTGCAGTGTGAACAGAACTCAAAGCAGATGGTGATAAAGTTGTACAGAAGATTTAAGTTATACTCTGATCTTGAGGTCAATCTTGTTTTCAATAGCTGTTTCAGCTTCTCATGAAAAACCCATCCACTTCTCACAGAAGCTAAGGGGAATCTTTCAACTTGTTTCCACAGGGTCTGGATTTATCCTCTTTACTTGTTTGCTACAACACAGTAAAAAAGGACCACAGTGCTCTGCAGTTTTAATCATCTTCATTGAACATCAAAATGCAGATTTGTAAGCCATGATGTGTCTTTTGTTGGTGTATATTCAGCTACACCAGTACTACTCAGTCTACAGGACATTCACCACTGCTGAACAAGGAGCCCTAAAGCAGCAGAGATTCCTAAAGCAAACCTGAAAATGTTCCATTCCCACAAGAACCACCACTCCAACTACCTGGCTACAAAACAAATGGCTGGAGAAGAACAGATGAAGATAACATTAAAGAAATTCTATTTCAAATGATCCTCAATTTTCAAAGTTACATCTGCATTTCTGACCCCATCTTCTACCCCAATCTTCCCCAACCAATAACAGAGGGATGCAAATATTCCGTACTTTACACCCCAAAAAAGATCTTGATCCCAATAAACTTTGCCACTGGAAAAGTAGTGCAAGAGTTCCCTGGAGGTCTCCAAAGGTCTGTGTTACGGTAGCACTATTGCATTTGCAGCGAGAGGCTCAGCAGGATAAAAACAATAAATGAACTAGATTAGATTACATAGTCAGACATCCTCTCTTTCAAAAGAGAAAAAATAATCTAATTGAAAAAAATTAGAAAATAAATTACATACCCTGGGCACAGTCCCAACAGAAACTGCTGAGGCTGATCTTTTGAATCCTTTCATTTCTGCAGAAGAGGAATAATTTCACATTTGGAAGTATCTGCTAGCTTCTGGAAAACCAGATTAATTGCACAGTCCCAGTTTCAGGATCAAAAACATTCTGATGCTATAGCACATGCTTTTCTTTTTTTTTTGTTTATCTATGCCTTGCTGTTCAGTTCAGATAAATTTTATAAACTAGAAGCTTCATGCCACTTTTTATTCAAGTTGATACTCCAGATAACTTCAAGAGTGCTGAGAAGGTCTTTTTCCTATTCCTGTTATTACTTGTGTTTCAGAGGTAGCACCTACAGACCAAGCCAGAGCAATGGCAAACTGTGTCAGGCTCTGTGCACCCCCTGTTCAAGTCCCTGCCCCACAAAGGGCTTAAACTACAGTTCAGAGACTCAACCTGGGTTTGTAGTGGCAAAACACAGAGCAAACACCCCAATATGAGTCATCTGGTATCTGCTACAGCTTTTGCTCTCCAGAACAGTGAATAGTTCTTAAGTGTGTAAAGCTAAAGAGAGGGAAGGGGAAGGTAGAGAAGCAGCTAAGATTTCTTGTCCTGTGGATTGCAGTACAAGGCAGGAGTGGAAAGTGAGATCTTGGGCAAGACAGTGTAGCCAAGGGACAGAGAAAAGTCAAACTGCAAGAAGGTTTCTTAGCTTCAAGAGGGTCACTGCTTATTAGTTTCAGTTCCTTGCAATGTTCTCATCAAGTTCATCCAAGGAGAAGGAAATTAGTGCACAAATCCCAGTGCTCCTGGGAGAGGCAATATGACATAGGAGTGTGTACCATCCTGGACTGAGGGAAGGGTGCTGACCACCAGTGTGCCACTGCTATCACAGTAAGTCTGTGTGCAGCTACACTGAAGTCATGCTAGCTTGTATTACTATTATATTTTTCTTTCCCCAATTCAGTTCTTGCTCTTGCTAACTATAGAATGTCACCTTTTCTCAGAATTCTCTGAATTAGATGAAAAATAGTATAATTTCGTCAAGAAAAAATTGAGTATGAAATTGTCTTTACTTTAAATTTTTAACCAGCACTGCAGTCTTCGAGCAGTTGCCTCAAATGAGACTTAAAATGAACCTTTCATAAGTCCAAGCTTTGAAAAATTCTATCCCTATTCTGAGTTTTATCCATAGCTCCTAATTTTAGCCAGAGGGAGGGGGAAATCCAATCAATCTATGAAGAAGTCATGAAAGAAATGGCACTGTGTGATTGATCCTGCCTGAAAAGCTCCATAGGTGCTCCAGGCTTCTGGGTGATCATCCAGACAAGACTTCTGACCACCTAAGATGACCTGTACATGAACTTTCACATTCCCTTAGAGAGCAAATAGCTCTAATTGCCTATAATAAAGCTAAACCAAACAAATGTTGCACACTGAGTTCATTTTTCTGTCCTCATACTATGTGCACAGTGCAGCCACATAGTGCATCTCCATGAGCAAAACAGAGGCTGGGGAATACTAGGAAGTGCTCAGTGTAAATCCTTGTGCTACTTATGGGATAACCCCTGAAGATTTTAGTTTCCAGATACTAACACTACTTGCTTGCCTTTATTTCTAAGTTATTCACCCACAGGGAGAAGAAAACCATGCCATGGGTAGCACTGATACCTAAACTGGCACCATCATTTAAAGCCATATTTTCAATGAGGTTTTTTGGCACTCACTGCATTGACAATTTAGCACCCAGTCAGTGCCCCATAGGGTCCTTTGAATATTGTACATGGGCCAACAGCAGGCAAATATTACTTGAACAAATGCAATGGCTTAGGGTTCAATAGCTTCTTTTCCACTAATTTAAAGTAGCTCTATAGCCATTTTTTCAAAGCTCTTAATCCTCCTTCCTCCCCTTTACCACGTACCATAAAAACCCCACACTCTACTGGGTGCAGTGCCAAAGTCCACATTTCCCCAGGAACTGATCATTCCTAAAACCTAAACACTTTTCTTTCCATATCTCACAGGGCTAAAGCCAAGGAGGTTTTTATACCCTTCATAATGTAGTTCCTGACCCCACACAAATCAGCCCCTTTGACCAGTACTGATCAATACAACACTGAAGTTGTCACTGCTCATGTATTTGTGCAAACCTGCTGCTGACCTCATTGCTGTTCCATTCCCCTTTGCTCTACAAACAGCCCCCTTAAATCAATTATTTATCAGATCCACAAGGACTTGAGGAATAATTGCAATGAGATTTGTGGCTTCTGGAACAAAATGAAATCCCATAACACAAAAAGTCTTCTGTTCATACCTCATTTTCCAATTTCTTTTGAAGTCCCTACAAAACAGCCAAACCCTTGTGCAGGCTGAGATTTAATAGCTCTTGGTCAGCACTTGCCAAAATTATCTTGTACACAATGAGAAATGCAGTGTTAAAGGCAAGAAGATGGCATTGCCTTCCCCCTGGGGGCCAAGCCAGGTAAGCCCTTGGGGCTTTATTTCCCACCATCTCCAACACCTCTCTACTCTCTCATCATATTCAGCTCCACAAGGATCCTCACACACATTTTATGTCCAATATGTTGTCTCAGATGCTGTGAGTTCCTCTCTAGAAATGATGTAAGTTATCCATGCTGCAAAAAATACGTTATATTTTTTCTTCAGAAACGTGAGCAGAGCTCACTATTTTTGCAGGGAAAACCAATTCAATAGAGAGAAACTTTAGCACTGGGAATGAGGAGGCTTTTAAAAGATTCAGGATAGCCTGCCAGATTCCCCACTGTATTCTTCCATTTCAGTCTGGTTCCAGTAACACAGAAAAAAAGAGTCTTGGTAGTGAATTAGGACTCTTATCTATACAACCCCTATGTGAGAAATGCATTCTTATCAAAGTCTCTTAGGCACTGCTGTACCAGCTTGGAGCAACCTTCAGGTATCAACAATACCATTACTCAACAGGTTGTCTACAGCAAATATCCACAAACACTTCAACAGCACAGGAAACTACAATATCTGGTATGGGAATTGTAGGGAAAAAAAACCAAAACTTGTCCCAGTAAGCTCAAGAGCTTTGATACATTAAGAATTATAATAGGGAGCCTAGGTGGGGTGAAGGAGAATCCATCAAAAAAACTGAGAAACCAAATCCCAGGAGGATCCCAGCTTGCATTTTCTTTTGAAAATCAGAGTTACAGTAACCTAAAAAGAATTAAGCTCATGTCAGCTCCAAATTCCAGCAGTACATGGGACACAGACAATAAAAATCCATCCTTCCCAGGGTGCCCTCCAGCATTCAAATCCCCAAAGCCATGAACAGCATATATTAGCACTAGGTAATTTTGTGAAGAGAATGGTGTATAAATTGCTAGGGAGGAAAAAAAATCAATTGGTGACATACAAATATCACTTTGACCTCAGGGTCAAATTTTTCAGAAACCTCTAAATTATTGTGAATTTAATAAAAGTGTTTGGCTATCTGCCTCCCACTGGTTTAAGGAAAGCTAAATACACACAAGAACTAGAGCTGTAGAAATCCAGGAAAACTGCCTCAAGCCCTTTTTGCCACAGCTTTTACATCTGGGTTTCTGGAAGGGTTGCTAATATCAGAGCAAAGCCAGCTATGAAAAGCAGCCTCAGCAGGACTGCACACTTACCTTCCCAGCTTCCAAAGCCAGTGAAATAAACCAGATTATTTTGCAATAAGCATTCCAGTGTTAGAGCTGCTGCTGCATGCAACCACAGCAAACAGGCTTTTTATTCCCTAAAACCATTATCTCAGCTGGTTTGCTGATTCATGAGAGGCCTGAATGCAACACATCCTTAGCCTGGGTCCCTGCAGGAAAGGTCTGTGGCACGAGATGGGAAGTACTGTATTTATTGTGCATGTTTGTGAGCACTGTGGAATTCCACAGAGATGTTGGAGGGCAGTGTAAAAGTCTAGAAGGGCTTATCTTCCTTTATCAAATTCCATAGAATTAATTCACAGCAAAACATAGGACTTATCAAGACACTGAAGCTGCAGAGGGTTTCACAGCAGAATTCACCTCCACCACCCTCAGTGCACTAGCTATGCTACAAATAAGTGATATTTTTCATTGGTACTGTTCTTTCAATTAAAATGGAGACTCATTTATCATTACAACTGTCTAGAATCCAGAATAAAAGGCACTGTTCATTATGGAATTAAATACCCGATATTTATCTATGCAAGAATGAACATGCACAATTCCTGATGGCTCTAAAACTGCAGTGGATTTTAGGACTGGAATCCAACAGTGGATGTCAGGGTATCAAATACTTGAGGCTTCTGCAAAGGCAATGAACAGTGATACATTGCTTTCATCGCTGTCAATAAAAACAGAGCTTTGATGAAGGTCTCAGTATAACAAGGAAGGGTTAAGTAATGACAAGCTCTTGAGCTGTGTACATAAAGGAGGCCAGAAGTTGGGGGTTTTTAAAAAAACAAAATCAATGATTTATCTAACTGGCTGGTCAGGGACAGCTGCAGTGCTCCACCACAGCAATATTTAGGCTGTTGCTGAAATACAAGATTAAGCCTGTTAAGGTCCCAAGCAATAAGTGATAAAAGATCAGCAGAGATGCTGCACTTGGACATTCCAGAGACTGAAAGGCTAATTCTCTTGACAGACTTTCAGTTTGTGAATGACTCCATCAAATCAAATAAGATAGATTAAACACAGCTGATTAATGACTAGTTATAGCATAAAGTGTTAGAGACATTCTGGCCTTTATTAATATTTTGCCTAAAGTGTTTCGCAGCCTTTCCGAATCTGTCATTTAATTTAATGTATCCAATGTCCATCTCCTGTCCTTGATGCCAAAACATGTCTATTCACTTTGAGTCCTGCCCCTACCAGCTTTGTCTAGAGTCTGCTCTGTATTGGAAGAGATATTAAGGAGTCTCTTCATAATTATCCATAGTAAAATTTTTGATCCACCTTTTTAATCCATCAACATGTCCCTGTTACAAAGTAAATTCTTGTACACAGTATGAATTTACAAACAAAGAAACAAACAGGCATTAACATTAACCAGATTAAAGCCTTAAAGGATGCAACAGACTGACTGCCCACAAATATGCTAAAATTATTGTTCAAGGTTTGTTTATTGACATTAATACTTTGATTTTGCAGCAGAGAACAGGTTTAAGGATGGAGTGGGTACTCCACTCTCAGCTCCAAGGAACTCTGTATTTCTTTTTCAATTCCAATGTCACAAAACATGTTTGGTGTTCACATTTCCAGCACAACAATGTTTCTAGGAGAAAGCAGGGCAATTATGCCCTTAAGCAGTTCTGCAATTTCATATTTAATCTTATGAAATACACTCTTGCAGTTTAACAAATCATCTCTAAATTACCAATCAAATCACTCCAGGAAACAAGACTCTTCATCTCAGACTTGCAAGAAGTAATTTACCAATTAAAGCCAAAGAGCTACAAAAATAGTTTAGGAAAGCTTTCTTGGAACATGTTTCTCTAACCATGTGCAAATCCAGCAAAAAATCCAGCAACAAAACCCCTACTCATCATCTATTGAACCTTCAAAAATAAACACCAACCACAGAAGCCCCCTTGTTTAAATAGCATCATCAAGGCTGCAAAGCCAAGCACTCCAAGGCCAGAAAAAGCCACAAATAAGGTGATCTAAGGAACCATCACTCAGCCCTGTCATGTGGCCCCTGTACAGAGAATTCATGTTGTAACTAACTCAGCACAGTATTGCCTGCTGCTGCATTTCTGAGCCACTGTCCAACTCAATTAACCAGTCCTGGGCAGCAGTTGAGAACCCTCAGGCTTCATCCAGCTCCTTTTTCATGTTACAGATCACACTCTGCATCCAAGGACACATTTTGGTTGTGGGGGCTCTGAAGTGTTTGGGTCAACCAGGCTCCAAAGCCACTTATGTGGAAAATGAAGGAAGACATTTGAAGCACCTTGTCCAGTATACTCCAAAAATAGAGAAAAGGTGCCCACATTTCACAACTCTAAACTGTATTCCCTGCTTTCCCCTCCTGTGGCATCCACATAAACCAGCTTCCTTCAGCAGCCAGCCAAAGCAACCCCAACCTGCTCCTCTCAGGTAGGCATTGTCTGCCCAGACAGCTCCAGGTTTCCTACTCAGCTGCTGAGTCTGCCCTGCAGGTGCCTAGGAAGTACCATTGCATAGAAAGTAGATATCAATGCTTCAATTTTGCTGAACTTTCCACAATTTGTGTTTGTCAGAAAGGCTCTGGCAGATGCACTTCTTCATTCTCATCAACACCTTGTATGCACATGAGCTATTATCTGAAAATCATTCATTTAAAATTCTATTTCCATGCAGAAATCAATGTTTTCAGCCTGTTTTCAGCAATGTTATCCAGTCTGGCAGTTAAGGAGCGTTGTCCTGCCATACCAACTGAAGGGCTCTGCAGGCACTGCTGTGCCAGGGAAAGGGACATGGCCAAGAATTGCTGGCCTTTTGGCTACTATTGGAGCTCATTAAAACATCTTTAAGGTGAGCAAATTCAGCACCACCAGCTTTGCCTAAACAAAGTACAAATACAATGCAAGGCACTTCTGAGCTACACAGCACATTCTTCCAGTCACAGATGACAATTTTCCCTGACAACTACACCACCATATCCATGGCAGCCTAAAAAGGCAGCCACAAATAACAGCAAAGTTAAATTTCTCTCCATAAGAGAAATACAAGGGGGATATTGGCAGCATTATAGTCCTGTCCTTTCACAGTGTGTGCCTGAAGAGTGCTGGTTCTCATTCTTCAAAAGAATTAATTTCTCAACCTGTTTCTTTTGTCAGTCACTAAAAGTGTCCTGCCAGGTGATAACTAGTCTAAAGAAAAAGCCACAGTGGTCAGGTATTGTGGCCCATACCAGCCACTTTCTGACCAGCAATTTATTGAAGAACCTTTTGGAAACCCCTCCACTACAGCTGAGCAAGCAAAAGACACACAGAGAAAAAAAATCCTATCAAATCTTATTATTTACCCTGGATTGGCATTGTTTGGTTTTGCATGCCAAGATCTGATTACTTTACTATGCAAAAGAGGAAGAGATAAAAATAAGATTAATTTAAAAGTCCCAGCCACAAGCTATATATTCCATATGTGAAATGTGACTTCACGAGCTAATTTTGCTTACAGGTTCTTTGTAGCACATTAAACAGCAAGACCAGAACATTGTACTGGTTATTTAACTGCTGCTTAAGCACCGAACTAACAAGATTTTTGACCTAGAGTGTTTAGAGCCTTCTGTGCCACATTAGGCAGCCATGAGGTTGAGATAAGCAAGCTGAAAATGGAACAAAGAAACAACAAATACTGGTCAGCACAGCAAGAGGTCACATAATACCTCAGCTGACACATGGAAGACTGTTCATATATGCCATTTGCCATCTTGTATGTCTTGTCAAAGAGCAGAGCCCAGTTAGAGAATCCCTTGGGGTACTTTGAGTTGTATTAACCCAGCAAAGAGCTGGCAGCTCTGGATGACTAAGGTCCATCACATCCTCAGTGCAGGTCCTGTGTGAGAAGTCAGCGATGGCAAAAAAGACTTTATTGTCCATTTAACTGTTCTTTGGATAAGTCCCCTTTATTCTACACCCCTCAGAGGCCAAGCACAAAAGCCTACTGGATAGTGGTTTGCCTCAAAGATGGAAATGCCCAATATTTCTTCCCTCAGTATTCAAAGAGCCCCAAAACATGCCACAAAGTTTCTTGACACCCCTTCACATCAGGCCTGTCCAAGGTAGCAAAAAACCTTTGGAAGGATCACAAAACAAAAAGCAACTGTGACACAGGTAACAGAGGTATGAGATGAACTAGTGGGATGTGGATTGAAAGCAAAGGAGGTGCTTTTTCCTCCTCCACAAAAGAGGCAGGGAAGTGCTGGAGCTTTTCACCACAGCACACTGCAGATGCAGAGTGTTCCTTAGGAAAATGCTTGGATAAAGAGTAACAACCCAAATTTTAGTCCAGCAATAGAGTTCAGAAAGCATGAGATACAGGTTTATCATATCAACCAAAGTCAGCAATTAGGAGTGGCTGTTTGTTATTGATGCTGAGATTCATCATATCACTGTTGTGTGGTTGCTTTGGCTGGAAATTGCACCATTAAATCTGCCTGGTTTGCAATGAGCAATTCAGAAATGCATATGACATGTTTTAAAGTGGAATAAAGCAAAAAGAGATCTACCAAAAGTATCCAAACTATCACTTTCTATGCAGAATTGTAAGTGTTCCTTAGAAACAGTGATAACTAAAAGCACTAAAAAGCCAGATATTCATTCAGACAGTTGCAAAGATGACTCACAGCATTCCAGTGATTTCAGTCTCCCTTCCTATATATCACTGGGTATTTCTAAGTCCAGGCTACAGCTACAAGAGAAGTTTGACAAACACTTGTTATCACAGAAAATAACAGTTTGATGGAGCATTCCTGGTCACAGTGATTTTTCCATACCTGAACTGGCTTAAGAAAAAGAGGGTCAACACATTATAAAGATTTATTTGCTGGAGACATCAAGTTTTTATCTAAGCAGCCTGACAGCCTCTCAAGTATTTATACAGGTACAGTTTATAGGTTATAACACATGACATTACCAATGTATTCTGCCCTTTGAAAGAACTCTTCCTTATTTTTACAATTTAATATTCAGTGCTGAGCTGTCCTTGCTTGTAAAGGACTGTCAGGTTCAACTGTAGAATTAGATGATCCAAGACATCCTGTCTCTGGTGAATAAAAATTTTAAAATATTGAATTTGCCAGAAGAGTAATAAGGATGCCTACTCTGTATTTGCAGGCTATTATCTCCATTTCCCAATGTTGCACAAATTGCAGGGTCTGCATACAGGCTAGTTCTTGCTGAACCCAAAGAAAGGCTGGCAATCTTGCTATTTATTATGCTAATCCTTGTGTGTCACAGCATTAATTTATCTTTAAATGTTAAGCAGAAATAATCAATGCACAGAGCTGAAAAAAGCGCTGCAAATTATGCCTAGTTACAAAATTCCCAGACTGATTATTCTTCGGTGGAGTTACATGGGCAGCTCAAGGTTCCAAGAATAACAATGCTCTGTCAACGAAAGTGCTGAAGAAAAAAAAAAGTTATGCAATATGGATTAAGTGACATAGTGAAATAAAGAATTGCAAGTACACCGAGCTGCCAGCACTCTGGCAACATCCTCTAAGAAGACTTCCTGCCTAAGTAATATTTTAGGTTCAAAAGAGCAGACCACTCTCTACTTTAAGTGGTATTCACTGAAAGAACAGAGGTATCATTCACACCAGCCATTCCTCTGCAAAGGATTTGGGAAACTCTGCTGCTGTGTCTGTGCAGAGGATGAGACCAGGCCTGTGCTGATGGAGCCCCAGCTCAGCAGAAAGCTGCTCTTACCTGGCTCAGCATGAAAAGCACAACTTCCCCCAGACCCCTCCCTGGTTTACCAAAAACTTCATTAATGCACCAACACCACCTGAACAGAAGCTGGAAAGAGATGATGGAAAGTTCTCTGCACCGTTTTCCCTTCAGTGATTTTTCTTCATAGCACTGTATGTAACAGCTCCTTTTATTTGTCTAATGGACAGAAAAAGTACATATTTTTAGGTTTACTTGCAGCAATCAATGCTGGTGTGACACACCACATTTAGGAACTTTATAAAGTGAGACAAGGATAAGATACCTTGAGCTAAAGTGCTTGTAAGTGTTTTGATTTTGAAATAACTACACTGATTAATATAAACAGACTGGTAAATAAACTTTCAGAACACTTCAACAGTAAAGTCATTAAAAACAGCTGAAGTACTCAAGATGTAGAAGGTTGTTAACACAGTGGTGCAGTTTATCTAAAGCTTCAGCCTTTAAATTCTTACTTATTACAGAGAGTAAGTGTGCCACAAATTATATATGTTTAGAGAAATTTTAATTATGGTTGCCAATGGCTTCTCACACAAAATACCATTAAACATTTCCATAAACACCCAGAATTTTATAGAAACAATTCATTTCATCACAGCTAACAATGTTTTGCTTGTAAAGGTTCAGGGTATTCTGGGGTTTACAGCATTCCATTCCCAAACCCACCCGTTGCCATGTTCCTTCCTCCCTGTAACGGTCACACATGATGATGCAGAAAACTTCAGGGTCCCTTCCAACCCAAACTATCCCATAATTACCACTGTCATCTCCCTAGTGCAGGCTACTCACCACAGCCCTTCATCCAGATTCTGTCAAAATCAATAGCATGGGGCCAAACATCCCTCTTTTGGTTGTTCAAATGGGACAATTAATGACAGTTAATTTAAAACTAGAGAGAGTATAATGGGTCTATGGAGTAAATAAAGAAAGTACAGCAGTAACTACACAAAATACAGAAGATTCAAAAGGCACCTACTTCCCTTCTCCAGCAAGCTTATTTAGCATTTAAAAGCCACTGATTCCACAGGAATTCTCATCTTCAAACTGCCCTAACTACTAAGCTTAAAAAAGAAGTACCATTTGCTCCTTTTAACTGTCACACATACCTAAAACTTTCCTTAGAAAAAAAAATCAACCTATACAAGTATTTAAAGAATATACTGTACAATACATATGGAAGTATTTGGAGGAAGCCAGTGTGAGCTGCAGCACAAGACATGCTCTTTTTGCTAGGAAATACTGTAGTTACTGCTGTAAATTGTAGAAATGCAGCTGAGTCAGAAAACTAAGATCCAGCCTTACAACTGAACTTGGACATAACAGGAAAAGTTTGGTTTGGATGCTCAATCAAGGCCATCTGTAGCCACAGTACACTTCAAGAAAACCATATGAACTAGTCAGCATTAGGAGAGCAAAGAAAATCCACAGCAGCATTCAAACTTCCTTGCAACTTTTCCATTACTACTTATGCTTGCCTTGGAGTAGGAAGAGCTCTGGACAGTGATCCATCAGCTCCACTCCCCCCTCTGGGGAGCATTGCAGCAGCAAAGGATCAATCCAGTGCCAGTCTGAGTGAAGGGAAGAGCCAAGGAAGAGCAGGGGGAACCTCCAGTGACCTGTTCAACCCTCACTCCCAGAACAGCCCTGGGGCCTTGAGCAGTCAAAATAAATCTCAGCAGCTCTGGGGCTCCTCTGACACAGAGGAGCAGAGCAACATCAGCTCTTGTTAGAATTGGCTGCTTGAAGTGACAAGATACTATTAATTCCTATTCAGATACTACGTGGACACTATGAAGTTATTTTCCTAACTTGACTTATTAATGAGAGTTGCATGTTTGTGTTTTTAATGCTGCCCTTGTGTCCTTTAATGAGACAGTCCATGTAATTAAATGTGAAGACCATCCAGTTTGTCCTTGTAACATTCCAACTACTTCTCCACTGTTTGTCATTAAACTTATCCCAAAAGCCTGTGAAAGACCTGAGCAGACTTTCTACTGGACCACTTCAAAGAAAATCACTGAGGCTGTTCCCAGAAGTCAAACTTGTTGGAAATGGTGGAAAGAGGAACACAATCCTCCGTGCTAAAAATAATGAAAACCCACGTGGGAGGGTTAGCAGAAGAAACTGCTTTCCCATTTTCAGTGTTTACCATTTGAGCCCTGCTCCCTTGTATTGATTTTGTGTTGCAACAATTTAAAACAAATAGCCTAAAAGGCAATGGTTGCAAAATAATGGTCACTCTGGAATAGACTCACAGGATGGAACAGAATGCAAAGTAATTGACCAGATCTCTGCTCTGACATGATGCAGCTGCACTGAAAGAGGCTGAGGTTCTTGCTCTGGAAGACAGATACCACCCACCAAGTGGAAAACCACAAGGATCTTCTTAGAAAAACTTAAGACAACAAGTAATGGAAACCTTACTTGTAGATGTTACATTCTCCAGGGAGTTCAGACATACATGTCATATGTATTTTAAAATAATTTGTCTAAATCAAACTTGCCAAGTTTCTCTCATTGGAAGAAATCCAGTTTGACACTTCCAGGTAATTTCCAGGGAAAATAACCTAAAACACATGGGCATTATGTAGGGCTGCCCTGCTTCTCCATCAGCAGTCATAATAATTTCTATCTAGCAGTGCTGGCAGGATAAATGCAGTTACACCACACACAAGGCCAGGCTGCTAATGCTTGGCATCTCTAGACATGTCACTGTTAACTCTCCTTCTGAACTCCTTAAGTACTCAGCACATCTCTTCCTAATTCTGCTAATGTTCATTTCATTAAGGTAAAAGTAATTATAGATTTGCATGCTTTACTCTTTACCTTTATTCACAATTCTAGCAGCTAATATAAGGTGCCAAACCACCACTAATTGAAAATTGATTTTAGATTCAATTAAAAGGAGAGCCCAGGAGGCAAATGTACATGCACAGGGCTCATCAGCTGCCTCACTCCCCAGTGAGCACTCGCTGAATTTCACTGACACGACCAGAACCTTTAAGTGCAACAGCAGCAGCTACAGATCATGTCGACAGAATATACATAACTAAAACTTCAGCTTTTGATAGCCAAGAAGCAAGAGACACAATTAGGTATTCCCAAGTATTATTTACCATTGTGACAGCAACAACTTGGTCGAGCACCTGGAAGATGAGCCCAAACCTAACCCCAGCCTGCTGCATTAGCAGACCTGCTGTTTGATTCACTCCATGGTGAACATTCCAGCAGGGAAAAAGTTGATGGAGTCACAATCATATATAAAGGGTAAACGGTTTAGTCAGCACTTTGGTGGCAGGAGCTGGTGGAATGCTCTACACAGGTTAGAATTAGTTTTTATAATCAATAACATGCAATACCACCTGAAGGAGAGGAAAATGGCCTTTCATTCTTTGGTGCTGCAAATCAGCCTGGTTTAAATGTCATTAGTGTATTCCCATAGATTCAAGATTGGAAAAATATTGACCCTTCCTGTGGATGCAAGTTATTAATCACCAAACACTGGTCTGTTATTCATATAAGGAAAAATGCAGCCCCACTTTTAATCAAAGTGTACAATGCCATTGTATATTCTTTGGCAAAACTGCTTGTAACTCCCCATGGCTTCCTTATATATTGTCCCATCAGTAGCACTGAGTAGCTCTGTTGTGAGCAAATGAATGTGACTTATGGCCCAAGGCAAGCCACTGAAAATACCATAACAGTCTTTATCCTTTTATGTGGAAGGCATTCCTTAGGCACACCTGGGAAGCCACTGTGCTCCCAGAAAAATAGAGATTAATACTCTAGAAGAGTAGAAGACACCTGGGAACTAACTACAGGAAGATACAACCAAGTCACCCTTTAATGCTGGAATTAAATATATTGTCACACTGCTCTGTCTTGCATCAGGATCTTATGTATAAATTAAAGCACTGTAAGGATGCAAAAGGCTCGTTACTAGATGAACTCAGGAGCCTTACATTTGATTGTAAGTATTAATTACATTAGCCAACTCTAAACATGATACAGTCAGTGTAGACCCACAGGGAAATTTTGGACACCTACATTAGAGAACAGTTCAGATGAGAATGCTGAGGGAATCCCACTTTGAGTCCTAAGTTGGAAGGCAAACTACACTTCAACACTTGAGTTAATCCCATCCTGAAGCAGATGTTTTCTTCTTACTCATATTTCAATTGCTAGGGACACTCCCAAAAATTAAAAAATAATAATGAGATTGACCACCTCAGAAAAATCACAGCCTAAGATTCTTGTCTGTCTCAGTTTTTTTGTTAAATCTCCTTTACCTACATTTTGTCTTGTGTGTCAGCTGTGTTATTACATGGAAACTAAGCCTATATTCCCTTAACCATTTGCACAGCACCTAATGCAACCAGCAGGACAAGCTAATGGCCTCCCAGTACAGTTAGAAAACAAAGTTGCAGGAGCAGGAATTCTGATCAGGCACATGTGAATTGAACCAATAACAGGCACCTTGCAAAAATGACAGAAAAAGCAAAATACAGACTATTAAGGATATACATAATACAGAGTCTGCATCTGATAAATCCACTGTGCTTTTTCTTACTGAACACACACATCCTATTCTAGAATGATGCAAACTTTGCCCCTGTCACAGCACTGGCACCAGTAGGTTTGCAATTCATTATGGCCCAGTGGAAGAAATGGCATAAAAATTTTCACACAGTCTTAACCAAATTTCTGCTGTAAGGCTCTTCTTCCCTTATATTTACATCAAACAATTCACATTTAAATACCCAAATCCACATTTCCCAGGGCAGGTGTGCACTAATAACCAGAGTGTTCTCTTCATCTCTGTCCATTTTCCTTATTATGACAATCAATACAAACAAAAAGGAGTGGTTACAATTCCTTATATAGTTTGCAGTTTTAAACTGGATGCCTCACTAAGCAGACAAGCTCCACATATGGGCCCAATCCTGGGTGTTGCTGCTTTAAAACACACATGCAACAGAAATCAATGGCTGTTTGTTCAGCAACAGGATAAATAAGAGAACACGTTCACAAACAGCAGGCAAGGCATTCAATCTGAAAAGCAATCGCATTGTCTGCTGTCTGCCTTCAAGGGCAGTGCTCATAACCACAGAGCTGAGACAGGGAGCAAGAAAATTTAAAAAAAAACACAAACATCTTGGTACCCAGAGCAAGGCCCCAGTGGCAACATTTAGAGCCACCGAGTAAAACTTTCCCTGGTGAACAGTACCATTGATTTTACCCAAAAACTTACCTGTAACACTTATTTATGGATTACTGAACTACGCTGATGCCCAATCCCAAATGCTGTTTGATGCAATGGACACAAATACCCCTATTACCTCAAACTGAGCTGCTCACAAGAGCTGCAAGCTCAGGTTCCTAAGATGAATCCAAGATTATGAGTTTAAAGTTCATGTTTTGGTTTTTTCCCCCCTAAAAAGGCACAGAAAAAGAGAAATAAAAACAAATTTTATGAAGAACCATGTATTACAGCCAAATGAATTCAACCACCAGACTACTACTGAGTGCAGAGACTTGGCCATTCTGTCTGTCAGCACAAATAAACTCCTTATATCTGGTACAACAGTAACTTTATTTTTGGGGAAAAATACCCCAAATAACACAATCATGGAAAAATACTTTGCATAAGGACTTCTAGACTTCAGTTTTTCAAACTCATTTAAAAAGGTCAATCACTGAAGTTTGTCTGTGTAAATTCTGATACCTCCAGAACATGGCTCAAAACACCTCTTCTCTCTAGAAAAATTCTTTGTTATTTTCTCCTTTCATTATGTCCAGAATCAGACAATCAGCCCAAACTCCCACTCTACAGCCTGTATTTTATATCCCAGTCTGGTCACCCACTGAAGGAAACCCTTCCTGGTTCCAGTGGTACTGGGAGTCATTCCCAGGTATTTCAGCTCTGCACAGACACAGGAACACACCCCATGTTATAAAGGATGACTTACCTGGCATTATTGCATTTAATCAGAAATTATTAATGGCTTTGTGAACATTAAAACAACTCCAGTCTGTGGTCTAAACTACCCAAGAAGCCTGATGTTGGTTCATACACCAGTTTAGAATGCACTGGGATCAGACTGAGAACTCACTGCTCCAATGCTTTTCCTCTCCCTCCTTTGATGGCTCCTCCAGGGTTAAGGTAACTCCTGATATCTTCCAGCTACCACAATAGCAAGGCACAATGCACCACACACTTCTGCTCTGTGCCTGAAGGAAACTTAGGCTGGGGAGGCTTTTATAAAATACATTCTCTTGAATACCTCCCAAATCAAATAATTAAAAAGCAACAGAACAATTTTCACCATTCATTTTAAGGTGGTAATTGAATTCTGCTATGAGGTATAATGCACCTGTACTGGCACAAAAAACACCAGCAAAAAAACCCTGAGCTGCAACAGGTCAGACATGTCATGTGAAAAACCACCATTCCAGGGTAGAATGCACTGAACAAACGTAGGTCTGTCAGCACAGGAGGTCCAGAACAGAACCCATAAAATAGCAGAAAACATTTTAGGATTGTACTGATACTTAAACATCTGAACAGTAATGGACAAATTACTGTCCATTACTCAAAAATGAACAGGACCTCATAGACACACCACAGTACTGTGAACAAGGTTTACTTTTGTCCCATGTCAGGAGAAGACTTGGCCACATAAGCCTGTGTCAAGGCAGTAAAATGCCTCTAGAAAGTCTCTATACTTAGCAATTTTCTCTCCTATGATGAGTCATTGTATAAAAGCACAAGACAAAACTACAAATGAGATGAAAAGTAGAAAACTGGATTCACCTCCATTACCCTCAAGAACACTGTGATAAGGACAACTTTAGAGGTGAGGAAAGCTAAAGCAGATTTGAGACCAAGAATCAACTGTGACAAGAAAGATAATGAAAATTATTTAAATGCACACAAAGCCTTTAAGCACCTTCTCTGACCTATGTGCAAAAATGGGCTGATGAGTTCTCATCCAGCAATCCAACCACCTCTACTGGTAGGAGCAACCTGCCAGAAATGAATGATGTTAAACATGAACTGTTTCAGATGAAGGGATTCATTCATCCTGCTCTCAAATTGGGGCATTAAAGGAACTCGGCAGCTGGAGAGAGTCTGATGCAAACACTACTAAGATTTAGACACACCTGTGAAAAACAGGAAGGTTGATACCATAAAAGTGAAGATGGGGGACTGACATGAGGAATCAGAAGAGTCTGATATACAAAATAGCAGTGGATAAAACCAGCAAGGAATGGAAAGGAATGTGTCTATTCATTTGTTTTATGTTCAGATTAAAATCACTATTATCTGTCTGTTTTACTTCAGAATCAAAGACTGGCAAGAGGGCTTGGTCAAGAGTGAAAAGGTAATTAAACAGATTGCAGAGCATACACATCATTGAAGTGGGGAGAAATCAACAGAACAATCAGCCCTACAACTCAAAAAGCTGCTGTGGTGCAGTTCCACTTGCTGTCACTGAAAGCTCTGTATGTAGCATCATTAGACATTCAATCTCAGGAACAGTGGGCAATATTTCACAGCTTCACCATGTTATGCTTACTGCAAGAGTAATTATATGAAAATATTGAGATGATTATAATTTCACAGTACTGTGTACCATGAAAATAATCAGTCTCACAAGAATTGCACCTATTTAGTTCTAAATTAAACTACCTCAACCCCATGATTTATTATATACATAGGAGACTACATAAGGATGCCAATTCTTTTTCTTGCATGCAGAAAAGGCATCCAGATGCCTATTTCTGAACAGATCTGACAAGGTGCAGTGTGACATCTGTCCAAAAGCACTTGTCAGTAGGGACACAAGTAGGTGTTGAAAACAGTGAAAAGCTGAAAGTAAGGAAGAAACAGAGGAGAAGGATCCTTGATGATACAGGCTGGGAGTAGGGAAGGCTGGCTGCTGAAGGTGATAAAGCAGAGTGAAGTAGCCAGCATAAAGAATTCTCTGCACAGTGGCAAAAGGGAAGAGCAAGTCAACTGCAGAAAGCTCTGCACCACTTCCATTGCCCCCTGCCCTCCCTTGGGTGACCTTCTCCTCTCTGAGAACCAGCTGGGAGGTGGTGACACAAGTGTACTGTTATTACAGGATTAATGGTCACTAGCAAGAGAAAACAGAAGAGGAAAGAGAACTTCAAAGGAAAAGTGATTTTTCTGGCCCAACAGAGCTGTATAGCACAGGAAGGCATATAGTTCTTTCCAGAAAGCAGCAAGTGTAAGAAATTCATGGCCCTATCACAGTTAAAAGGACAGCAAGTGCACTTAGTGCTGCAGGTAATGAAAGCCGCCTGGCATTTAGCAGGTCCTGAAGACAAAGACTAAGTGGTACAATACCATCTAAACCAGGAAGGTAACATCAGCCTGGGTTCCTTAAGGAAACAAGGCTTATGGCTTCCCAGTCCTCTGCAACTCCTTCTGGACCTGGGCAGCCAGAACTACAGAGGGCTTGGAGTTACATTCCTGACAGCATCACAAAAACAGCAGCAGGAGAGGGGTAAGGTGTGCTCTAAAAGCAAGGCAGGACCTTCACCTGCCCAGCAGTTAACAGTGAGTGCCTGACCCGGGTTTAAGATGGTCTGAGTATGGGAAATGTGGCAGGCGAGACAGATTATCAGCTCTAGTCTTCAAGGAACATCTCGGATGTATTGAAGACTTCCACGTGCAACACATGGCAGTGCTCATTGCCATTGGAAAAGAGAGAACTGAACAGTTGAAATATAAAATCAGAAGCAAGTAGAGGGTAGAATTAAAAGGTTTGTGATGCACATGCTCCACATTTTTATTGGAGGTATAGAAAACCAGGCAACTTAAGGAACACATTCATCTTCCGGTGCTGATCTGGATGGGTAACAGGTGAAATCCAGTCTTTTCTAATGCATCAGTAGATTAATACAAGGAGAAACCCACTACCACTAGAAGATAAAATTTTATCAAACTATGTATATTACAAATTGTTTTATTTTTAAGGGGAATGCCACACCTGCCAAGACCATCATTCTGTTTCTCAGAGGACCTAGAGTTTTTAAATTATTAATGAAGTCTCTAACTGACCTCTCCCTTTAAATTAACATCCTTGTGCAGCTACATCTTGGGCTGAGCTCCCATATGCTCAGCTTCAGAGAAGACATTAAAGGCAATCAGTCACATAACTGGGCTCCAGCACACAAAAACGGAAAACTCAGTAAACAAAGGACTGTTTTTAAAGAGATGAGAGAAACAAGACAATTTAAACTAAGCAAAAAGTTGGAGTACTTAAAATGCCCTTCAGTACTAAAACTGTTTACTTTATCTGAAAACAAAAAAACATTTGGCAAATTACTCAAGTCCTTCAATGGATGCCTCTGATAATTGCCCTGTGGTCCCTGTGTGGCACAGAAAGCTGCATGCACAGCAGAGTATGCTAATTTACAATAAGCTCATTTCTATAAAAATAGAACAAATTCCCAATTTTCAAGAAGGAAATGTACTATCAGAAATATGGCTTAAAAGGATATAATAGCTCATGCTAAGAAAGCTGCATGCCCTAATGTACTTATTTCCCAGAGCAGTACACTCATATCTGTGATGGAAAGTTTAATTCTAGCCTCTACCTACCTTTTTGTGGAAATAATGTACTCTGATATTTACCCAGACCAGCTTGGCCCCATCCATTTCCCCCAGTAATTTATAGATGAAGGGTATGTCAACATGGACTTCCCTGGAGCACCACTCCCACAGAACTCAATTGTCAAATATTCCTAATCTTCCAAGGCAATTTTTCACTAATGTCTAGTGAGGGTTTCCCAATGATGGTTTTTCCTGTATACAATTTACTCGACCAGGATCAGACAAATCGTTTGAGCAAAATGATGAAGAAAGGCAGTTCTGCTAAAATGCTGTCCTTGCATTCTGCATTGCTCATGTTTTTCAAACCACCTAACACCTGAAACACCAATTATGGTTTTAATACATTCTTTAAGAATTTACATTTTAAATGCTTCAAATTCAGATTTCTACTCAAAACACAAAGAATAACTTGGCTACTGTTACCTTTCAATATTCTATTGACAGCACTGTTATAACATCTGAGGATGTACCCCTGTAGATTTTGGGATGAAGACACTGGCTGCAATTCCAATCACAGCTTGGCACACCAGTTCTAATTTTCCTTTCATTTATATGGAGCATGCCTGACTTCCATGAGGGTTGTCCAAGTATGGAGAGCACACAACTTGCCAAACATTATGCAGGAAGCCCAAGATGTAATTGGGGTCTTTAAAGTTCTGAGCTATTATCATAATGAATGCATTGCCCTTTTACAGCAAGCTACAGGTATAGCTTCAGTGTCTCTGTAGATTTATTCCTGAATATTAGAAACAATAGGCAGAGGAAGGCAGAGCCAAGCCTACAAAAGGCACACGAGGCAAAAAAGCAGGCATGAGTTTTATGAGCAGTAAAATCCAACCAACCAGTTGGACAGATTGTTCTGTATAGCACTGACAGGATAGCAGAAATTGTTTCTTTGACATACAGATAGAAACAGGATCTTTCATGTTACATAAATGAGACTGAAAAATAAATGTTCGTCCTCAACTGTGTAACACCACTCACCTGCAGTGCCTGCTCATCATGGCCTGAGAGAAATTGTTTTTAGCTGAGAGTGCAGCTCCTCTAATCCCTGAGCATGACTGACCTTCCTGGGCAGCCTCTCATCATGGGCCACACAGAGGCTCCCAACTCCTGAATCAAGCCAGGATTGTCAAAGTGGAAGAGCTGTCACCACACAAATCACTATTCCACCTGCTCACCACACTCAGGGTTTCCTGCTCTGTGGCCAAATTGCACTGAAGAGTTTACATAATAATAATAATAAAACCCCAAGCCAACCAAACTTAGATTTCCCAAGCCATTTAAGGCTTTTAACTGTTAGTAATTCCAGTTTAAATTAATAGGAACTGTGCATCTTAATCCTCTCATGACCACCTGGAAAATGTCAAAACACATCAATGAAATCAAAATGCTCTTTCTACAAAACAGGAATAATTTTAAAAGGACCAAAGCAGTAAGATGTTGATATGATGTTCTGCTTTCCTCATGTAGGATACATTTTTCTCCTGTAGGTACAACCAAGCCCTTTCCTAGCACTGTGCACCTCACTTCAAAGAGGGTAAATTTGTCACACTAAAATAAGAGCCAAGAAGCCTCCTTTGCCCAATTACTGCATGTCACCTCAGTTACATGTTAACCCAGCGTGGTAGGTGCTTAGCTGGATGTCTGGGATCTCTACAGACAAGTTCTTCTCTGAAAGAAAAAAATAATTTGAAAGGAAAACTTATCACTTTGCTGTCCCCTCTCTCTGAAGTCACAAAGGAATAAGATGAGGACAAAGCTCACCAAGTACAAACCTTGAGACAAAGTTCTTACCCAGACCCTGAACAATTGCTGAGCTAAAGAGGAAGGCAGTAATTTTGATAACAGTTCCCTCAGAGGCAGAAAGTCTGACACTCATGTCACAGAGCCTGGTTTCCCCCAGATGCTCCCTGGGGAAGAGCAGTGCTGGGCCAAAGGGGAGAGGGAAGCTGAGTTGGCCAGAGGCAGTTCTAGACTTCACAGACAGGCTGGGGGTCTCTGAGGGTTTCCAGCCCAGTGTGCATGAGGTGACCCCTTAGAAACCAACTCAAGTGAATAAAAGCAGTTTCTGTGTGTTGGTGCAGAGACTTCAACACAGTCTAAACTTGAAGCAGTGCAAGACCAAGGGAGGGGTGGAATACTGTCATTACTGGACCTTCTTGCAGCAGCAGACATCCACAGAGCTGCTGAATGACATGGAATCTTTAAACCCATGCTTTTCCAATTGTTTTAGCAGCTCAGCTTTGCACCAACACAAAATTTGATGTACTGACAAAAATTGTACATTACTTTAAGTAGGGAGCACTTCATCGTGTTCATGAATGTAACTGCACCATCGCCTAGTGTTCATTAATATATCTTAAGTGCTAAAGAAACTCCTTAGGCTGAAATATACAGACTTTAAATCAACTTGGAGTAAATTGCACAGAGGTCTTAACACATCATAAGATATTGCTGGAGTTCCCTTGACACATCGCAGCCAGCCACAACTGTTTTGCTCTCCCAGAAATGCCAACTGTTACTCCATTTAAGGAGAGATGAGAAGCAGGCTAGATTAACAATGCAGAGGTAATTAAAAAGGTAAATAATTGTGGTGATATACCCTGAACAAAAGAGGCGAAATACAATGCAGCAGGAAAAAAACAAGAAATACAGGGGTTTGGTTGAACTACATTTCTAAGGTAGGTAGAACTAAAGTGCCAAATATTATATTAATGCAGTGTAGTTTTATTAGAAAAGTAAATTACAGCTTAATATAAATTAGAATAAGAATTTGTTTTCTTCAGTCAGTTCTATTGTACTTAATTGTTACACCTTACTCTACTGAGGGGAAAAGAAGTAGACCATGACTAACAAGATGAGTCTGATGTCCCACAGATGAGATATCTGGGGAGAAGCAGCAACTCAGTAAAACCTTGATTCAGGAATGGGATTGATCCATCTCCTGAAGCAACACATGTTACTGTAAAGTACTTCAATTACTCTGTGGCACTGAAATAAGAATTTCCCATGAAAATTAGAATAAGGACCAAAGAGCCTCAAACATTCTGCCCCCCCTGCTCCATCCTACACAAAGGCAGAAGAAAACAGGTCTGCACTGCCAATTGTCCTTTGCTCCCAGGTAAACAGGTTTAGGCAGCCCCTATAAAAACAGGCAATTTGCCCACCATACCCCCCAGTACAACCCACAGGTGCTACTGCACTGGTTAGAAATTTATTAATCAAATATTACATCAACCTCAGTTCTTAACATTACATCAATCCTAATTCAACAGCATCACCATGGTTACAGTGTTATTACATTTCAGCCTTGCAGGTGTTTTATCAAGATGTACCAACACTACCTCAGTATTCATCCTATGTATGCTCCAGACAAATAATCTAGCTATCATAGCTACTCTATTAACAGAAGGCCACCATCTCTATTCCTTAATTAACACAGACCCACAACACCACCGTCTGTGTCAAAAACAAGCTATTGTACATCTCTCTCCCACAGCCCAGTCCCCAACACAAAACAGCAAAGCTCCTAATTAGCTGCCCATCTTGGGGAGCTGCTTCCATCCATTCACATTCCTGTATTACTCAGAACCCATTTTCACCATCAGCAGGACCATTAAAGTCATAAACATCCACAACACTCTGGAGGATGACAAAGCTCTGATAAATTTTCTAAGAGGTAAAGCTGAAGACATGCTTTAAAAGTTATTTTAAAACAACTAAAATAGCTTTCAAACAACATTAACAAGGGTCTGTAATCTCAACTGAGACAACACCTCAATGCATAAGGAAACCTTAAATGATATAATCGTATAATCTACCAAAGAGGCAAACTGACAGTCCAGCCAGACATCAGTGATTTGATAACATTTCATTGATTTTCTTCTGGTTTTATACAGAAATTCACTAAAACAGTGTTTAAAGTTGCCAGCATGACTTAAACAGGTATCCTTGGCTTTAGGGTTATTGGGTATCCCAACAGCTTTCACACTGACAACCCACTCTCTTCAGTATTCCTGCCTTTGCATTCCTGTTGCTCTTCACTTGACATATTTCTCTGCAATGTTTCATCTCCTTGTGACTGTGAATCACAACGTTCATTATCTGATGATTAAGTGCACAAACACTGATTCAGTCTCATTTCATTAAGCAGGTCTTGCTTTGCTCCTGATCTCACCTGCATCTCCTGGTCTCAGGCTTTTGGAAGTGCTGTGGGAGAGTGATCTCTCTCATGTTTGGGTTTTGAAGGTGAGATGTGTCCTGAATGGCTGTAACCTGCTTTTAAACAGGATTTCAACTCCACACCCTCATTTCAGCAGTCATAGAATTTCAGTGAACCAAATAAAGTTGAAATTACAGATTATGAGAAAAGCATTTTTAAACTAGCTCATAGGGATGTGAAAAAACCCATTTTCAGCAAGAATGGGTCCTAACTCTGCATCTCTGATTCAGATCCATGTTTTCTATGGAAATGAGGAAAAAAAAGTAGAAGTATAAGTGGAACAAGACTTGCCCAGAATTGGGAACTCAAGAGCAACACATTGGTATGATTACACTGAAGGAAATGTACATTATTATGTCCAAGTATTTCCCACAATACAGCAATTTTATCTGCCTTTAAGGTATTCCACTACAGGACTGCTTATTCCCAGGACATCCCCTCCCATGTCTACAACTCAAAAGCACAACAATTACAATAATTGCACTATGATTAAAAACTCATCATCAGAAATGCTTTTGTTGCACACCAAAAATAAATATTTTATGATAATTTTTCTCCCAGCATATAGTAGATTATGTTGCCTTTTCTGTGCTAATGACAGCCAAACAAATTACTTGTAATGAATATTTTCTTTCAGAAATGACAGTGTTCTGCTTTTTAATTGTACCTGAAGGGAGCATGATTTTCTGCAACATGTTTCTTATTCAAAGCAAAATTTGTATTTTGCACCATTTGTGAAGTTCAAGTTATGCCTATTTACTGATCAGAGGCTTATTTCCTGCAAGTCTGCAAAAGGTAGAGTTAATTTTACATTCATGTAATTAATGTACACATTCAAACTAACCTATAAATGGCATTGCTGAACCAAATGGAGAGACAGGGTCTTAGAATTTAGATAGTAATTGACAGGGGGAAAGTCAGACTCGCATAACCTAAAAGAATAGTGAGATTTAATTTATTTTGTTCCCTGTAAACACCCAAATTATCTCCCACCTTCATGCCTAACACAGGTTTTCAAAATGAGATATTAATGTCATAAAATTCTTGCAATAAAAAAGCTAGACTACTTTATTTTTACTTTGTACTTCAGTTATGATGGGAATTGTTCAGGCTGGCATTCCCTGCACCAGCATTTATTAATCCAATAGAGCAGACAGCTGGGAGCTGTGGTCAGGAATGCTCTTCTGAAAACCTGGTGCTTGAATGTAATGCACAAAATCAGTCTGAGAAAAGCAATACTTAAGAATGATGTTTATTGACTTATTCCTGGTTGGCACTGCTGCTAAAAAGGACAGGACATGCCCTGATGTGACAAGTGCAGTGCTCAGACTGGGATGCCCGTCCCCAGGGCTGCTGGTCTGGGTCTGATCTGGCACAGCTGATAGCAGAATCAAGGCTTGAAATGGACAATTTTCCAGCAATAAGCAAAGGATTACAAGACAAACTACTCTATAAAGCAGCAGGGGGAAAAAAAGGGGATAAAAATTGAAACAAGTGCAATAGAAGTTGCGCTGCATTACAAGTATCAGTGAAGTAAATGCTTCCAATGAAAAGCTCAACCCAAGGAGTGTTATTTATCAGAGAACATCTGTTTGGCTGACCACTATCTGTGCTAATGCTGCCTGACATGAATGCTTATAGAAAGGAACATGCCTGGCTTGACATCAGAAAGATGTCTATTAGTGTGCTCTTAGGAATGAGTGAGTATATCCCTCACAACTGTACTGGGTATCTAACAGGAGCTCCAGCTCCCAAAGGACTGCTTCAACTCAGTTATTTTGGCCTTGGATAACTTATCTTTATATTGCTTCAGCATGCTATAAAACCTTATAAATCACATCATAAACAGACTCTGCATATTTATGAACTTGTCATATATTAATTAGGTGTCTTTAGTATAATTATTTTTTACTAGTAATTTAAAGGCACAGGTAAAGCCCATTTTCAGTGATGTTTTTATCACCTATTTAACATCATAAATTTTTGCAAGTCATGCAAATTAACCACTGTCCCTTCTCATGTACAAGTGAAATCATTGTTGCTGTATATAAGATGTACAATAAACTGCTATCTCAGTAAGTAGGTTAAGCATAGATATGAATCCTTCTGGACTGAGTATCTTTTCTGCTGGTTTCCTACATTCACAGGGAACTAGAGGGTTTATTTACAAGCACCTCACAAGATAGATCTCAAACCACAACTATTTTGACTATGTGATACCCCAATGCTAAATACTTTAATTGAAACACAAAGGGGAAAAAGTCTGCCACTATAACCAGGCTGAGGACTCCAGCACACTGAGAAGGTTTGGGGGGAGCATCCTAATTACAAAACACAGCAGGTATCCTGCAACATGGAAAAAGAGATCAAACTTCCAAGTCTACAGGCTACAAATACTCAGGCACCAGTTGTGTTACAGCTCAGCATCGTCATCCTTGAAGCTTCCTCACACACTGCTTTAGTCATGTCAATAATTTCATTAATTGCAGCTGAAATCAATGGGAATGACAACATTTCCTTTTGAAATTAAGTCAAACATACTCCTTGCCTTGGTCCTGCAGTCCTGTTATCCTCAGTCTTGCAGAATTATTTATGTCAGTTTAAAAATAATACTAAGTGCAGCAGAACGATAACACTGTTACATAAATGAGGGTACAAAGTACAGGGCAGCACAGATCTATTCCAAGCCATCTGAACTCTTCTATCTTCTATGGATGATAATTTCTTTTATGTGTCCTGATGGCAGGATCAGACTATTAACTTCTGCCATCTGTGTGCAGCTTGTTCCTTATCACAGAATTTTGACTACACATTGTAAACCTCTGACTCAGCGGGTAATACCTGCTTGATTGTGTTGGCAAAGAGACTGAATGCCTTTCTCTCTCTATATATATGCAATGGGGTCAAATTGCATTAAAAACCCAAACCCTGCCAGACTAATGACTTTCCTTTTTTAATACAGAGCAAGGCAATATTTTATGTATTTTCATGGATGGTGTGCAAAGGTAATTTAAGCTACTTCAGGGAGCAGGTAAAAATATTCTCATTGCCACTTGACACAGTTCAGCTTAGGGGGGTTCTTATGCAGTCTTCTTCCATAAATCCTTGAGAACCTATATCCAAGCCTTAGGTTAAGTCAAAGAACTTATTTTTTGCAAAAATACTTGTTAATCCTTAACTCTTTTGTGGTGCAGTTCCTAAATCTGAGGCCTTCTAAGCTTGTAATCTCAGGTTTACAAGCCTACTGAAGGAGTATCACAACAGTCACTACAACAGATCATACAATAGCACTACTTCAAAAGCAGGAGAAAAAGTTCAAGCATCTTTTCCAGCAAGTTCCAGGCAGAGGCATTACTTCCTTTAGGTGCAGTTTCTATCCAAATGCTCTTCTGCCTCTTGGCCCCAACTAAGACATCCCACCACACCATCTGGGGACCTCTGCTGGGTTTCTTTAATGTTGAATCCTGCAGGGTGCTAAATAGAATCTGGAGTGTTAACTGAATTGAAAAAAAATCACCTGGACTGACTGCAAATGGACTGGAAGCAATGGAAAAATCCCAGTCTGAGTTCCATAGGTCACTTGTATTGCCAGGACCCAAATTCCACACCTCAGCTCAGTTTTGGCAGCCTGGCCCACAAACAGCCAAGTCTCAAGTCATGATCATTACAACACCCAGAAACCAACAGGACAGAAACCAACATCAATCCCAAGGGAAAGTGCCAACCAGCAGGAATCCTGCCTGGTTACCTGCCCTGTCACTCCCAGCAGGACTGGCCATCTGTCTCAGTGACCACACTGCCAAACAGGGCCAGGTGAGCCAGTCTGTCACCTTCACACCTCAGAAAGCCCAGGATGCATTAGGCTCAGTCATAAACCTGCTGTTTGTCACAGCTCCAGTTCACTGGTACAGCACAACTGATGCTTTCCTTTAGTTTATCGTGTTGTTCAAAACCAGAGCTCATTTCCAGCTTCTCCAAAATTGACTTAAATGGCAGCATGGCATTTGTAACTAGAAAGCATTTAGTGTCTCTCTCAAAATCTCCCCTGACTTCCCAAATGGTTTTCATACTTCACATTTAACTAAAATCAATGAATTTATTTTTTTAGATTGCTACTTCAAAGGCAAGTAATACTCCAGTAACTGAGATGAGGTGGAACCAATGGGATCATTTACAGAAGCAAAGCAAGCAGAGTTTGGCCCACAGTTAAAATTAGGCAAGGTTAATAAAACTCAGCTCTGACTTGGCCATCTATTCAGGGAGCTGTGACAATGCATCAACTGATTTAGAGCTCAGTTCTGCAGGGCTCTGTGTCGAGGTATATGAAGCCAGTGGGAGGTGAAAATATTTAGTGGCTTAAACATATGCAGTCTGTCAGCACTGAGCTTTGCAGGCTTCTCAGTCAGGGACTAGGAAGGACCTCCAAGTTGCAGATAGAGCAAATTTCTCCTTGATGAGGTTGAAATCACATTTAACCTCTTTCCTTCCCTCTCCCAGGTTAGATTCTTATAGGAAGAAGATTCTCAAAGGAAGAATTTCAGCAGTTCAATCTACAGTTTAACCATAGTCTAGTATAGGAGTTCCTCACTTTCACTCTTTTGCTGTCTATAGCAGTGTCTGGAATATGGAATAATCCCAGATGAATATCCAATTCCAGCAGCTGGAGGAGCAGCCATAATTTCAACAGGAGGCACAAAGGTTACAGTCAACTCTCCTTTACCCTCTCTCAAGTGAAGTGAGCTTCCTAATCATTTAAACAATAATTAAAGCCAGGTAGAGCAAGCAGGTAATTTCCCAGGCAATTCAACCCAAGTGTCAAATTAAGGAGCCTCCTCATTGTTGCGCATATTTATCAGGATGTTAATGATTCATTTGAAGACAATGGTGTGAAATAGCTTCACTTCACTGACTGATTCCTGTGGCTCTTACCCTCACCAGCAAAATCAGCACATGCCATTTCAGTATCTGTCATATTATTCAAAGGTCATGTCTATGCACTCAGACACCAGAAGACACAAAAGGACATAAGGATTTTAGAAGCATTTTTTTTCTTCCACCACTTCCTGCTGGTTCCTTTCAAGTGGTGACATGTATAGAAATGTCAGTGTTTGTAGTTCAGCTGTATCTCCAGCCTGGTCCATTTGGACAATAACTGAACATTAGAAGACAATTGTTTCTCCCAACTTTTTCTTCTACCCTTCACACTGAAATTTAAGGAAATGGAGGAGGGGAGGAACTAAAAACTTCCTTCTGGCTTCAATCCCTCTGAACTTTTGTGAAGCACACAGTAGGAGCAGTGGCCCACCTGAGAAAACAATAGATGGAATTCATCCATTTCCTTGATGAATGGCCAATAACTGCAAAGTCAAACCCAGAGATTGTACCAGCATTAAATCAGACCTGAAGGACACTACAGGACTTGGGTCACACCATAAATCAGGAAAAATCATTCTTTGCTCCACTTAGATTTGGATTTAGATAGGAGCCAAGTTTTACAAAGGAGGTGACCTTGTTTTCTATCAAGACAGAATGTCTGCCCTCCGAGAGATCCAGAAGTTCAAAGCAGGGGCTGATCATCTCTATTTTTGGCTATTATGTCAATCTAGACAGAACAAGGGTAAAAAGTTTATTTTCCCTATTCCTTCTTAAATCATACAAAGAAACTTCCAATAATTCATAGCCAGTCAATTTTCAATCTTATACTGAACCAATGAATAAAGGCAAAGCAAACTTTGATAAGGATTCAGTCAGGGTGGGCACAGCAGAAGAAAGGAGAGTAGCCTGCCTCTATCTTGGATTAGAGGGCCTGTTATTTGAAGTTCTCTTTCAGATAAAGCCTTCTTACATAGAAGGCTCAAAGCCAAAGCCTGTTTTATTTCTGATCCCTCAAAGACTAGTTGATCTAGTCTAACATTTCCAAAGCTTTTTATTGTTTATCAACATTTGATTTAAGGCATATTGACCAAGCCTTCAAAACTCCTAAAACAACTACTGCCAAAACGAAATGGATTTACAAATATGAGATCTCACAACGGTTTTCCTGAATTCCTGAAAGCTCCAAGACAGACAACTCATGTGATACAGATGGAATATGTGGTAGAAAAACTTCAGAGTAGTGAACATCCTTCCATTTGTCAGATTAAGGGCATTCCTACTAAGAGGATTTGCTAGATAAATTAATTCAGAGCGATCACCTCTGGGCTGCTACGATGGGCTTAAGGAAAGATTTTTTTCAAGTGTTTTGTCCTTTCCATAGGAATTATTTAATCAGTAGCTATTCCCAGCTATGTTGAGATCCAGTCAAACTGTCTAAAAGTTAGCCTGGCTTCTTCATTTTATATAATGCTAGTCTAAAAACTCAAAGCATCAGCACACACAGCTCATCTGCAGGAGCCCTGTGGTACATAATTTTGCACTACCTTGCTACCCCCCTTTTTCATAAAAGAAGAAATCAAATTTTCTGTCTTCATGAAAGCACCAGTCTGCCTCATTTTTCCCTGCTGTCATTTAGAAATACCAAAAGGGCTGAATGACAAATGTTACAACTCTGAGCCACCAGACTTTGACAGCAGTTTCATAATATTTGTTTAATCTCACCTTCTGGCAAAAGGTGAATACTTTTGGACATTTGCTCCACTATGCTGATCCTTCTGGACCAGTAACCAAGCCTGCCTTCCATCCTCTACTGCACATCCACATACATCAAAAACAATTGGCTCAGTAGGACAAAGGTAATTTTAGAAATATTTCCCACTCCCCACCTCAAGACTTCCTAAAATACCTTAACTTATGCTCAGCTGAAGAAACACCTATCAAGATAGACTGGAATCCTCATGAAGGTGTATCAGTGTGGTGCTTTGAGGCATCTGGGATATTTTGATGTCAAAAGTTTCCTGACCCACATCCTTCCCCAGAAGTTCAGTCCCAGTCTAACAACCCAAATGACAGAAATCCTCAAGCACAACTGGGAAAAGGACACTTACATTTGGAGAGCTGAGGAAAAAAAAGAATGACTAAGATTTGGGCACCTACAAAGACAGTCCAACAGCTTTCCTGCTCCTGTCGTCCATCCCAGTGCAAAATGACATGGAAGTACCTCCTTAAAGCCTATGGCACACACATGGTAACAGCAAATGGAACTTCCAGGAAGGCAAAACTGCTTCAGCTGCAGTTTGGGTTTCTCAGGACATAAGGATATCCTAAACCTCATGAAAATCTGGGATGTTAAGTACCTTGTAGATGCAACAACTGATTTGTGCTCAGTGCAAAGTTCCTAAACCAGAGTGTAACAGACTGAATTTAGGAGTCCATGACAGCAGTGCTATGGTAACTGTGCTTCTGAAGGCAAAATGATACCAACAAATCCAGCTCTAAGGGCCAATAAAATCATAAACCAGACAACTTCAAGTAAATCAGTCACCAAAGCTGAACTATTGAAATTAGACTCTGTTCCAAGGAATGGCATTCAGATACATAACAGGAAAGGCAGAGAAGAGGCAGAGAGCTGAGTGAGGTTGGATTAGATTACAACAAGAAGGGCAATATTCAAAAAGGAAATTTTAATCTAAACATGGAAACACAATCTGTGTTTATGGCACATCTCCACATCCTACAGAATGCTGTGTTAGTGCTTAATAAAAAAGTATACTGTACATAAAGACACTATTGTATGATAAGTAGATAGAGAAAACAGCCATAATATTCTAGTTTCTATTACTGTTATTCTGGGAGGAATACTTCCATATGCAATTAACTCTGTTTGCAATATACCAGAGACAAACAAAGGTAGATTGAAAAAATCCAATTAAATTAAAGAACCACAAAGGACACATTCAGTGACCAATAAATAACAGATAAAGCATTTCTGGAGTAGGTTGATGAGCATTGCTGGTTATCAAATGTAGAAGGGAATTCCTGAAATAACAATGTGGGGAGATATAATACTTTGATTCATTAAGGAGTTGTGGATGTGACAAGCAAGGGCAGCATCATGGCCCAGGTTTTGGCTCTTTAGAGAAGTTGTGTTGAGGTCCAGCATCCCACATTCAACAGGTTGTCACAAATTTACTTCTTCTCTGAACAGCAGGGATACAATTGCACCCTTACCCTGCCTACTGCACTACCAACCTCAGCAGCATTTCCATCACCCACTTCAACGTTCAAACAAGCATTTTTGTGCTTTTCCTCACATTACTTCTCACACTAAGGAGGAAATCCCCCAAATTCTGACAACGTAGCACTGTGTACCTTCTTTATTGTGGTTCTTGTAGGAAGGTTTACAATTGCTTGATAAACAGACACAAGGAAAAACCATCTACTTGTAGAGTTCTTCCTGAGCATCCACTGACCAAACCTTTCAGCTTCAAAGTGGGCAACAGGAAATTTGTTACCTCCCGAGTGCAAGGTGAACACAAGTCAGTGCTCAGCACTTTCAGCCCATAGACTTGTTCAGTTTTATTTCTGTCAATAGACCAACACAGGTTCTAGCAAGAGAATCAGGTTTAGGACATCAAGTTTCTTTTAGTCAGCTTAGTTTGAAATATTTTCATTTTGAACCTTAAAAGCAAAACCTCTTAACCACATATTTACTTAAAGCAGAACAGAAAAAATGTGTAAAGCTATTTCAACAGAACAGCTTCAAAGTTCAGGAACTCAATGATGTCCATCATGTAGTGCCCATTTCTGTGGTTTCAAAAGGGTTTTTTGCAGTGGAGAGGGGCTGTCAAATACAACCTTTGAGACCAGTGGTTTATGCCTGGAGGTACTGCAGTCACCAATTAAATGTACACATCTGTCTTGGGGACAGAAAGAAAGAACAGTGTGTACCAGCATCACCAGACATCTCCAGCCAAAGGAAAACCTGTCTCTGGTCTCAGTAGCTCAGACTTTACAAGTAAAACAACTACAACGCAGTTAAACTTCTTTTAAAAACACAATTATGAAGCAAACCAGCAGTGCCTCTACCCTCTGAATCTAATCCCATGTCAAATCATGTATTTACAGTAGTTTTCTTTTGCATTTTTACCTGCATAACATTCTATTCCTTAAATATAAGCCATTGACTTATTTGAAGTTTGTGTTTCAGCCTTTGTAAACACTGATCTACTGATAAAGTGTCCTGCAACATGTACTTTTCTTATTGTATCCAAGCAGGTTGTCAGAGGCTTTTTTTTGGAACTCTGCAGGCAGGTAATTGCCTNTGGAACCCTGGTAAAGAGGCTCTGCAGGCAGGTAATTGCCTATACAATTTATTTTGGTAACATTTAGCTAACTTAGGAATAAAGAGTAGTCATAGAGCAAGGGAATATTTCAAACCATCTAAGTAGCAAGGGCAATGACCCTCAAGATGTTTTTGGAAAATCAAAAGTCACATAGATAAGAACTCCAAGATGGTCTTTAATGGGTTATAGTTAAAACATTTCTCAACCTTCCTAGCTATTATTTACTCTATTACTTCCTACTTTTTGTTCCAATCTAGACACATAACTGAAGTTGTACCTTTATAAAAGTGTAGGCAAAGTTAATGAGAATATCTCAAATTGTGAGCTTTAAATGGTACAACAACAACTTTGAAAGTACAAACTGATCTTTTTCTTGAACTCCAGATCCTTTTGTTATCAGAACTAGAGGTTAAAATTAAAAATACGAGCAGAAATAAAGGCATTTTGACATCTGAAAGAAAAAAGTACAAGCACACCACAGCCTGTTTGGAGTGCTTACCTAACAAGGCCAGCAGCAGATTAATTTCTGTTCAGTCTGTTTAGCACTGGCTCAGCCACACCTGTTGTATTTAGCAGGAAGGTTATCTTGGCTTTATTTTGGGTTTGAGGCATCTCTACAATACCTTCTTTCTTTTCAGCCAGCCCAGTTTGGGTGTGTTGAAATACTTTTACAACAAATCTAATGATCATATAAGGTCATGTTTTCTGAGTCTGCTGTTTAGTAGTGAATATTTTTTTCTCAAAAAGGATGCAAATAATTTACAAAGCAATCCTTGTTCCAAGCTTGTCTTTAGCAGCCAACTTGAGCCTGATCAGATAAACAATTTCAAGTGGGATTTAATGTGACACTGCAATTACTTTTCTCAGTAAAATAAACAAAACTGCTGAATGGAAAGCACAAGCCGTAATTCCAAACAGAAAAAAAAAAAACAAAAGGAAGATCTAGTTCAGTAAGAAGCCTTGGCACCAAGATATCAGGTTGGGCTGTTTCACAACTGGAACAGTCTTGCAAGAAAATACTTCATATGGAGTCAGGGTTTTCTGATGCATTCAACACTATGGGTAATATAAAATACCACTAACTAATTATATCCATTCCACCCAAAACACTCTTTGCATACAACAATGTCACTCACTCTGCCTGTTTCCATGTTCCTCTTTCTGTGCCAGCATTTTATCTTTCCAGTTCTTTGGAGCAGAACATTTTACACTCATTTATATTTGTACCATGCCAAGCTCAAGAGGCCACCTGTCCTTTCTGGTGTATGACATCCTCAAAATCACCCAGGGAAAATATGGGGTGTGAGCCACCACATGCATACAATACGGCATTCCCCACCTCATTCTGTGCAGAAATAAGACAACCAGCTAAATTTACCAAACACAGCATTTTCCCTTGCTGTAAAATACTATTTTGGGGTTTTTGGTGGTGTTAAAAGATAATCAAAAATGCTTGGCTTTTGTGGAATGGTCTGGGGTTTTGTGGGGTTTTTTTTGCCTTGCTGCTACTGGAGGCAGATGCTTCTTAAAAAAACATACAAAAATATCTATTTGATTTCAGCTACCATGGTACAAAATACTGTCTTCAACACAAAGACAGACTGAATAACTTTGTGAGTATAAACTATTATGATGAGGAGTGGAATAACTCAGTCAAGCCTAAAGTGTGATATTCTCTGGGAGAAGGGATTCCAGTCAGTTGTACAATACACTCTTTCCAAAGGTCTTAAACTCAGTTTCCCAAAACAAGTCTTCAGAACAGTAAATTCACCACAGCAGCTCTCAGTACTCTTGCACTTGCCTGGGGATCCTGGAAAGCTGCATACCACTTAAATGTTTCAGGAACTGACAGACATACTGACCCACTGGCCTCCTGCCCTGAGGAGGGTGAGAGCTCTGTGATGTGGCCTGGGTGACTTTTACAGCAGGACTAGTAGGAATCCAGTCATTTGGAACAGCAAATGCCAACATCCTTTCATTTACTTCATTATGCTGGATAATCTTCAGCTTGTATAACTATATTCACCTTAAGGGATGTCCACCCGCCCCAGTTTCAATAGAATTCTGGTTTTTCCTCCACTTCCTCCCCTGAACTATCCTTTGGCTGCCCTGTGAGCCCGAGGATTGCAGCATATCTGTCCAACTGAAAAAGCTCTTCTCTACCTGCCAACACACATCCCCTACAACCCTTTACAATGGTTTTCTTTCTCACCATGCCAAGCTTTAACCTGTTCTCACCACTAATCCTCTTCACACTTCTGCACCACCAATATTGCATTCAGCAGCAGCCAACTCTTCTCCTGTGTTTGCTCTTGGTTTTCCCTCACCTCTATCAGCATTCCTCACAAAGCACCCACCATATTTACAGTCTCCCTGGAAATCCATTTCTTTTTATTAACCTTCCCTTTTGACATCTAACTCCACAAAGTCTATTTCTAATCTCTTGCCACATCTTAAAAGCCATCAGAACTCAGGGAAGTCACCTGTGATTGAGTAACTCTCACAATTCAGGGAACAAACCCAGCTGGGCTGAAGAGGGTACAAGGAAAGGGCATTAATGTTCTTTTGATACTGAAGTACAAGGAGCAAACTGGACAGAGAACCTTTTTAATCTGCTATGTAGAAACTGTGCAGTCCTATGGATTCTGCCCTGACAAGACTAAGAGGAGGAGTCCAGCTAGGCTGTGAAATGTGGTAATCCTCTTCTTATCACAACCTGAGATTTTCTGCTGTTTTGAGAACAACAAAAACCAGCACATCTGGGCTACAGTGCAAAGAGATTATATTATTTCCATTTGTTTTCTTTTGTTTCTGCTAACAGCACTTCAGACAACTTCTAAAGTCCTTTAAAGCTTATATATTGACTTCAAAAGGGAACCTGTTTTCCTTATGCATTTGTTTTGTTGAGGTTTTTTGCTTGCTTCTCTTTGCTTTTCTATTTTCACCTTGTTTTCAGGGGCACTAATAGCAGAAATCCCCATGAAAATCACAGTGAAGCTGAGAAGTGCTTGAAGCATCACCTAAACAAAAGAAACCACAATCCTTTAGTAAAGACAATGATATTAAACCTACTCTGGGGTTGGAGAATGTTATTTGCTTACCACCAGCTTCCTCCTATCAAAACAGCCCTGAGTTACTTCATGGCACAAAGATATTTACAAAGCATAAATGGATTTGTTCTGTTGTTTTGCTCTTATCACCCACATGGTAAGAAGCAGCTGAGCTCCAGGCAGGGGAAAGGTGCCACACTAGAGCTGGGAGGTTCATGTCATTGAAGAAGCAGACATGGAAAAATTCATTTATCTGTGTAGAAAAAGAGTCAGTTTAACAGCATCAGCATGCTGGAGTGAAACACACACTTGAGGAATCAAATTGTGAAGTTTCTCAGGTTCAGGGTCTTTTTTGAGGCAAGCAGGTTTTGCCTGGTCACAGCCCAGCTGTGCTCTTCACAAGAGGAGCTGATATCCCCCTTCCTCCTATAGCACCTGAAATCCAGCACAAAGCCCTGGCTAAGGCTCATCACAGTACAGGTGAAACAGGAATAAAGCACAAAGCCATCACAGCTGGAGGAGAACCAATAACAAGTTATTCTGAACAAGAACTCCCAACTCGTAGTCTGGGAAACCATTTTGGTGCACGTTTGTTCTCTTTTCTATTCTCTCCACCAATGTTCACTCACGTTGCACCATGTTTATTTCAGGACAAATACAGGATATTAACCAGCAATCTAGCTTCCAAGAAGTCTTGCTGAGGTTTAAGCAGGAATTACCTTCCAATTTAAGCTTGGACTGAACAGCTGAGCTGCTGCTTCCCATCATCTTAACAAGTGATTTGATGCAGCTGAAGGTTGAGGCACCTTGGCCTCTCTTACATGGAGAGAGAACAGGAACCCAGACACTCGTGGGTCAGAGGATTTTGTAACCTGAGCAGTAAAAATGCTGTACCAAGACCGAATTTCTCACTAAATAGATGTGTCTCTTGTAGCTTTATAAAAAGAAATTAGCACTATCACACAGGAGCCTCTTTCCCAAGTCACCCATGTACAGCAGGAGCACAAAGTACCAGCTACAGACATTCATGGAAGTGACAGAAGCACAAGGAAGAATCCTCAGAAATCTCTTAAAGCACTTTTAAAAGATCTGATTGAGTTTTCCCATCAAAAGGACTCTGTCTAAAGCAGATAGCTTTTACCATCATTCTGCTACTATAAATTAGGTCCTTCTAAAGAAGCATTCCATTTTCATTTAAAATTCTATTATCTCTAAACTGTCAGGTATTACTGGATAGGAGTAATTAAGAAATAAAAAACTCAAACAACTAACCTAAAATCCCAGAAGAAGGTGCATCAGGAAGTCTGGTGACCTTAAACATGCACAAACAACCCATTTTTGAAGACAAGGGGATGTTGCATGTGACAACACATTATTGGTTTAACATTGTTTTTTAAAGTCTGTTTTAATCCAGGTTGGCAGCAGCTATTGCTTTTAAGAGACATTTCCTTTATAAACAAAGCCAGATGGATTTTTTTTTTCCTAGTTAGAGAACCAAAGGCAGATTGGGATTTTTCCTCTCTGAAATATTTTCAATATGTCTGGGCTCAGGTGTGCAGCCTTAGTATAAATGGATACTTCTAAAAGGTGTCTTCAGGCATAGCCTTGAGCTATGGGAGCTTGTGAGCAGCCTCTGGCACAAGAGAAAGGAATACACAGAAGAACCTGAAATCCAGGCTCCTTCCTCCCTGGATTCCCATTTCTCCTTTAATTCCCGTTTTCCCCTGGGGAAAAACTAATCTGCATCTGCCTTGTGAATTCTGAATTATCTAGTAGTGAGTGGCTGAATGAGCTGAAAGAACACACCTGCATAGCCCCCACTGCCCCTCCTGAGTCTCCACACAAGGTTTTGTCAGCCCACAAAGAAGAGCCCTCCCTTGCTCAGCTGCTGTTATTCCACACCAAGGTGGTCTCAAGTAAGGCACAAAGGTAATCCACCGTGTCTGCCAGGAACAGGCAGGAGCCCTGGGGCATAATATCTGCTGCTGTTTAGAAACAGGTTGCTCAGGCCTAAGAGCAGCTCTAGGAAATCACTTTAGAAAAATCAGACTACTTTCAAAATGCCTCTCTACCTTCCCTCCTAAGACACTCTCTAGTGCACTTGTTTGTTACATAATTCAGCCTAAGGGGTGACAAACATTTTCCTCACACAGAACACCACCAAATATAATGCTCCTTTCTTAAGCTATGCTTTCCACATTAATGTAGAAAAACAAACCTCAAGATTTTGGCTACACCAGCAAGAGTCGTTGAGATGAGCCACTGACAAAACCAACAGAAATTGGTGCCTACAAGAGAATTAACCTCCATAACCAGAAGGAGTTTCCACAACCATAATCATAAGCTTCTAAAAGTACTTCACCCACCTCTTTCTGATGCAGTACATATAATTCCCAGGCTCTTCTCAGCCTCTCACCGAGCTTTTATCCCTTCTCAGTCCCCCTCACCACCGAGAGCTCCTGCTCTGTTGCACTCTGGAGCTCAATGAGGCAGCCCCAGCTCCTGCACTACTTGTACCCTCTGTAATCAAGGGCATTAATTGGAACCAGCTGTTCTGTTTCCTGCCTTTAGTCCCAGCCCAGCACAGCTGGATCTCCAGGTTGTGAGGAACTATCACCTGGCCCTTGAGCCTCCATCCTGTTACACGGCCAAGGTAATTCAGAGGCCACAGAGCATTGATCTCACTAACACAGGATCAATACTGTGCTCTGTGCAAAATCACACCTGATGGGTTTGCTTAGGAACAGGCCAAGAGGAGTATAAAATGGATAAATTCTGCTGTGGTGCAATGAAGTTTCTCTTCAGAACATTACTCATCACAAATATATTGTGTCATATACTGACATGACAGATGATTCATCATTGTATTCTATCAGCACAATACAGCATATAAAGAAGCAGTGGCATCTGGAGGAAGATTTCACCACATTTCCTTTAAAACCTGCTGAGCGCTCTGGTTTCTCAATCATTGGATCATCACTGAGCACCTCTTTTCACACAGGGTGCTCAGATTGCACATTAGATGAAAGCCCACTTAGCATTGCAACCACAGGCAGCCCAAGACTGGGTTATTCACTGCAGGATACAGCCTTCATGGTATCTTCCTCCTGTGCTGATACTTTATCATCTTTTACATAGACTTCTACCATAAATTTAAAAGTTTCACTACTGCTCCTTTTCCCTTGCATTTCCATAACAAAGGTTTATTTGTCGACTCTGAGCTACAAGTTGAAGGGGGACCTGGGAGTAAAGAGAGAATATGGAGCTCAGTTGCAGGAACTCCCTCTGGAAAATAATCCACTCATCCCTTCTTCTCATCACTAACTTGCAATCTCATGTTAGTCTCAAGTTGACCTGCTCTGTGTGAACCTTGCAATGTTAAAAATGACTCCAGCAGCCTGTTGGTCTGTACAGAGACCATCGGGGGGAGCTCCAGGAGCAAATGCTCTCCTTTCTATCCCATACAACCTTACCCATTTGGCTTCACTGTCTAGGAGAAAATATTTCAACACCTAATGTTGATGGTTTCATCCGGATATGAGCCTCAGAATCTGCTGGCAAACCCCGAGCTACCATCTCACTAATGTTCTTTCTCTTTTTCCAACAGTATGTTTGATGCTAAACTACTACTGTCACCTCCTCATGCCTCCATTTCTCAGGTATAGGACGAGAATAGTAATGTTTACTCCTCTAGAGAATGTGCTGAGCTTTGCAAAAGCAAGCAAATACAGAAGCCTGGAAATACAAGCATTGCTGAAAGGTGGTGTCTGAATATATCCTGACATATGGCTGCCTTTGAAATTAGACAGCACATGTTGTGTCACCTAAGGAAATTTGGATTCACCTTTCTATAAATACTTTATACAGTTTTCTAAAGTTTCTTTTTTTGTTTTATTTTCAAATATATCGGAAATGAATACTGTTTATTCCAAGCAAGGTCTAGATTCTTTAAAAATGTCATTTGTGATTCTGTTTTAAGATCTTTTGTATGAACCAGCAGACTGTACAGCAGATGCAAGAACACAAGAGGATTCAACCAAGACAAGCCCACACAGAAGACATTGTGTCAAAACTTCTCTTTCCATCAAAAAAAAAAAAATAGGGGAGCAATAATTCCTGCGAACTACATGTGTGTTTTAAAGAGAAAAAAACCATGAAGTCTTCCCAGGCTTTTTAATTTAAATGATTTTAATTATGAAATTTTGTGTTTGAAAAAACAAAAATTCCTAGAGCAGACTCAGGGCATTGGGGTAACAGTATCTACATCAGAGGGGCATCTGCTAAAATTACTTGTGAACTCATAAAAACAGGGCCTGCTGCAGTAAGGATTGTTTTCTAATGCTGGTTATCTCTGCCAGGAGAACAGTGGTTTTGTCAGAGCACAGCTATTAGACACAGAGCAAACCAGTGTTTACTATAAATGCCCAATCTTTTTTTGAAAACATGGTTGAAATCCACAACTGCTCTATAAGACTAAAGTGTGGTCACTGAAAATTCTTCTGGAGTTCCCGCCACAAGCCAAATTATTAAGGACCTTGGGATACACACAGATTTTTACAAGCGATTACTGTCCTTCATTGTTCCTTTGAAAACTGCTCCATTCTCCCCGGGAATCAAACTGAAGTTATGGAGATCAAGCAGATTAACAGGTATTTCACACCCAACCACACTAAAGAGCTCTGCATAAAACAGACTGAGAAACCAAAGGCAAATTGAGGTAAGAATGAGGTGCTTCCTGTATGTCTTCATCTACAGAACTGGACTTTTTGGCCCACTTGTCACCCTGTGACAGTTTCCTCATCTGCAGAAGGTGTTTTACAGGTCCCTGTATCAAGGAATGACACATTTCTGCTGATGGAATGGAAAGGGCTCTATGTGTTTTCAGTTCCCCCAGTATTTCTCCAAGCAGACCCTGTACATGGGTGACCAGGGTTAACTCCAACATAACAAGCCTGGGTAGCTGTCAGCTTTGTACATATTGCACTGCAATTGTACATATTGCACAAAACACTCAAAAAAAACCCCCAAATCTCACATTTTGCATGAAATATACACACACAGGCACACATATGTGACTGCACAGATACCATGACAGGCTTAATGACATTCAACAAGCACAGAATAATTGTTATAATACGTGAAGTCATTTGACATTGTTTATCTGCTCCTTTGTCTTCTACCCTTAAGGACAATCCTCATGTTTTCCATGTGTTCATGAGACTCTTCAAACCAAACTGGATGCTATTGCAAGTTAGTGTTGGTGGCATAAAATGTGTGTGTTCTGGGTGGGCTTGATGTTGATGGGCTGTTCCTGTTCATGGCCAGAGCAGGTACTTCAGCTTAATGAATTTGGTAACCTGGAGTTTCCATCTTCCCCTCTGAACGCTGACCAGCATTTGTGTGGGTTCATTTTGATCATCAGATGATGTTTCTCCCTAGAAAGGAGGGTCTGCTTGCAAAAAGGATGTGGTATTTCTGAGGGCATGCCCTATTTCAGAAACATTTCATTTGTAAAAACTAAATACAGGATCTACATTGATTTCGTGTGTGTCTTGAAATTAAATGCCAAGATTGCCCAAGAGAACAATGTTAATGAACAGTCTTAGCCCACAGCACCCACTCTCTGCATTCCTATTAAACACAAAACAACAAAAAGATTACTATAAATGTTAATATTTAAGCAAAGGGACCATTTTCTGTGCATATTCCTGGGATATAACATTAGCACTTTTTTCATTCTGTTCAACGAGTTCAGTGATAAATAGATATAAAACATGGTTGAATGTGGCTACAGAAAATAAAGATGTTCTGGTAGTTGGTGCTGGTCAGCGCTTCAATTGATTTTACATGCTTGGTTTTTCTCTTTCGTTGTTCAGTTCTACCTCAGGTTATGAATTTTCAGAAGCAAACATGAGGAATTTGCCGTAAATACACAATTGCTACTTGGGCTGGTTTATCACTGCTCTTAGTTTTCTTTTCACAGTCGCTTAAATCAATAGAAATGTACACTTGAAAACTCTACAATATCTATTCCTGTAATTTTCTTGGCCATTGAAACCCTTTCCATAATTTCTCTCTTTCCTTTAATGTAAAATATATATGAGAAATCTTTAAAGATCTTAAGGACTATGGCTATCTGTATGACACAAAGATTGATCCATTAGTATTTTTATCAATATAAATGGTGAATTCATTACTTGTATTATTATTAATAGAACATGAATGTAAATATTAGTCAGTTCAAGCTTTCCACACATTTTAACATATCATATAATTTACCTCAAAACCTAAATAAATCATATTATTAATTATACACTATTTTTAAAGTCACCCAGACATGCAGCAGAACCATGTGATACCAAACAGCCCAACACACAATGCCACACAAAGAAAACCACTTACAAATGCATAGCTAAACTGCAATTCCTTAGCTGAAACCTATTTAGCAAAGAGAGGTTGTAAGAGACAAATATATTTGTAGAAAAGTTGGTTTATTCACTGGGGAGCAATGATTCATTAAAGTAGAAAATGCAAGTGCCAGAAGCAGGACATGTAACTATTTCTGCTGGAATACTTGTTGGCCACAGTGCAACCACTTCATCAACCTGGGGCTCTTTTCCTCCTCCCACCTACTCCGTGTTGTATCTACTACCTGGGGTCTCCAGAGTGGGGACAATAACCTCCTCCTGTATGCAGTGCCTGCCTCAAGTGCTGCCCTGATGACACTTGGGGTCACTGGATGCTGCTGAAATGTATGTAAAAATTACCACAAAGTGATAAAACCGTAAAAAGTAATTGTCTCATGGTTCACTGGTTCACAATATTAATCTATTGCAGTATAATTAATGCATCTTTTACAGTTTCTCTTAAAATAATTTCTGAATCATAACACCAGTGATAAGCTTTTTTTATCTGAGCAGGAGATGTGGATGTGGTCTGGTTTGGATGCTTTACACAGCTCAGACAGCCAAGGTGTCCCAGCACGTGGCTGCAGTTTGCAGTGGAAATGCTCCACTGTGGTCCAGAAGTAAAGGGCAGGTAATTAAATGTCTCTGCATTGCAGTTTGTCCCCTCTCTGATACACTGTCCATGGCCATTGGGCTGATTTGTTATTTGAATTTGTCACTTTGGCAAAGTGGGGACAATCTCTTGATCTGTGCCCATACCCATAACTGTCACAAGAACACCAATCTCGGTGCCAGTCCCTGGCACCATCACAGCAGAAAAAAACCAATTTAAACTAATCCGCTGTTGCAGTTTCCCTTCTCACTATTTCCATTCCTCCCACATTGGTCTATCTTTGGCTTAAAACTGATTTTGGTCAGTCAAGGCGCTCTGAAATGTGCCTATTAAAGATAAACTGTCTCATTGTGGTATTACAGCATTCACCACAAACATCACGAACAGCAAGTGATTCAAATGAATGCCAATCAAAGAAAATTCAATATTAATCTAATGATGCACTGACTATGAGAAAAAAATACACAAAAATCTCACTCTGCATCTTGCAAAATCTAAGCTCAAGTATTAAATCCTTCATAGTAATTACTACTGAATTTCAGTTGTTTTCTTCTTTGGCTCCTAATGCTGTATGATGCTATTACATGAGGCAACTGTTGAGAGGTGGATTATTTTCTGGTGTGTCCAGCCTGTCCCTGGAATGTGCACCTTAGCTGGGCCAGGCACTGTATCAGTAGGGCAGGACTGGATGTTCTTCTCTTTAAGATGTTGTAAAGCAGACATTGCAAATGGGACACAGGTTGGTGCTGTCAAAAACAATTTAAAAGCAAAAAGAAATAGCCTTAAATAATCCAATATTTACAGTGTGACAATTCTTTCTATGGGAGATTGCTTTGCCAAAATTTACCATAATCTACCGTAATTCCTTTCCCAGTTGGCCTCCTGGAATCTTTCATAATTCCCACTGTCTATTTAGACCCGTGACGGTCCCTGTTGTCCTTACCCTTCTCCATTCACCTCCTTAAACCCTGTGGCTCTGTGGGAAGGGGTGCCCAGCCAGGTGACAGCTCAGAGGGATCCCAGTGGGCAACTCAAACTGGAGCAGGTCCACTTCTCAAGGTGTGGTGATTAGTAACAAAGTAAAATCTCTCAACGTGAGACTCAAAGCCACCAAAATCAGGTATCAGACAATGACAGTGCCAAGATCATCACTCACTGTGCTGACTGATGCTATTTTTCTGATCTCCCTCTGCTCCCTGTCTGGGTTTTTGCCTTCCCTGCAGTCTGTAAGCCCTTCTAGACACGTATTTCTCTGTGGTCTGTGCTTAGACAGTCCGGGAAAATTATATTTAAGCTGAAGACTGGCACTTCTAGCTGCTATCATAAAGTATTAACGTGCATATTTCTCATTGAGCATAATTTTTTAATGATATTTAACAGGCACTGGCTGGGTGTGTTTGCCACTTTAAAGGCTGGCAGCAATGCTCTCTAACATGTGCTTTACTTCAAATGGTACAGGCAGTCTACTGTAAATGGCATGCAGATTTTTGGTTTCTAAATCTTGTTTTAACATACGAATAACCAAGCAGTGGTTTAAGAGGAATCACTGCCAGGCAATGCAGAGGTTTTTTTCCTATATGTGTATGGCCAAGTCTGTGTTCTTGGTGCAAGCTTTTGTCAGCAGTTACTGGATTTCAAACACTGAAAGCTCTTTCAGTCGTGCATTCTTGGGGACTGAGTTTTGTGCTTTTCTCACTCAGTTTTGCACTGTGTATTGGTGTGAAATTGAAAGAGGGAGAATGAGAGAGTAAGAGAATCCCATGTAAGGGAAAAGCAAGTGTCAAACTGTCTTTCAATCAAAAATATTACACCAATGAACTAGACAACGAAGAAATGGATGGTGACACTGAATAGTGACATTAAAGAATCAACTGAATGTGTAAATCTGAAATATTGGGTGTCTGCCTCCCATGTTATGCATTGTTCCTTCAGCCACCGATTCAAATGAACCTTGTAAATTGAAATGTGCATGTAGAATAGGGTGTTCATAAAAGCCTTTGAGAGTTTCACAGTTTGAGCTATAATTACTTTTTTAGCACAATTCTTGGATACAGTGACTACCTCTGGAACAGCAACTGATTATCCCCAGTTTTACTGGATTCATTACAAGCTCGTTGGGGAAGGCCTTATGCTATACAGTGTCAATGGAACATGGACTAATAAATACAAATGGGATGATTGATTAAAAGCCAAGAAGAGCCCAAGTACTCCAGATGATTCATTGTGCTGAAAATCTCATGATCTGTAGACAAAAGAGACAAAGGAGTGCAGGATTAAAGAGGCAGTCCATGGCAGAGAGGAAAAGGACCCAGAAGCCAGTGGCTTAGTCACTAATCTCCTGGTCAGAAACTGTGAAATTATTATTAATAAAAAATAACTGGAAAAGTGGCTGTCATATGGACAAACCAGACCTGATTATAGGTGTCTGCCTAACCAAGTAATTGCATGAGCTAAAGCAATAAAATAGGATTAAACAGGTCAATTTAAGGAACAAATCTTAATATTGATGCAAATCATATGTTAAATGACTTCTTTCTTACTCATGCTTTTTTGAACACCTTATGCCAGAAACTTGCCTCATATTTCTTCATTTCTCTTGCTTCTAAACCACAATAAAATGCCAATACATCAAGGCAAAGATGGGCTGAGATCAATTCTTGTAGGGAGCCAACATGATATTGATCCTTAGTAGCTTATCTAGTGTTGTCCAAAGAAGAGATCTACTTATTTAGGAATGATTTCCTTGACCTAACCAGAGCATCCTGGTTCCCATTATTCATCTGGTTTCTCTGTGGAATTAATGGAGAGCACTAACATAGGTGTTTTTCTAGGTGAGATGATTCATGCTCTGAAGGTGTGAATAATTCTTCCTTGACTAAAGAAGGAGCTTAAACAATTTTAAAGGATAATTTATTTTTATATCATTAAAAGTAAAGGAAATTAATTTTACTGTTGATGACTGACTTCAATTCAGAAATACATTAGTCAAAAATAGGTTACTCTCAAAAGAGAACACAAGAGAGAGGCTTCAGTCAGGTCAGTCTCAGTGGCAGGACAATTCCATCAGCCTTCATGACAGCACAACACTTGCTTTGCCCTGAGTTAACACTGTGGTCCTGCCCTTTAAAAATGTTCAGCAGTCCACTTCTTGAGTAAGATCAGGAGACAGGTTGATTGCCAAAAGCTGTCCTGCATTGTAGAAAGATTTGCTTGTACAATAAAAATGGAAATGTGAAGCTACTTTATGACTTTTTAACACTCCAAGCTATCGGGATGTGTTATGAGCTCTGACCTGCACTTACAATTACAGTTACCATCACTCCTTGGGAATGGGACCTGAAGTTATAAATATGTCCACTTCCATGAGATATTAGAAATTACTTCAAAGAATTCACTTTCAGAAAGAAATTATGTACTAATTAAATAAAAGTCTAAAAATTAAAACCCAGTCCCAGAGATAAGTCTACTTTGAGCAGACATTTATGCAGGTGAGTGCATCCCTCCAATACCAATGCACAAATACAGACAGGGAAGAGTAGAAGAGTTTCTTTAGCCCCAATATATCAAGCAGACAGTCTTGCACTTAAGTGTTTCTGTCACATCTCTTCCTAGTGAACCCATGAAAAAGACCAATAGCTTAAAAAGGTGAGGGAAGTAAAGAATAGTTCATCAAAATGTTAAAATAATTAATTCTCTAAATACCTCTGTTTATTTAATTTTATTACATTAAATAGACTCCACCAGCAGGCTGAGGTTCTCAATTAGACTTACTATAATATGGAAAGAGAGAATCTTTCGTGTGCCTGGAACTTTACATGCATTAGGATACAACTTCCAAGTTTCCAAGGAGAGTGCAAAGTGCCAGTTTTCAATTTCCAGGCTAATTTCACAAAGCAAACTTTTGAAGGGCATAAAATATTTGAGCTGTGTTACCCTTACAGCTTTACATAGAATCCTTTAAAATTTATAAAGAAATCATTTTTATCAAATGAAAGGTTTTATGAGAAAATTTTCTTTTACAATAGGGTTATTTTTTTATACATAATAGAATGGTACAACCTAGACACTCTATTAAATTATTTGATGTGATTTAAAGTACATGTAATGCTGTTTTCATTTGAATTCCACAGAAATTTTCTGTGAAAGCATAGCTGCAAGACAGGAGAGGAAGAAAGAACTAAATTTCTATCTCCTTACTCCTGGCTTACCAGTCTCCAGCTGGAACAGGCAGCCTTTGCAAATGTATCTGGGCTCATTTATTTTCTCCAAATTTTCTCAATGTATTGTAATATTTCATTTTCACTTGTGTAACAAAGAAAAAGAACCCATAAAAAGATGATAGGAGAGAATTCTATGCAAGTCTTTGAAGTAATACTGATAATATATTCCCGAGAAAGTGAATTCCCATTTGCATAATTAAATTGGCCAGAACTATCTAGCTGTCCAGCTTGCTGGAGTTCAGCTTCTCTGAATGCAGAATCCATACCCACGAGACACTGGTCGATTACACAGGTGAATTGATAGAAGAATTCAAAGTACAGCATGCAGGATTCAACATTCCACATTAATGGGAAGTCTAATACAAGTGCAGCAGCAATATTTTAATATTTTTGGTAAATAACATACAACTGCTGAGGACACATTGAATTGCAACACTGCAAAATTGAGGTCAAGAGAGCTGAGGCTGGTTTTTTTTTTGCAAATCAAGTGAGGAGTAGTCAGAAGGATGTGGTGGCAGGAGTTTGTTAAAAAGCAGGTTTCCCCCTGCATAAATACAAATCGTCCATGCAAATTGTTGCTCCTATATTTTGGTACCCACAAAACATGCAAAACTTAGTCCTGGAAGTGCTGGTCTGCTGGAAGGCTGATTTCCACACAACTGCAGTAACTGGGGGACTAGTTTGTGATTGCAGAGAAGGCAACTTGTGCCGGGTGGGTCACTGTTAACATCTCCACCCCAAAATCTGTGTGGGGAAGAACAACTGTGCCTTTCCAAACCTGCAGCCACAACTCAGCCATGGCTCATCCAGGGCAGGGAGGGAGAAGTGTCAAGGGACAAGGTTCTTCCCTCCTGAGACCCTCCAAGGTTTGCATGTGGAGAGCAAAGCCAAGTTGGCCACATCAGCATCAGCAGCCGGTGTCTGGCCAGCTCATTTTCAGTTTCCCTCAGTTAGTTAGTTATGCATAAAGCTTTCCTAATTGTTAGTCAGCACAGAAAAAAAAAGGTTTCAACTCCTAGAAAATATAACTGTGGTTGTCTGAGTCCTCTGAGACACTAAAGTGCTTCCTGAAAGACCCACTGAAGGTCCCTTAAGGTGCCAGTGCCTGCAGGAGTGACCTGGAGCTCAAGGTAATTATATTAGTGAGGAAGTGTCGTCACTATGGAGTGAACAGGAGACTTCAATACAAATTAGGGGTCCTGTGGAATGACACTGTGCTTTTAAGTATAGGAAACAAACATGGGGTTTAATGCTGATAACTTCTGATAAAATAAAATAAACCCCTAAAAATACCAAAACCCTACAAAAATCATAAAGTGGCAGAATCTATCAAACATACTCTGCTTGACCATAATCAAAAGGTGACCTATATGTTGCCTGAATATCCTTTTAACATTGAATCCATTTATCAAAGACAATTTTCTGTGAATAATAAAGGATGATGAACCACCTAAAGAAAAGTCAGACCATCTGTCTGCCTCCTTAGTCATTAACATTCACCTTCAGTATATGCTTGGCTTGTTTTATAACTACTTGAGTGACAGGAGAATTAGTTCATTCCCATGGTTCGTTGTTTTTTTTTTCCTGTAGACTTCATTTTTTTCTACCCTCTATGCATACATTTGTTAAACAGAAGGTGGGGGTGGAATATGTGAAGTCTAAACTAATTTGAGAAACTAGCATAGCTTCTCTTGCAGATGTCATGGTGTTTGCGTTTTACATATTCATTGAAATTATTCTCCTTTTCTGGGGTAATGAAAATGCTGCCTTTAAGTCCCAGGTACACCCTGAAGTTGTAACCATTTTCAGGTTTTCCCTGGTGCTGAGGGACTGTTCTTCCAACTGTCTCTATACCTTCATGGCTGTGCATGTGCCTGATTTCTGGGCTTCTGTATGTGAGGAAAATAAAGGGAGTCAAGAATTCTGTCCAGAATTTGCAGGGCCTGATTTGGAGACTGGGCACATTTTCATGTATGAGGGATTCATCACTTTATAAATTGACAATTAAAAAAGCCCAAACATCTGAGTTCAACTCAACTTTTGAGATTAGTTTTATGCCCCAAAGACTTTAAAATAACAAAGTCAGCAAATTTTGGGGGACAATAAGGACAAAGAAAGATAGAAGAAGGATGATGTAACATGAAAATGTAGAGGTTCTTTTTCAGTGGGGGTCCACTTTCTGCTCACAACTTATTGAAATTGTTTATATTGAAATTTAGAATTCCTAAAATTAAGTTCTTTTATTAGCTTCTTTGTGGAAATTAAGGAATGAGCTAATTAGTTAAAAAATCCCACAAGAGACCAGCTTATAGTTAACAACTCTTTTTTTGCTTCAAATGACCTAAAACTCTTCTATGGAAGAGCTGCTCAAATAGACTCTGACAGTGGCTCTAAAACTGCTTCCATCTTGTCAGGGAGAAAAAGGAAAAGAGATGGATAACAAGCTCTTAACCAACACCATGTAAAGGTAAAAAGCATCACTTTGGGCTGGGATTTAGTCTGGTGTGCACACACCAGTTAAGACAAACCAGTTTACACAACCACAGTGAGACACGATCACCTGTAAATGTGTTACCTCAGTCCCTGTATTAACAGTGTGTGTAGTGAGGCTCTGGTGGCCCAGACTGCAGCAAAACAGACCTCACACATCAGCCTTTTATATAAAAGACCAACAAGATTTAATCTATACCCTCCTGACTTAAGTAGAGTTCATCTGGCTGGAATTTGAGAGGGGTGGGAGGATGGTGTCTGTATGTTTTCTATCAAACTTTATCTTGCATGGTGACAGACCAATACCAAAAACACACACAGTAATATGCTGGTGGAAACACTATTAAGAAAAATCTACATATTATTTTTTAACATGCAGGTGGAGTTGGTTTTATCTGTATGAGAATGAATAAATTCATCATAGAGAAAAGAGGTGACACGGTGCTGCCTTATGAGTAAACTCTCATTGGGGATTCACGTTAAAGAATACAAATAATAAAAATGGATGAATAAAGAATCAATAAAATTAAACACTTTTGCAACTGTTGACAGCAAGAAAAATTACCCTGTCAGTGAGGAAAGAACTGGTCCAGACTCTGATGGTTTTAGTACAACTCTACAGTACTGCTACCTTCTTGTGGCTCAGCTTGCCTTATCAACTAGTAGGGAGCAGGCAAATTAAATCAAGTAGTCAGAAATCAATGAAATCAAATAATTGAGCCATCATATTCTTTACTGGTGATTATTAATTGTATGCCATTTATCTGAGTTAAAGTGGGAAATTTGCTACAGAATGAAAGAAGGCAGCTTTTTCTCCCTTTTGAAAATGCCTATTGCTTGTACCTTTTAAGGCTTTTGCATTCAAGGCATGGGGCTGAGCAGATGTAAGGATTTATTTCATTATTGCAGAAACTGTATGGGCAGAGCCATGGAAGGAAGGAAGGATGTCCAGCCACGTATCTGTCCAGCAATGGAAATCACAGGTGGGTCCTGCCTGAAGCAGACACTCCAGCCCTGGGCAGTCCTGCCTAGGGAGGAAGGCAGAGTAGGATGAATTTTGGGCAGGTCTGGTTTGCCCTTTTGCACAAGGTCTGAGGCTGCAAATCCTTCCTGCCACCTCTTTGTGTTGGTGGTGGTGTGTTCAGGACGCCACCCATCCCTTAGGAGGCTGGGATTGGAACTGGAATCATGGATTTGTGTTAATCCACCAACACACGATGCTGAATGTTTTATGTGGTTTGGTGCAATTAGACCCACACCTGAAAGACACGAATGTCAAACTACAAAAACTCCATTAGCAGAAAGCAGGGCTGTAAAGTGTAAAGTGAAAGATCTCACGCACGATCTTTGAAGAATCAGAGTCTGACACACTATTCAGTCTGTGCCTTCAGCTGAAAAATGCATGTTTTAGAACCTCAGAAAGTATTTGATTTTTCTTCAAACTCCTCCAGCTTAAGCATCATTAAAAACGTTTAAAAATAAAACACCGCATTTTAAAAAAAAGACTTTTTAATGTAAATTTTGAATTTAAAAAAAAAAACTAAATAAAGTATTAAATAAATCCGATGAAAAAATACCACATTTCATATCTAAACATGTAAAGTAAAAAGAGTTGTTATATTCCAGCAGCAAAATGGAAGGAAAAATATGCAAAGAATTGTTTATCTGCCAAGCTAATTTCATTTAAAAAAAGGTCCTGAACTTAACCCAAAATGATAATTCACACAATATTACTGGCATCATTTTGTTGGTATTTCCTTCTTGGTTTAAAAGAAATCAACATTTATGACAAGCGCCAGACAAAAAGTCTTAAGTATATGAAAGTTTAAAAGGTATTTATAATCTAGCTGAGACCTTTTTGGTGAGAAACTGTTTGACAATTATATCCACCATGTTCTTTATAGCTGATTTTTCTGAGTGGCTGTAGAATAGATTCATATGGATTCAGAGACAATCCACCAACTAATTCAAATATTTCAAATGCACCTCTTCAGAACCCTCTGTTCTTTATTTTAGCATCATTTCTTTGGTGAAAAAAATTTGGTGAAATCTCTTTTACTTAGAATCTTGGCAGAAAGATAAGCAAGAGAAGGGAGGCAATGAAACACAACCCAGATGTGGCCATTTGTCTGCAACTCTTCCCTGCTTCATACCCAGCCAACACCAGCTTTGTCTTGGTCCACAACTATTTAACAACTTGCAGGTGTTACCAAGGCTGCTGAGCACAATTCTGTGCTCAGAATTAAATATATGCTCATGGAAAAAAAAGGGGGATTATAATTTACTCAGCTATACCTCAGTTAATCCACTGTGTCTCTGAAAGCAGTGGATCTCCTGCAGTATCACCTTGCAGCACAACCCAGAGCAGGAACCACACCACCAACTGCAACAACACCTTCAATGTCCTTCAATGCCATTTCTATGTTTCCTCGAGTTTGGCTATAAAGATTCCACTAAAAATCCATGTTTTCATTCCAGTTGCACTCAATTATCATTGATCTCTGCTGTTTTTATGGGGTGAAAATCTGGCAGAGTCAAATAACCCCACTGGTAACCCTTAGCAGACGTAGCAGTTTTGCTTACAGTCAGTTGCTTATGAAAGCTGGATTGTGTCATGTTTAGAGGTGGAAATGGTAGTTTTCAGAGAAAAAAAAAGAATAATGAACACATAGTGATCAAATACTGAAATCAGATTCAAATAGGAAAACTCTTACTAGAGACTATCCATAGAGAGCAGACTGTCAAATTGCAGCTTATATTGCAAGAATGTATTGTTCTGGGAGTCAGTCTTGTTCCAGCACATTTATACTGACACTCCCTTTAGACTCCCATATTCCTGACAACACTCATATAGGTGTATCATGAATTGTCAATTGAATTATAAAATATATTAAAAAAAAGCAGATATTACAGTGCTAAATATTGACCAATCAGGGTAATGGTACTTACTCTCCTTTAATGGTCCCCTTACTCTCTTTTAAATTCAGAGATCAACACAAGGATAAGGCAAATCACTCTTATGCTTGAATTTTCAATAACTTTTTTGTCTCCTTTTATAGCAAATCTTACACAGGTTGGATTTGGTCCTGTTTTGGACTCAGAACCATTCTGAGTACACCTGTCTCTATCATGGAACCACAGCTCAAAACTCAAAAAATTCCACAAACAACAAACCACCTTGTTTTGTTCTCTGTCCTCTCATATTTTTTTTACCACATGAAACAATACATTCTGTACTTAAGACCTGTGTATGTGTGGGTGGAGGGGAAATGACTTTTCACTGCACAAAGGCACATTTTTATTATTTTACTTTTTTTCTTTGCTTTTCTTCCTACAGTTCACATTTTTTCTCCCATGAATGACTGAAGAAGAATCAGACAAAAGGATGAATTTTCTCAGCATCTATGTTAGTTTCCTCTCAACTCATTACTCACCCCTCTTTTTGCCCTGTAACAGCCAAGCCATTCCCTTTATCACCTTCCCCAAGTCCACGGTCTCCAAAGAGCAAACACACAGGGAGAGAATCTGCTCTCAGTCACGCAATGTTAATGCAGAGCAAGACATTCACATTTACTGTAGGAATTCAAATTTAATCTTTGTGTAGTTGAGAACAGAGATTGGTCCTCTCTGTTGGAGAATGTATTCCAGGCTGCTTCTGCTGGAGGAACTTGTCCTTGGAATTCATTCTTTTAAGACCTGCAGGAAAATTAGATATTGTGCCTATAGTCTCTATGCTGCCTGAATTTTTGAGCAGTACAGATAAAAAATTTACAGTGCATTTTACTAATCTGCTCTGCATGTTTTTCCCTCAAGATTGATGCATTCATATCTCTAAACCTATCACAGCATCTGCTATTAGACAGTCTTACATGTAAACTCTCTAACACACGCAAAGAAATATAAAAGAGGAATAAAAGCCCTTGACAATAGTGTACTTCATTCTCTGCAAATCCCTGTGGATGTATAGTACACAGTAAGTCAAAAATAATTAATAGGGTCAGCTCCAAGAGATGTCAGGTTCACTGAAGCATTGTATGTTTCTTTGAAACAGAAACAACACTGACACGTTTTTCAAACTTAGGGTAAACTAAATGCTGTCTCTAGAGGTTGGCACTTCCATAGTGCTTCTGTAACTTCTCCCCATCACCACCTGTGTTTACTCTTAGTCATATTGGTGAAATATGGTCACATTTCTTCCTTTAAGGATGTGGAAATTTAAGGGTAGAATTGAGTGAAAAAACCTGCTATATATATTATAGCATTATTTTGCAATTAATCCTGACATATAATTGTAATGGCCAACCCCACTTTAATTTATTACTCCAGTTTTTCCTCTGCAGAAAGATCTTATTTCCATAAGGAAGATGCATTCGCAATTCAGACCCAGATTTTAAACAGATGTCAAAAATGGGATTTGGCAAAGTACTTGGTATTTGTCTGCCCGAACCCATCAAAACCAAATGCCAATAAGTTTCAAAGAAGGAAAGCCAATGGTTTTAACAAATCCCATTATGCAGGAAGCCATAATAGGCCCTTACATTTTGTCAACCAATTCCACCTACATTTAGCAACTCTGTTTCTAAACTAAATGCATTAACATTTGCTTTTCTAGACACAAACACCATCAATATTGCCAAGCTGAAATTTCAGTCAATGAGAAAGAAAGAATTCATCCTATGCAAATACAACCCAACAGCCTTCCCTGCTCAAGAACCTCTCTTTCCCAATAAGAAAAATGCTTCCCTTAGAACATAAATTTATCCCAGCACCACACATAATAATTTCTTTTGTTAATCTGGAATTTCAAATAAACCCTGAGGGCCTGATGGATTGTTTTCAGCAGTTGCAGTGAGTGCTGCCAACTGAAGTTCTTCAAGGCTTTTTGCAGTTGCAAGACACAGTTTATTGGTAAACAGTGATTTTAACAGGCAAAGAGTGGCTTCAGTTCATTGTTTTGAGAGTCACAGACAGAGCTCTGCCTTCTCAGGGACACACTGGAGGCTCGGAAGGAGGACAGGAATCATTAGGACGAGGACTGGCACTTCCAGCAGCAGATCTCTCGTGGCTGTGACAAGTGACCTCTGCCAAGGCAGGTCATGGCTGTGAGAGAGGCCAGAATGGAAAAAGAGAAGGAGTGAAGCAAAAAAACCCAGCAGACTAATGCAGTATAATTTAAAAGCTGACCCTGTACATTAAGGCTAATGAAACTAAACAACTGTAATCCTGAAAAGAAAATGAACACTATTGAGAATGTAGCTGCAGTACTTGAAATCCAATTAACTGCTATATCTCCCTAAAGATTTGGATCACATTTTTCTTCCTTTCATTAACTGAAATTTGTTTTTTTAATTTGATTACACTTAATATTAAAAAACCCAAACAGACAGAATGATAATCAAAAGTATGTATCATCTTAGGCCCACTCTACATTATTAAAATCTCCCATTTCAATCATTTGCATGATATTTCACCAGCAGTAGACTCAGCAATAATCAGTCTGTCAATTAGCAGAATTCTCCTCAAAACCACAGCTTTCAATATTTCTGCCTTTGCTCCAGTTTGATACATTTAACCCAGAGAACTCAATGACCTTCCAAGCAAATCCAGATCCAAGCTTAGACCAAAGCAGGTGAATCTGAAATCTGAACCTTGTTGCTACTGATAAGATTGACTAATCTTCTTTTAGTCTGTTCATGATACATTTTAAGTAAATCTCAGTAGTGAAATAAAATAAAAATAGCGACATAAGGAGCTTCTTTCTACCTTATTTATTAAAAGAAACAAAAAAATCTATCCCTTAACTTCTGGGTTTGATTTTGGTTTTTTATTCAGTTGAAGAAAGCCAGAATTAGATCACTGGGTATCCTTGAAAAAGAGAAGTACCAGCACATTCAGTGGTCATAAAGGAAATGAGATTTGTGGAGGAGCATCTCAGAACACAGGGAGGGACAGAATCTCTCCAGACTCCCTTGATGCAACTTAGCAAAGGTACCGAATCTCAAATAAACCCTGTGGATCCTGGAAGTATAAATTTGTATTTTAAAACAAATTTCCAGACAAAGCAGTAAAGGCATAAAAGAAAGTGGGATCAGTATTTCCCAGCCTACTTTCATTCTCCTCCCCAAAGCTCAGAGCCAAGAGTCCTGCTCTTCTTTCTCTGCACTCACCCCCATCACCATCCTGCCTGCAGAAGAGTAAGGAAAAGTCTGCAGTTGGAAATAGGACAGGCAGGATTTTTCCTATTCTCAACCCCTGAAGGATCAGAGTTGCCCTGTTGACTTGAAAACTATAATAATTCTGAAGGTGAGCAACAAGCACAGGAGGGACAGGACTTGACTTGGAGTGCAAGGCCACAGGGAGCACGGGAGGTCCCTTTCCCTGTGCTCCAGAGTTAGGCTTTTTGGACCAGAGTTTACCTTCACTTCAGCATCACACACCTAAATTAGACAAATCTGGATTGCTAATGTATAACTAGAGACAAATGTTGCTTAGATGAGCACACTGTGCACACATGTGTAAATCAGATTTATCGGCAAAAGGATGTTCAATCTTCAAAGCTGGTATTTAGGGTAGAATTTCAGTCAGAAACATCAGCTTGAGGCACTCACACCCAAATAAGGGATAACCTGGTTGAGTTGTCACAATTTTCCATTTAAAATTATTTTACTAATTGCTTATTGAATCTTCCATCAATGAAATAACAGGAAGGACGTGGTTTCTCTTATTTTAAGAGCAGAAGTAGGAAACAAAAAAAGTCCATTAATCAGATTGTTTAGTTCTGTTTCATGAAATGAAGAGCAATAATAATTCAAAAAACTAATAAACTTTTTTTAAAATTTTCTAAAGTTTACTTCTGAAACTCATTAAATATTTTCAGAAGGCAAAGAGCTGGGTCTGTGTCCACCCCAAACATATCTAAGTAATCATTCATGTTTTTAAAATTTACCAGTCTTGGTCCTTCATGTAAAACAAAATGAACTGTCCCAGTGCTAAGCACCAGTTGATCAGAAATATATCTGAAGTGGTCCAAAGCTGCAATTTATTAGTTCATTTCCTGACAGCAAATTCCACATAGGACAGCTAAGGATCTGTTGTGAAATTTTAGTGATTCAACTTCATATCAAAACGATTGAATACAAGTGTATTTGCAGCCCAAGAGTGCACAAGAAATCTGGAAGCTAATTTTGTATAAGATCACAACCCCCAAATTAAATAATAGATGTAGCCTGCCTGCTGCATCATCAAATTTTAATTAGATTCTTTGCAGCTGTATCTCTTTGATCTCAGCTAAATAAATCATAGATGTGTTGTGGTTTTTTGGTTGGATTATGTGTCATGCTAAACTCACATATGAAACAGAATAATGTGTTTGAATCTGCACCGTTACAAGGAGAAAAGGAGAAGGTAATTTCCCCTGAAACATCACCCAGAGCACTAAACTACTTCAACATCTACCTTTATCCCCATGTCTCTTTTCAAAATTAGGTAAAATCAATTTTTTCCTTTTTTTTCTCTTTTGCAAACAGCAGTATCACAATCCAACAACTGCATTACTGCAACCTGTGGAGAGAAGACACAGGCTGAATCCAAGAGCCCTAAGGGCCCCTCATGAACCAAGGCTTGAAATCCCTTTGCTGGTTGATGCTACCTGAACTGCATTTGTGCTTTTTTCTACTCTTCCAATCTGAATTCCTGAGCTTATTTGTACAAACTGAATCAACAGCACTGAATTGCAGCACATCCTGAAGTTTACAGCTCCCAAAGTGCTGCTCACAATCAGGGCAATTTGGCTCTCATTTAAAAGATTAAATGATAGGCCAAATCCTGAATTGCAGGACATGGACACCACTGTATTTTACCTGAGGAGGAACTAGATTTACTTGCTAATGACTTGCAGCAGGATTTGCATTTTGAGCTGCACAAGATCTCCAAGAGCTCTAAATACACATCCTTATCCTAGATCCAAATGAGATCAAAAGGGATCCCTCTGGGAGCTGCTGCTGGAGCTGGGAACTTCACTGCTTCATGTTTCCAAGAGCTATACATTTTTGGGCTCTGTTTTGACCCTGATTAAAATCAAATAAAAATGGAACTTTCAATAAAGTGCATATAAATGATTGCATCAGGTAGATCTTAACCTGCTGCTGTGCTGCACATCATGGGTTAGCAACAGTCCAGAAACAAGTAAAACAGTTCATTATAAGGTCAGATTCTGCTCGTGCTTATTAATATTATGAAAAAGTTGCTTGTTTTTAAAAGAGTATACAGATTATTCTGCAAAACAACTGAAGTCTGTTATGTTTTACCTACGATTTATTAACAGTATTAAATTGTCCTCCCTAAGTCAATACATACACAGGAGGTGGACACAGCAGGATCTGCTCCCTGTGCACACCCAGCACATCAGGACAGGCTGTATTTATATCAACACTCAGACACACTAGGAGATTTATTTGGTTCTTTAAAGCATCTTCCTCAGTAAGCTGTGTAGATTTGATACCAACTGTTTAGACATAGACCATTTGTACAATTTAACCTTCAGTATTTATACAACTATAAAGGGAATAGGGTGTGTTTTTATGTCCCAGAGCAGTACATAAAAGGAATAAAAAATGCAAAGAGTGGATAGACAAGCTTTCAAAAAAGCTGTAGACCCTGCTCTTATGCTGCTGCATAATGGTGTGTAAAATGTACTCCAATTTTTTGGTCACAGGACACAGAGTGTAGCATGAAAGCAAGAATATTAATGACATAAATTTTGCCTATCACTAGCCTTGAAACCTTCATATGTCAAGCACATGTTCTCCCTAAACTAATTTTTTTCTAGTTCTTTTCTTTTTTTAAAGCAAAGCACTTTGCATAGCAGAATGTTTTGATTACCTACTCCTACAGCAAAAAGCATATCTCAAGGCATGTTAAGTTACCCTAATACACTGAATTCTTTTTGGCTCAAGATTTTACTCACCACCTCTTTCTTCTTCACTAGTTTCTCTTAAAACTACTAAAGCACAGAGTACAGTTTCAAAATATGCAACTTAATATATTAGTTTCATTGCCACATCAAGGACACCTTTTATAAAGTAAATAACCGTGACTGGATAAGAAACTATGCTGTGTATTATAAAACACTTGGTGTTTTATTTCACCTTTTGTTACGCTTTTTGAAACAAGGTAATGGTTGTAAAATATTCCTTTACTTAGTTCCTTTTTCAGCTTGATAGCAATCTCTGTACAACATTCTCTACATAAGCTCAAAGGAGCACATCTTTAGAAACACTCCCAAGCTTCTAAGGATATATCTAGCTTCTGGAAAATATTTTTGAAGTTACACAGGGGTCCAACTTAAGCCACTTTAGAAAACTGATCTACAGAGTGACAACTTGGCTGTTTCTGAAAAGTCTTTCAAGATGTCAAGTTAGCCACGTAAAAGGACTAGTCAGCCCTAAAACTGTGGGTCCTTAGGAATTAAATGCATGGCAAACTTATAAAGGAGTCATGGGTTACTTCTCAGAATAACTAACACCAGTATTTTAAGTCACCTATTCAAAAGACACTGCTTTTAGCTCCTTGCTTAATTCTCTATGCAGGTACTCCAAGTAAGATGAAACCTAACTCTAAGTCAACAAGACCACTACTGGTAGGGCATGAAGTCTTTTTTCTTTTGATAGAAGTAGAGGGATTGAGATCTGTTTTCCTGCATGGAGAAAGAGACAGGCTCCACAGAATTGTTCTCAGGCTGCATGACCACAATGAACCACAGAATCTGCTGAGTTGGGAGGGACCCACAAGGATCATCGAGTCCAATCCTCAGTCCTGCAGACACATCCCCAAGAGTCACCCCATGTGCCTGAGGGTATCATTCAAATGCTCCCTGACCTCTGGCAGCCTTGGGGCTGTGCCCACTGCCCTGGGGAGCCTGGTCAGTGCCCAACCACCTACTGAGGGAAGANAGGAGAGCCAAGAGGATGCTCCGGGGAGCTGGGGCGGGCAGCTCACTGTGCACACCGGCACAGACTTCGGGTGCCATGGGGCAAATAAAGCAAAACAGCCACGGGAGGCACCTGAGAAGCCGCAGGGAGGGCGGTGAGCTCGGCACTCCCTGCTCCTCACCGGGGCTCAGGCACTGGGGTTACGGTGCCTCCAGCAGTGCTGCAAGTACCACTTCAGAGTCCTGCTCCGCACGGACCATCCCGCCTGCGGGGGAGCGGGAACAAAACCACCACCCACCTCCAGAGCACGTCTGGATGATAAACATGTTGAGAGGCTCTCGGGAACATCTTGAATTCTCCTTGCTCCGTCCTCTGACCAACAGGCAGAACACACACACACACAGGAAGCCACAACTTGTTGCTGCTACTCTCCTCTCTCAGATGGAAAGCAGGGATGTGAGATCAGGGTGACTTCACTCAGCACAGCCTTTTTCAGAGGCTGATTTACAAACAAAGCAGCACCTCTGCTAAAAATCAGATTGTGAACTAGCCATTAGTCTCTGAATAGAACTGCACAGCTGCTGTCTGTCCAGCTATTATTCATCGCACATCGTCAAAAATGAAAGGGGTTCATACAGAAAAGTTAAAATATTAAATGAATAAAGAATTTCAAAGCTTGTTTCAATTGCAACATTTTTAAATGAAAGAGTTGGTTTCTAATCAGGTCACAGTGAAATATTCATTTCCTGGAATCCAGGCATTTAGGAGACAAAAATCTCTTCTTATTATGTATACCTCATACACTGGCATATTTTGTGAGCAACTCACATGTGTTCTTCAGGACAGTCTGGGCCAAATAATTTGGTGAACACTTACATAAAAGTCACTCACAGTTCAGGTCTCAGTCCTACCCTGAAAACCAGACAATGCCCATGATATTATGAGTGCCCAGTTGGGGATGGTATGAAATCATGACTGCATTAACTGAGGAAGGAGAGGACAGATATGGACAAGAAAATAAAACTATATTCAAAACAAAGATTAAAAATAATCAATTACCTGTTGTTTTAGTCTTGTGTGCTCTTTAACATAAAGATCTTTTATAAAACAGATGGAGTTTGTCAAAAAAACAACTAAACATATAGGAAATGCAATTTTTCTCATAAAATGCAAGGCTAGCTGATGCTTGCACATGCATTCTGTACAACAAAAGCATGTTCCTATAGCTGACAGCAGCCAATTTTCCCATTAAATCTAAGGAATTGTTATTATTCCATGTTCTAACTCTTCAAGACCCTTAGTAATTCTTGAGTCACATGTTTCCAAAGTAGGGCATGCAAAATAACACGGCTCAAACCACTTGGAGAAAAGCTTCTGAGAGGCCTAAAATAGGCACTTCAGTTGTAAAAGTGAAATGAGGACAGGTATTAAATAAACAATGCACAGAAGGCAGGAGCATACAGACCAAGTTAAGGATGACACAAGGAGGACATAAAGAAAATAATGTCACAGAAGTTTTGAAAAGACACTGTACATTGAAGACTTACCACGATATTTCCATCCCTATTTTTACCTCAGTGTTTCACATATGTGAGGATTGTGACTTTGAGGCATAAATGAAAATACTGATTATAGGAGGAGTTTTGTTCTACTCTAGCAACCGGATTATGAATTTGTCTTGCCTTACAACCAAGAAAACCATGTGCCTATAAATGTAAACTGTCTATGAATTATACTTCCTGCATTCCTCCCCAGATGAAGCACAAAAAAAAAATCCAGTTTTGGAGATGGCTGGATTACAGATTTTGAAAAGAGTTCCAGTGAAAGTCTGTAGCAATCTCAGAGTGGATTTTTTTTGCACAGCAAAATTCCTGTGTCACAGACAGCCAAGAGGACTCTGGAAGGACTGGGAGACCTCCAGTCCCTCAGAGAGATGGATGCACTGCAAGGCTTTTACAGCAACAAGCAGAGCTTCATGTTGGTTTTGTTTTTAGCAACATGACAGAGAATGCCCATGAGGGGCATATTTCAGTTTCTTTGTAATCAAGCTGAAAAACAGCACTTAAACTAATTCATGCAACTGCCATACCCAGAGAGGAGATGTCACAATATGAAAATGGGAAGTGTGGTTGCTGAAAAGTTAACAATAACTTTCTAAAAATAGCCTGGGGGTCTCAGGTGCAGATGATGGGCCACCATGTACACTGGACAAGCAGCAAGACATTTCTGTGCCATCAAAATGGCACAAAATGCCTTGTGAGGCACCAAATTTGTGGAACTTCCCACAGGCCACCCATAAATGCAGGATGAGTATTGAGCACGAGTTGCTAGAACTCCACACCAGCACTGACTATTTCTATTCTTAGTGATTAAGGTGTTGATCGAGGGTCTATTAGTTACTGATTTTCATAATTAATCTCTTGCTTTGGAGTTCATAATTCGTGTGCAAATTAACTACGAGTAAAGCAAGATCACACAGAAATGAAAGGCAGCATTTCATCCCATGCAGATATTCACACAGAAGGCAGCAGGCACCAACCATTATCAGTAAAATGTAATTGGGATACTCTCACTCAGTTCAGCAGCGTGTCCAAATATCCCATTGACAAAATAAGAGCCCAAAGAAATAAATTAATTTACAACCAGGGATGAAGATCTAGGTAGGCAGACATTGTACAGTCATCATGAAATATGTATAATAATGCCACAAAAGAGAAAAATCACTAAATTTACCATGTTTTTCAGAAATTCTTCTATTCACTGGAAAAAAAGTCCCCATTACACTGCATGCAAGAGAAAACAGATTGATTTTAAAAGTTTCCCCACTCCCACCAATTTTGACAGCAGCAGACGTACAAATTTCCCATCTGAGAGTCCTACCCAGCTGACTTCTGATGATTCCTCTAAGCTGATTTTCCCTCTCCCTGGGCACTAAGCTTTCAATTCTTTGTGTAATGCAAGTGCTTTCAATCCTGCTCCCACTCAACAGCAGTTTGGTTCACTAACTATTCATGTCGAAAATAAACACTGTGGTTCACAGCACAGCCTTTAATAAAACGTGAACAGAGATTCCCACCACTTCTGCCAGCGATGCAGTACCGGGTATGACCACAACAGAATTCCCATCTATTTTTTTCTCTCTGGTCAGTGGGTGTAGGTGGCTCGAAACCACAGGTTATCTTTTACTTCCCTTCCCTGCCATGTGCCTGCTGCTGAGCTCTCAGGGAGCTGGGACAAAGCCTGTTTCAGAGTTTGAAAGAAATGCTTATTCCCCTTTCATTCTCTGCTTGCCCATCCCCAAATTCACTGTTTTCTCCGTGTCCAGGGACTTGGGTCTAATGCGGAGACTGATGAGTGAAGGAGCAAGGACACACTGGAGTTGATCATTGGCTCTGTGACAGACCCATGTGAAAAGTGGAAATGTTTTAGCAGTTTTACTCACAACTCTGTTACATTTCCTATCGACGTTTTGAGAAGATAGTCAGGTTTTCTGCAATAAATGACATTCAGTGACAAATAATTGAAATCAGAGGGAACATTGACAGCAAATTTTGGAAGTATGTTGGTGGAGTACAAAACAAGGTAAATGTGATTAAATCAGCAATGTAATAGTAGTTATATCCATCCTAGTTTGTGTAGGAATGATCTTGTGTAGCTCTTCAAGTCACTGTCACCAGTAAAGGCTGCTAATCCAAAGGACTTTTGTTCAGAATAATTTAATTGCACAGCGTGTTACCCCCACTGTTACCCTGATCCTGCCTTAAATACATTTTACAGGATTATCATATTTATAATTAATTATTTATTGGCTCAAATAACTTGCAACAAAATATGGCCCACTTCAAAAAAAAAAATCTGGTAAACAGCAATTTTTACATATATGCATATGTATGTGTGTATACATAGGCATAGAAAAATAAAATGGAAGGTAGTTTTCCTTTCTAAGCTGAACAAAGTCACTACAAGAAAGTTTTCAAAGAAAAGTTTATACTGTCATAAAAAGTATTAGTTTAACTCTACAGAAATTAGCAGAGGAAGCAATGAAATCCCAGGCTTTCTCCCAGGACTACACAGGAGTTTAGAAGCTGGAGAAGAAGTTCCTGTTTCTATCAAAGGACTTGGATTAATCAACTCATTTCCCTGAGCCTAAAATTATTCTATGGCACTTGCATCTTTATTATCAGAAGTCCACAGATAAAACACGCAGAGCACAAATTAATTTTATTAGCAGAAATGAAGAAATTGCACACAACTTCCAGTCCCTGCCCCCTCCCCTTCCCCCAACAGTGTCAGGGCTGCTTTTCACCCAATGTTTATCAGAAATTACTACTAGCAGACACTTTTCTTTTAAATCACAATTCCTGGGCTCAATTGTGTGCACTTGAACCCCCGTTCAGGTCACTGGGAGTTTGGAGTGTGATGACCTTTATTATGGCCTGTCAGGATGCCAGAACCAGCAGCCTGTATCCCTGACAGTGACAAAAGAACTCTGTTATTTGAGTGGTAGCAGGGTCTTATTCCTTCCAGGCTCAAGTTCTAGAAAAAGATATCGCCATTTATTCAGTACATTTGGAGGCTGTAGGACAAGGTGACTTATTTATCTATGGTTTTCATGTAGTACCTCAAAGTGTTCATTAAAATAAGGACCTGAACTGCAAGGGGCTGAGCAGCACCTCCATTGAGGTGCACTGCCATCTGAATATTGGGGGGAAAAATGCATTTCTTTGAATCAGAGTCTCTCCTGGGAGTAAGTGCTGGCACATGATCCTGTCAGAACTGGCAGTGCCTGATCCTAACCCACAGAAATACTCCACTCTTTGGATGCAATTGGTCTATGTAGAAAGAAATCCCTTCCACTTCCTTAAAGTGCCACCAATCAATATTGTGATCAGCAAAAGACTTCAAGAAGACGATTATATATATAGATTAGATGTATAAATTGATGCTTAACAAATTCCCTTAAATGAGTTACATTTCCTTGTTTCCAAGGGAATGTCAGAGCTTCAATTGCATTTCTTGCAGATCATAAAAACCCAGATGAATTGGTTCCTAAATACGGTTTTAATCTAATTAAAAATTTTCATACATTGTGCTCTATGTCATAGGGCAAACTAGCAGAGGATGAATGTTTTTTGTGGACTGAGGCATATTGCATCTAGCTTAAAATTTTGTTTGAACCAATAACCTCACACGAAACAGTACAAGTTAAATACATAGTAATAAATTCCTGTTGATTTCCCCAAGGATATAATCTCTATTTAAAATGTCTATGATTTTTAATGTTTTGTAGATGGCCTCTTTTACAGCTCTATAAAAGTACTATTATTATTTAGAAATACTAATAAAAATTATTAATAATTCCCTGGCTTTTTAAAATACTTTTCTTGCCTCTCAGATTATGGCTTATGTTTTTCTTCTCTAGTATACAGAGTTAATATCTGAGCAACATGAAAAGAAATCCATCAACATGACTGGAGGCCTCAGAGGTTTGGTAAGAGGATATTGAACCTTCTACCCAGAGGTCGTTGCTTGCAAAGTGTCCTTGGCTGGTCATGACTAAAACTCATTAACATCTGAGGGCTCTTCAGTGGTCTGCAAACCTGGGTCTTGAAAATTCAGCTTCTCCTGCAGTCGGATTTCACCTGGTAGAGAAAATTCCTCCAAACAGGACAAAATATGAACAAAAGACAAAAGTAACGCACTGTTCTTGCTGATCAGTAGAACACATTCAGCGATAAATGCAATTTTGACAGTCATTTATACCTGTGCTTGTTTGTAGCTCAGGAAAAACAGCAATGCTCAGTAGCTACAAGATGTGTCTGCCTGAACACTTCTGGGGGTGCCATAAGTGAAAGGAAATTGCTGCTGAGGTACCTTCTTGCCCTAGAGAGGGTCCAAGGACAACAGCATGGAGACAAAGTGCCAGAAGCACTCTCAGTTAAGCTCAACCTACTCCACAAATAAACAGGATTTCAGTCTCCAGGGCTGTCAGCCTGGGATATTTCAGAAGCCCTTAATTGTTGTATGAGGTTCACACATATTTTATATATGGGAAGTGTAAGAAATAATTGATGGTTACAGTGCCATTGACTGCAGGAGGAGTAAAATCGGGTCCATCACAAACTACTGACACTCAGGTTCCAGGGACACAGATCAGCCATGACAATATGTCTCATGCTCATTAATGCTCCATTAAAGAAACTCTGGGAATTTGCCCAGTGGAACCACACAGATGTCACTATTTTCTTCTGATCTCCTCCCATGTGACAGTCATAAACCCAAGTCTTCCCTGGTGCTTTATTAAATACCTTGAGTTGACTACTTGATGGAATTTGAGAATTATTTATATACCAGCCTCCTGAATCATTCTCTTTTTTGCTTTCTTAATGTCAGATGTCTCTGTGTCTTTGCTACCTGGAAGCAACACAAGTCAGTGGGAGCTGAGAACTTCCCTTCCCTCAGGATGATGTACTTTAGCTATGTCTCAGAGAGAAATAAGGCTCCCTAATTTTGCTTATGGTTTATTTGAATATATTTGCTCTGTGAAGTTAAATGAGCATTGCAACAGCATCTTGAACACAACTTTATAGACTCTTGAAAATCTGTTGAGGGATTAAAACCACAGTGAATAGCAGATAGCAGATCACTGAAATAGGTGTTTCCATTAATTCTTAGAAATAGTGAATTTTTGGCAGGAAACTTTTCAATGCCCTCAAGGCTTTGTCAGTTCAATTTTTAACAAAAATCTTCACTTCAGTAACAGAATTCCATAGGGAACCCATAAACTTCAGTTCTTAAGAGCTAGGTAAGAGAGGAAAAATAAATCACAATAAATAAGGTAAAGTATTCCTGAGTTAATTAAAACGTTGCTATTTAATGTACTGATTTAAATCTAATGGGTTTCTTTTCAAAATATACCCATTATAGCTACAGGCTTCAAAACAATTAAGTCAGTTTGTGAATTGCATTTAGAAACAGGTGCAACTGAACATGTAAACAACAAGAAAATCACTGGAACAAATAGTTCTGGCCCTAAAAGCAGTTCACAGTATATTAAAAATCAGCTACTGCTTATACTTCACCCTACCTATTTCCTTCCTAATATATGCAGAACTAGGTCAGACATAATATCCTTATACTAACAAAGTAAGAAAGTCATTTCTCCCTATTCGTTAAATTCATGTTTTTAATCATATCGTAAGTGTATTAAAATATAGATGGAGCTCAAACCACTGATCATAAAGATGAAGATTTGTAGAACAGGTTCAGCAAATAGTTTTTACATCAATCATGGCATGAGAATACTTTGTGGGCCAGATCTTTAACTGGAGCAACTCTTGAATAGAGCTGACTCTATATCAGTGGAGGATACACATTCTTCCCTTCCCATCCCTGGGAATAATTTCTATACCACCTACATCCTGCCATTCCCTACATTCCATCCCCACCTTCCAGTACAAGTGAGAGATTCACCTTGTCATTCTCATAAATCACTGCAGCAACTGGCCACACATTTATAGAGCAGGTGTCATTCTCAGGATCTCAGGTTCTTTACAGACTTTGTTTTATGGAATCATTTGTTCACTGGTAAAACACAGCCAGCTCTGGAAAGATGCAGAGCATATATATACACCCATACATATAAACAGAAGGCAGCTGCACAACACACTGAAATTTAGGACATGAAGAGAATACTCTAAAATGTTTCTTTGAGATCAAACCTACAAAAAAGTGCAGTTGTTGAAAACAAACTAAAAAGTACAACCAAAAAGAAGTTGCTTTTAATCTGGCATCAGAGGAGTTCCATGAAACTATATGGATTTATGAGAATTTACCACATAAACTCAGGTATGAATAGCCTTCTGCTTTAGATAAGCCCTTAAAACAATGAATACTATGGGTATGCATACACCATGGGAACAGAGAGTTTTATTCTCCCCTTGTGTTGTTCCCAGTATATTTGGGCCTCATTCCTGGTTGGCAGCTTTGATACCACCATGATAACAATAATACTGCTGGGCTGCTCATTGAGATTCCTGTAGAAAGAGGCAGAATTAGTAGTAAACTTGTATTTCAAGATAACACAATTCTTCCAGCTGAGCAGCACAAATTTGAACCTGCCTCTCACAGCTGAGGCTCAGAGTGCACAAGGAATGTGCAAAGCTGCCTACTCACCCAGGAAGCCTGTGGGAAAGCCATGAAGCAAAGTTATTTCTCCCAGGTCACAGTGCAATAACCAAACACAAACCCACCTTCCCAGTCTGTGGCCACACCACAGTCAAACAGCTGCAGAAGCCTTGGTGTAACCCTTGGTAGCTCAGAGCTGGTACCTGATGTGATGTTGTACTAGTGGGGCACAAGTGATTTAAAGCTGAACCATCAGCCTTGCTTCCTTCTCCACCAGTGTCCACTCCCAGACCTCACACAGACCTCAGGCTGCTTAAGTTAAAGAAGAAGACAAGACCACTGCCCAAGGCTGGATGTGTCAATGTACTGATTTGGTTCTCAGGTATCATGTCCTTCTTCTACAGGCAAATTCCATTTCATTGCCTAGACCAGAGCTCTGCTCAGGACTCCACGAAGCAGAACTGACAGTCACAGAAGACAGAGACTTATTCATTCAGGACTTGCCAACTGGCAGCAAAGCAAATAAATATTCCCTTACACTGGGGGACCAAGTTGAGAGACAGCCTGCTGCTGCTCAATGTGGCTCTTTGATGGTTACAGCTCCTCCTGGACCAGAAACAAAAAAAGTCACATCTGAAAAAATGTGTTTCCAGAAAACCATTCAGATTCCAGTCTGCCAACATCTCCCTCTTAGAAACCATGTGTTATTTGATTTCAGACCTGCATATTCCTTCTGACTGGCCTGATTAAAGTGATGTCTGAAATTGTAGCACCTAAACAGCTTAATACTGAATCCCTTGTACGTCACATTTCTCTGACATTTTTTTTCATTGCAGCAACTAAAAAACGTATTTAACCCAAAAGCCCCAACCCCCTCCCTCTCTACACAGAACTGACTGTGATATGTTTGTGGATACAAGCTCTCCAGTGTCAGCTAAAATCTTACCACTTCAGTTCAAGGGGAAGCTCAAATACTTTCCCCATCCCTGAAGCCACTCACAACTCTCTGCATTCCATTTTATCACCCCTAAGGAAAATATTCTCCAGGGCTCATAAATTTTTTATGGGGTTCTTCTTCCTCTGTCTGCCCCACAAGGCAAGTTTACCAAACTTTCAGTTGAGAGGCTCAGGTACAAAATGACCAGAGACTGGTTGGTTTCCCTGCACAAAGTCCCTCCCAAGACAATGACACAAGCTGAGGATCAGCCTGTGCTGCTGATGTGCTCAGTAGGTTGTGCAAGATGAAATGCTGCCTTTTCTACTATGTACAGTTTGCAAACAACAGTTTTTTAATATGAGGCACTCCATTTGTTTAATGTCCAAAACAAAACCAAACTAAAATATTCTAATCACCTAATTTGTCACTTTATGACTCATCCATTCATTCTTCATCCCGTTTGTCAGTCTCCTTTGCAACTAATACAGAAGATCCAGTCTGCATTTGGGGAGGAAGGGGGAGAGAAACAAACACAGAAACCAACTAAAAAACAAAAAAATCCCAACACCAAACTTTTCCCTGAGCTATTGAGTAGCCCATAAAAAGCTCTATAAGGCTCATCCATATCATAATACCTTTGCATTTATCTTCTGTCTTCTATTTCTATGCAACAGATTCAAGAAACATCGTAAGATAATTGAATTGTGAAATGATCATATTTGGGATGCAATGGGCACACGCCATGGGCAGCCTTGCATTAAACCCAAAGGTTCCCTCATCACCTGAATGTGTAACGAGCAAGAAGGACTTTGGAATGTGACAGAATATCAACACCAACCCCTGATATGAACCCTATGAACACAGAAATTTCCATCATGCTTAGACTTTAAAAGAGAAGCAATAACGGACCCAGGTACAGGAGTGCTGGCATGGGCACTTCTGTTTAATTTATGAGCTCAATTCTTTGCCTTAGTTAACATGCAGCCACAGAAAGGGAGAATTTGATTATTTGCCTGCTGAGGTGCAGAGCACTACATTGAGCTGCTAATCCTAACACTAGAGTCTACCTTTAGACTTTTATTTGCTTAAAAAAAAAAAAAAAAAGAAGAAGGAGAAGAAGGGGAGAGGGAATAAGGAGACTTTCCAAAAATCAGAGAGAAAATTCTCATTCAACTACATTTCTGAAAGTCCTGGCTACCAATCCTATGAACAAAATAGTGCATATTCCTATTTTATTAAAGTCTCAGATTGTTTTGGAGAAGGTCCTGCATTGCTGGGTAAACATTTGCTGCTCCCAGGAACAGATTGCACAGATTTTTGGGAAGAACACATACCCTGGGCAGAGGCAAAACAAGAGGTGACAAGGTGGGTAATGGCCACCTTCTGTCAACACAGTCTAAGGGAGGAGCCTAATCATCTAAACGTGTATGTGCTGAGAGAAACAGAACAAATGTATCCTTCCAACACATCAGTCATTAAATAAACAGTAAAGCAGTTTCTGCAGCATTTCCAAGCAGTCTGCACAAGCAGCATCCACAGGTCTCAGTGCTGGGATCTGTGCCACAGCCAGTCAGGCTGTTTTCAGGGTGGATCAGTTTAAAAGCGGAAATTAATTTGCCAGGTGAGAGCCCTCATCTGCAACAAGCTGATATTCCCCAAGTGCCAACCACAAAGACTTTGCAGCTGTTGAGCCTAATCCCAATTTAGTGAACAAATGTCCCAGTGCTGTCACAGATCTCCTGGTCTGGGTTTGGTGATGGTGCCAGGGCTGCCTCCATCCACCGTGTGAGGGAGTGTTGGCTGCTGCACACACCCAGATTCTGGCTCTGCCACAAATCAACGCACTGCTGGTCAGTCTGCCACCTTTGGAACGAGGATTGCCAGGCTCAGACACAGAAATAAACCCCACTTTCCTGATGTCCCCTGTCTGAGCACCGGGCAGCACAACAATGACTCGGCCTCTTGGCTGCTGCCTCCAAGGACAGCTGCATAGTGTGTCTGTGAATACCAGCATCTCCTCAGGCTAGTTACTTTCTTGGTGCTTTGGTTAAATCCAGGGATCCCACAGACTCGAGGAGGTTCTCATTAGGAAATTTCAGAAAAGCCTGAGGAAGTTCTATGTCCAAATATCAACAGAATTACTGCTTAGGCCCCCATGCTCCTTCAAGAAACTGCAACCTATTCTTTCTCTTGCTCTGGAGATGCAGTCGTATTTCTCAGAGTGGGTTCCATATATTTTAAGGCATTTAAAATAAACACAATCTCAGTAGCTTCATGTTCCCTGGTCCATTTTCTTCCAAACTAACAAGGGCTCCAGGAGCTGATTATTCATACTATTACAAATTATGTGCAGCTTCTACTGCAAATTATTTGATCCTATCAGCTCCCAATAGCCACAGCTTCAGCTTTTCTATCCTCATTGCAGGCCTATTTGACCTGAGAATCTTGTGACCACTGTACCTCAATGTGATTATTCTTAAACAAGGCCTTGGATGCACTTCTTATTGATGCCTGCTTAATTTTCCTTGCATTTTTCCTGACTCTTCTCAGACCCTGTGTCAAGTCACAGTCTAATCCTAGGCAAGATGGCCTCAATTAGTCTTCTCTAACAAGAAAAGCAAGTTCTCTGAGCCAAACTTCCTTTTAATTTACCTGTAGATGCTGATTCCCACAACACCATCAACACTAATGGAACTGCCAAAGGGGTATCCAGCAAAGTCTCCCCCCCAGGCTGCTGGGGTCTGCACTTTATTATATAGCATAAAACAGGTTGTGGTACTTTTGTATGCAAGATTCAAAACAAAAATAAATAGTTTGCTGTACCTGCAGTTTAATTTGATTTGAATATCTTTTGGAGAATTTCCTCATCCACTTTATTGTAGTGCTCTATTTACTGATGTTGCCAGTGCTAGGAGCCTGGATTTCTTGTTTATTAGAGCTGGCATAATGAAAGTTTGCCACCTGATTAATTTTAATAGTTTAGCAGGGAACCTGAGGATAATTCATATTGGCTGCCAGGCTACAGATAAATTTTGTCCATTTGGTTGTAAAGATTTTGGCAGAAATAAAACCCGCTCTTTGCTATTGTAGGGAAACATTTTCCTGGGTGAAATAGTGTTTTCTAAGGAAGCCACTATCTCATCTGCCTTTATTATGCACCAAGATTTAGCAGTCCCAGACAAACAAGCTTGAGATAATACAATATCCCAGCTCTGATCCCTCACACCGAGTGCTGATTAAGAGACTGAGAAGACTTTGTGGGTCTAGCACTAGTTTAGAATCTGCCTGTCAGAGTTCCAAAAGGCCCAGGGCAGGGAGTCAAGAGATCTGGGTCTCACTCCCAGCTCTTTTAACAGCCACTTTTCCTTTCTGTGCCTCGACTTCCTCATCTGAAGTGCACATCATGTTACTGATTTCCCCTGCAAAGCACTATGTGAGTGCTCATTACTACCAGTTTTAGTGGCAGAGTGTTCCAGGAGAATCTGAAAGGGCTTCAGAGATCATGTGGAGAGTCTATCTGCAGGTGAAAGATTTGTCTAATTGGCTCTGGACTGGAAGGCTGAACACCAAAATACTCGTCCAGACTGTCAGGGAACACTTCTGTTGAACCTTCAGACCCTTTGGAAGCTGGAAACATCCGGAGGTGACAGGCTTAATGTGTGTGCTTCCAAAATGGAAAGAGAGAGGGAGCAAAGGAGGACAAAAAACTTTTTATTTTTCTCTTCCATTATCCCAAGCTCTTCTGCTTCAGAGACATTAAAATGGGACTAAATTTCCTTCACATGTAAATTTTTATCTGGAGGCTATTGCTGCTTTTATTAGGGGTGTTGGACTTCTTTGCTTAGGAACTGGGCTGGAAGAAGGAGGTGCCTGGTGCATTTCTAGGATGGACAAGTCAGACTCTGGCAAGAGGAATTAAAAAAAAAAGGTTCTCAGCTCTTTTTCAAGCCAATTAATTTGGGATATAAATGATTTATACTGAAATGATTAATCAATGCATTCATTATACTTACATGGTTACTCTTTAGCACCAGAGGAAGTAAACAACAGCCTGCAGTATAACAGAAAAGATGAACAATCTTAGACCTCAAACCTACAAATTAATATATTAAGTGAACATCAAAAACAGAGACAATTTTAACTCAACCCACACAAAGCAGCAGGCAGGATCAAGGCAATAGTGCATCTGTTCTAATATTCCACAGTGCAGATCTTCACTTACTAGCCAAAAAAATCTATTAAAATTAAAGGGAGCTAAAGAATTTGGTGTTGGCTTAATGAAAAAGAATATTTAATTCTATTTAAGAAGCACAGTTAATTCCATTTAAGAAGCACATCTATTTAATGCAGCTCATGTCATATTTTTGCAGTAATGGGTTGCTTGTTTCTATTAAAGATTTTAAAAAAATGTCACCTGAAACTTTAAAGAAACTTGGCAAAATTTTTCAACCAAAACCATCAAAAATACATTATGGTTCTGACTTTTTCTCATCTTGCATATATATATATGTTTAGTCCAAATTCCTACAAACTTTCACTTATAAAGTAATAGGCTGATAATTGCAGTATAAATTTATCTTCTCTCCCTTCTCCTCAAGTCCATCTCTTTTTCCATGTGAATTGTTAAATTCTAGTACCCAGTAATGAATATAGTAAAATAAGTAACCTCAGTACAACAGATAATGAGAAAAACTCTCAAAAATCGTGAATGTCAGAAAACACTTATAATTGTACAGGAAAGCCATGACAAAACACATTTTGAACAATTAATAAAAGTCCACATTCACCCCACACTAAATAGATGGTTCTCTTTGTCCTTAATCAGCTTCACAGAGATCAGAAAGCCTCATCAAGCTTTCTTGGACTATTTTGGCTCATCAAATCTCAGAGACAAATTTCTGAACACCAGCCTGTCTTCATTATTTAAAGCATAATCCTACCTACATTAGCACACCTGCTTTCTCTCTGCTCCAAATGCCACTACAGAAATAACTACTCCAGAGTTTACAACAGAAAAATAAAACCAAACAATGCTGCCCTCACACCGTTACAGCCCCCAAAAGACCCAGAGCCAGACAGAAAATATAAGGGGAATTTTCTGTGCACATAATGAACTGCAACACGGCTTCTATGGGGTTTATTTATTTTTAAAGGATGTGGGATTTTGAGTGTACAAAAGTAGCTGGACACACTTTGGGGGGCTTTCAGAGAAGCTAAATTTATCCTGGTGATGTGAATATCCCTGGGCTCTCCTGGAGGCCATGGAAAGCTGCTTCTCCTGAAGAGAACTCAGGACAGGAATCTCTGGTCCCTGAATCCTGAAAGTCCCTGGTCTGGAATACTCCAGCTAAACCCCAGACTGCTCTGCACCTGTAATTCCAGCACACCTCCCTGCACTGGCTGTGCTGAAATGCTCAGTTTTCTTGGCAATGATCCCTCATTCTTTACAACAGGCTGAATGTTTTCCCCAGCAAGCAGAACCTGGATCCCTGGAGCTTGGGACATGACAAACAGCAAGGAGCACATGTCACTGCCTTGTCTGCCCCAGCAGCACGGCTGCCTTCTGACTTACAAGAAAAATAAATATTTGCTTCTTTCATTTGTCCCAGTAGGACTGAAAATGTGAAATATTTGCTGTAAGATTTATGGTGGTGGCACAATTTTCTCCCCATCAGAAGAGAAAGGCTGATTCATGAATAATCTATAGGCACTATAGACTGAACTCCTAATCAGAACTATCCAAAACAAAATCAAGTCTCTTACATAATTAAAGGGGGAGGGTGGAGGGGTGGTTCTCAGAGGTACACACAGTAGAAAATGTCAAATCACTACTCAAAAAAATCCCTACTCACTGCAAATTATCCAATTAAACATCTGCCAGATACTGACAAATGTTATGTACCCCTTCCACAGCATCTGAATCTTACAAAGAACCTGTGTACTGTAAATTTGTATGTTTAAATGGACTAGCAGAGACCTCATCAGATTTCTTTCTACTCACAAGTTTATAACCCAAGGCTACAAATAAAGCAATAAACCAAAACATATTTGCTCTTTATTTTCTTCCTTAATTTAGATGTGGCATCTCATCAACAAATTTCTGCCAATTCTCAGGGCAGAAGACAAGCCAAACTACAGGTGCAATATGCTGGCATTGTATTCCACACCAAAAGCCTTTACCCAAATAATTCCCGCCTATAAGCAATTCTAACCTAATCTTTTGGGCAGAGCAAGGAACAAATTTCAGGAAAGAGCAGCAAAAGGGTCATCATCAGTCCAGCTCACTGTCTTGTTTCCCAGGGCTGGCTACAGGACATGGTAAGATCCTAATAACAAATTTTGATAGATATCTCTTGTATCTCAGCACAAATAAAGAATCTACCCTTTAGGGCATTTAATTTCAATCACTGAGCCTGTGTTATTTCTTAATGTACTCATAAAACTCAGAAAGCACATTGTACATCACTGAAAACGTGACCAAAAGTACAGAGTTCTGAGGCTGTGAAGACCATGCAGTTTTCCATCACAGAGCACTAATCACCCCACTGAAGGCCAGGCAGTGCCTGAAGAACAATGAACCCCCTGTATGGAATGTGGGTCCTGAGATCACCTTTCATTTTGAACATCACAAACAAGGGAACTACCGTAAGCAGCAGGTGTTAATTATTCCTGAATAAACCAGCAGTAAATTAATCAAATCTCTGGGTACTTTAGCAAAGTTGTGGCCAGCTCTAACAAGACTTCACATGCTCTGAAAGATCTCAATGTGTAATGGCAACCTGACTTTGAAACTGCCTGTTTGCTCTGTAGCAGAGGGAGATTAAAAAACCAGCTTCCTGCCATTTTCCAGTTTCATTAAAATCTTTGTCTTTGGAATGAGACATTAGAAATGAAATGCTTAATATATTCATGAAATGCATTCCAGCTGTTTGCCATGGTGACCTTTTCAGTATTCTGTATTTTATATTTTGATTAGCCATGTACTGTAGAAAATCCCTCCCATAGCTTTTGCTATCAGACCTAACTCCTGGCTGTGCATTCTTCTGTGTGAAGTAAAATAATGCAGGGATGTCAACAACCAGCTATTTCAGAGCAATAGGATCTCATACCCAAAGTCACATTTCCATAAAGTCTGCAGAAGGTTCATGTGCAGGTTTTATAGCACACAGGGAGTGTATACAGGGAGTCTTGGCTCCTGCAGCCTTTATTAAAAACTACTGCGCCAAAGGCAGTATTAAAAAATGATCAAAAATAAACTTATTGGAAAAACTACAGCTACAATGCATCTGTGTTTTCATGCTCTTACAAGGAATTTTGAACTCGGGGATATTTGTACCCACTTCAGCCTCCTCTACATGCACAGGCAGAAAACCAGATGGATTAAGTAAAGTATGAGCTCAGATGTAAAAGCTGGAACTGCATCTTCAAAAATATCAACAGACTCTGGCTAAAAATTGATCCTGAATCTTTCAGGCTTTGGTACAGACCACTATGGTTACTGAGAACAGATAGTGGCCTTAAGCTCAAAAAATGGTGTGATGGAATCAAAGAATTGTTTAGATCTTTTGCAGCTGAGTACAGGAAATGGAGATGTAATCTATGCCATGACTATTCTGTTTCTCTATCCATTCTATTTTTCAGCAGAAACATATATTACAAAAAATTACCTAAGGAAAAAAAAGCACATCTACTTTCAGACATTTATATCAAATGCAAAAAGTAACAACTAAAATAACACAGAAATATTTGAAGTAATGTAACAATTGTTTCACAAATTGACAGAAGACATTGAACTATTTAAAACTGACACTGTTACTGACTGTGATCTAAAAAGCTTTTGCCAGTTAAAAAAAAATTGCAAACACACACTTTAAAACTAAATACTCGACAAGTTCCTCCATATTTACAATCCATGAGTGTGAGCTCAGAATTGCACCTGAAAGGCTGAGCAATTCCTTGACATGCCAAGGGATATCCAGAGCCAGGTTACCCTCAAAAGGAGTCGGGTTTAACATGAGGTTAAGAAAGAGAATTATTGGGTAGGTTCAAGAAATTGTGCCATGGACACCTGTGAAATAACCTGCTAACTGAGCAACCTCCTCAGCTTCAAAATCTACCATTCCTACTGACATCCTATCCTTTAAATTTTGTTTTCAACAACAATTTATGGTGACATTCTCAATAGACTACTCTGTATTGCATTAAACTTATGAACTTCTATTCATAAATTTACATTTCCTCAGCATTAGCCCAATACAGAAATTATCATCAGGAACTGTGTGTTGTCCTTCTCATCTCCACATATGATACATGCAGTTTTGGTTGGGGGTTTTTTGGTGTTTTTTTCCTTTTTAAAAATAAATTTCACTTTATAAACCTGTTTTCATTTAAATGTACACCTCTTATTACTTGCCCAGCAAAAGCTTTTCACCTTTAATTATATGGCACAAGCTGTCAAACACAGTCCCCCATGCAATGTCACTACTTAAACATTTGGATGGTAAACAAAACTACAATACCACTGAAGGAAATTCTAATATCGAATAAAAGACTTTCTTATCTAACACAAGACTACTTTATGAAGCCACAATTTTATTATTTAGTTTTATTGTTTTAAATTAAATAGAACAAAGTGGCTATTTCATCTTTCTGATTTAATAAGTTAATAAAGTCTTCTGGCAAATATATATTTGATCTATTTTAGAACACAATAGCTGCTCCTCATGTTGAGGAAAGTATGAGAAAAACCTGCCTTGGAGATGTTGCATCTTGGACTGGATTTGATGAAGCCAATATTTACCAACAATAAGGATTTAATTCTTTCTCTGACACAGCCTTTTCTCCTGCTTTAGTCGTTCCTTGACTATAATGTGGTGAGTTTTCTGCCTTCTTACAAATATCTCCCTCTCTATCACACTTTCAGTGTGACAGTGATTTTTTTCAAACATTCCTTTTGATCAAGAGGTTTTCTCCAGTAGGGAAAATATTGTAATAGGAGATGCAATACAGCATTCCATGAGGGATTACAAGTTCATTCCCTACGACCAGGTGGGATCGAAGCACCTGGTTCAGGTCTCTGCCAGCATTACCCTCAAACTGTGCCCTGGGTCTGCTTTCAGGCCATTATTATTATTATTACTATTATTTAGGAAGAAATTTTGGCTGTGAGGGTGGGGAGGCCCTGGCACAGGTTGGGCAGAGAAGCTGGGGCTGCCCCATCCCTGGAAGTGTCCAAGGCCAGGTTGGATGGGGTTTGGAGCAACCTGGGATAGTGGAAGGTGTCGCTGCCCACCTTGGCTGGGACGTTTCCATAGGCAATTCTTAGGGTCTTCATTCTGCCCAGGACTTAGTATGCAATGAAAATTAATCAGTTAGACAATATTAGGCCAGAAATGCAAAGCCAGACAGAAGAAAGAAAAATAGAAACAGACAGCCTCATATATCCACATGAGGAAATTAAAACTTGACTGGAAAGGAGCAAAAGTCAATTAGAGGGGAGATAATCAGAAAGAGAATTTGAAACAAAGGCTTTCATTTTCTCTGACATTGATTTTAAAATCTTGAAGGAACAAGCACAGTTTTAATGAATGTTATTTAAAAATAATTAATATATCACAACCAGGCGTGTCAGAGAAAGATGAACATTACAGGCTTAGAAGTATTTTTTTACTCCCTGCAGAGAAGTGCTTGATATGAAGGAATGCAGAGCTGGAGGAAACTATAAATATGGGTGTGAGATATTTAATAAAACAAGACTATAAACTCCTAAGTTTAGGTGAGATAAGGCAATATAAACATTTGCCCTTACAGTGCAATGCCAGTAATAGAATGATTTCTGCTCAGTGATCTTCTCAGGAAGAAATGCAATTTGATTAAGGCAATTTTATGCATAAATGATTATTAATTTCTGCAACTTTAATGACTTCAAAGAGAGGCCAAAATTAAGACACTTCCTCTATACTACTAAGCCTCAACTAAAATAATCCCTGGTTTGGTTCTCAAATATGGTCAATCACTACCTTTTGGATGAAAACAAACACCAATATTGCCCAGTAAATTCACTTTGAAGATCTTGTATCTGCTCTACAGTTGCCACCAGACACCAAAGCAATAAACACACTGGTAAGGCTGGGATTAGTCGTGGAACTTATGGGAAATTTGCCACAAATCACAAGAGATCTTGGAGTTCAGCTCTCATGAAAGGATAAATGAAGTGGGAGAGGGCAAGAACTGAAACACTTTCAGAGAGCTAGGAACAACTATTTAAATATTAAAAACCAGGAAAGCATGTTTTACAAATAAAAACCCCCACATAAATCCAATAACTTGACTGCAGGAGGGTCAGTAGGGTCTCAGAGCTACAGATAAATAAGTGAAGAATGCTGTGAAGACCAGAACTAATCAGTGTATACTGAAAAACACACTTATACAAGTGGAAATCATGACTTCTGGAATGAGCCTAGAAAGATACAGAAATAAGATCTTGGCAGGGGTTTCCATAGGCAAGGGATCAGACTTAGAGTTTGAAAAGGCAGGGATGGGAGGGGCTGTGCAAAATTTTTTATTTTGATTTTTTTTAACTCCTACCTTTTTCCCATTTCCATCGTGGCTGCACGATTTGGTTCCACATAAGTAATTATGGAAATGGGCTGAGGATATGACATCTGAGAGTTCAGAATTAACTGAATATATTCACAAAGCCTCCCACTTCTCAGTGCAGACAGCATCGGAGGCTCCCCACGGGGTGCCCGTGAGGCATGAAGAGACCAGAAGATGAATAAAAAATATGTTTGTAGCAGCTATTGTAGCCCTTTTCCGTGCCAGAGGGAAAATCCATCCCTGTGCAAAGGACCAGCACAGAACCCACGGCACCTTGGATTTCCACCTGAGCCTTTAAACCCAATTGTCGTGGGGCACCTGCAGAGGCAGCAGCCCAAGGCTGGGCTCACCTCCCTCCCCCATCAGCACACAACTCACATTACTAAAGCCAGTCTAATTTCTCCCCCTCCTTCTCTCCTTCAAATCAGGTTGTCATTTTTTCTGGGAAACTACAGAATAGACAAGCAGTCCAGATGGAATTGTCCAAGGCAGAGCCACCAGACATATTCAAGAGCAATGGGCTCCACACTTTTGTGCACACAAAGTTCCCCTGTATTGCACAGTGTTCCCCCACAGGGAGGGAAGGCTGGAACGTGGAACCACCAGCAGATTACAGGTACCTATTCAAAATAACTTGTCAATATTTCTTTGTGACCATATAGGATGTATTACACCCCAGATCTCCTTTTCCAAGGACTTCTTGCACAGGCAAGCAGTGATAGGACAAGGGGGAACAGCTCTAAGGTGAAACATCAGTTATTTTTCACTCATCCAGTCCTGTACTGACTTCTGAATTAGAGTGTGTGTGTATGTAAGTGTCCTTCTGCAATCAAATTAAATTGTGTCACTCATTGCAACAAATATAGGACACCAGAATACAAACTGTTCAAACAGGAAAGCAAATATTTTAAAGCCTAGTTCACTAAAAGCACACACACACACAAAAGATAGAGTTGTCTTCTTCTAAATATTTGCAGAACTCAGCTTAAAGACCTTATTACCATTTTATAGAAAATAAATAATTTTACTGATAAAATATTGAACAGGTGTTCAGATCTCACACAACCAGGGAAAAAAGAGCCCAAAGTGAGACAGGACAGAAAGAAAATTACAGTGATTAACGGGAGCTCATACTAGTAAAAAATAGATTTTAATCATAGCTATTAGGTTATGTGAGCTTATTCAAGTCTAAGACTGGGATAAAGCCACTGAAAATTTAAGTCCTGTCACATGTCTTGAAGGTTTTAATTTCTTCAATAGACTAATTGCTAAATGGCAGAATATTTTTGTATGTTAATTTCAAACTGACACATATCAAAATAAAGTCACTTGGTGTCCCAGGTTAGAACAATACCTTTCAGGGAAGATGGGAACCTTCCTGGAGTGGAAAGAAAAACTCCTTCTCCACTTTACTATATCCTTCAAATCAAGAGGCTTTCAGTCAAAAAACATAGAAAAAGGAAGCAAAAATTATTTACTTATATATATAAAAAATAAGAAAGGAACAAGCAGTTACACAACAATAACGAGAAAAATGATCCCAACAAAACCCACCCCTTGGTCTCACTCCGTGTATTTTTCCTTCAAGTTTCCTATTCCTATGGATGTTTTGGATGAGCAGGGTGTAGTGGCAGCAATTCTTTTGTCTTTCCCTGATCCTTTTGGCACACCTATTTGTCCCAGAGGATTTTTGTCCTGAGGAAAGGGGAGAAAAAGGCAATCCCACCCTCCCCTGCACATCCCTAGGGCAGGAATCCTGCTCCCAAAGACCATTAGCTCTCAGGATAATGAAGTTTTCCACCCCCAACCCCTGCGAGGAATTCTGTCCTTAGCTCAGTTGGGTCACCTTTTCCCTCCCTTTTTTGCCAGCATCATGGTGGTAATGGGAAAATGTCCCAAAAAGGAATTTAACCCGTAACACTCGGCTAAGTGGTAGGAGAACATTAATCTCATCTAATGAAAATGGAAAGATGACTCTCAGAGGAAATGCCAAAGTAATCCCAGACTGGAGAAATCAAAATATCTCAGGAACAATACAAAAAAGCACTTACCCTTCCATTTTGCAACAGTCATACACTGAAGTGAAGTGGGATAATTACCTAAATCTCTCATTCTGGTGCAGGGCACAGACACCTCTGTGGGGTTGGGCAGGTACAGAAGGACTCTCCCAACCTGCAGAGCAGGTCCAACACACCAGGGATGCACCACAGGCATTGCACCTGCAGTGGGGAGACAGCTCTGCCAAGTGACATGTCTGGGATTTGCCAATGATTGTGGAAACTGCATCCCAGGAAAGGAGCAGAGTCCTGCATTGCCTCTCCAGGCACTGCCATCCACAGAGTTTACTCAAGGACTAAAGCCCATCCAGCCTTAACAAAGACACCGATTGCTCAGTATTTTCTCATAACTGGAACATACAATTTGCTGGATTGGAACTCTGGAATTTAGGTGGATCAGTCCACGGAACAAGTCAGGTTGAAAGGAACCGAAGCCCCAGAAAGGTCGAAACCTGGATTTTGAATTAGTTAGTGGCATCCAACCCCACATTCACACTTTCACTCCCAGCAGGTTTTCCAGAGCAGCTGAGCTGCCTCTGCCACTGCAGCAGCACCAGGGCTCAGCCACAGCTGTGGGTTCCTCAAGAGGGATTAAGAACGAGCCACCACACAGTCAGCCTGGATTACCCACAGACACATTTATAGCTAAATTCATTTCATTAGAGGGAGATGGAGCTCCTTACTCAAAGTGTTTTTGTCTGTTCATACCCACCAAGTGAAGCCATCGGTTCAGGTGTTACAAACAACTAAGGTTTTGAATCTAATACCTCAAATAATCTGCTCAATGCAAGCAGAATTCAGAATAGATTGAGGCTGGAGTTTCTCCATTGCTCACATGAACAGAAAAAGGTGAACATCAGATGTCAATACAGACCACTGCAACCAAATATTTCTGCAAGCTTTGGGGTTTTTTTCCCCTCTATTTTTAGTGTTTTATATTATTGGGGCTTTTTTAATAATCACAGTTCACTTATCAGTAATAGTTTAATTTATACAGTTAAACACTTAATTCTCAAATACAATTTTTTCCTCTCCCAGGGCAAGTTTGGTTTTCAGACAGATTACTACTACATGCTTAAATTTGAGATAGATTCTTCAGTGAGCAGCTGCTCTCCCGTCAGGTGAATTGTAGTCATGAATATCCACCTTCCAAGGAAAAGCTGGTTGGGGCATTTTGCTTTCCAAGAAGAGTAAATCTATGTCCAAGACCAAATGTCCTTCAGTAGAAGTACAGTACCTCCAAAAGAGAAAAGTGACCAGATCTGAGCTTATTAGATACTTGTCAATAAGGGGGAAAGGCACCTGATGCAGTTTTCAGCAGGGAACAAGATGACTTTAATATTGCTCACCCCTCAGCAGCAATCCAGTCAGGCAGGGAACAGAAATACTGGGACAAGCAGCAACACCACACACTAAGCTGGCCTTCAACTGACTTCCAGTTTTCCTCTGGAGTGCAGAGTTTTTCATACTTCAGGCACATAATTATTGTGTGATACACAGAAGCTACCCCTGTAACCCACACAAATCTGCTTTTTCAATCCCAAATATTGCCTATATAAAGAATCTGTACCTTGTGGTGGCATCGATCAGAATAAGCAATTAAAAAACATAAACATCAAATAAGATATTTTAAGGTCATTATTATTGTAGAGTCCATTGGTAGTTGCTTTTCACAGCCATTTTATCTCATGTCTTGAGCTACTGGTGGTTTTCTACTCTTGTCTCTGTAAAATTTCAAACCACAATTTTTTCCAGTAATTCAGTGCAGAACCTCCTTCTCTGTTACTGTGCATTGAGCCCCAGTCTCTGCAGAACCTTTTTCATTCAATCCAACAGTTTTTGTGCTGTTCCATTAGTTTAACACAATTTAAAAGACCCCCACAAAACAACCTCAGTCATTCAAGAACATTAATTTATAAGCCAAATCCATATATAAATATTGAAGAGAAAAATGAAATACTCAGAAACAGTGGATTTTCTGGTTTTTAGCTAAACAATTTAAAAATATAGATGATTAGAAACCTTATAACATTTATAAACTATTAGATATAAAATGATAGATTAAAGGGTGCATATTACTAAGAAAAATTAATATTTGGGTCTTTCATTTTCCCAAGCCTATATCAGTAAAAGCAGGGGTACACAGTCTGGTGTTGCTGAGTTACTCAGCACATTGCTCCTGTATTTACTGGAGATAAAGACAATGCAACAACCCAGAAAACAGGATTATAATCAAACAAGCTAGAAAAAGGTATTTTATATTTCATTCCACCCATTTAGTTTTTATTTTTAAAGGCATTTCAAACTTAAACAACTTGAATGATTCAGCTTTTATCTCTCAGCAATGAAACTACTTATTTTGTTGGGGTTTTTTCCCATTGATAGGAAGATTTTACTATAAACAACCATGATCTTTTCTGAATGGGTTGCACAGTGATGGAATTTAGAGCTGATGCTTAGAAAAGGAAAAATGATAAGAAATATTTCATTAAACTTCATTCCATTTTTGCCTTTCATGTATATGAACAGGGCTTCTTTTTTGCTGTCAGAAATCTACATTTGGGATTGTACAGCCAATGCTTTCTTAATTATGATCTCACTCAAACTCAATTGAATTTCTCTCTGTCTCTATTTCTTCCTTTTCCTGCTGCTGCTGCTAATTAAGATAAATACATCAGAAGTGTTATTGCTGAAGGGAAAGCTGGAGCAAGTGTCATTGGCCCCCGTGATATTTCCCATTTTGCCATGAGCTGTCACCAATGATTTAGGACCGAGTGCCAAGGCTTATATTAATCTTGATAAAATTAGCAAATGCTCTGTGATGTTGACATCCCTTGGTGCTAAATGACATTCCCCTGGCTGGACCATTACCACTGAAGAAAAAAATACTCTTTCTTCCTCAGAGTTTACTAGATGAGGGCATTAGGTGAAGACTTTTTTCCCCAGAAAGTATGAAGGGCAAATTCAAGTGTTACTTGCTCTAAACATTTAGCCTTCCTTTCAGCATCGCTGGTGAAAATCTGTGACACACCCTTAAAAGATATGAAAACCTCATCTGAGACCAAGGGATAAAGGAGGAAAAGAATTCTATTATATTTCTACTTGACAAAGGGAACTGTTACTCAAGGAAATATTATCTAGAAAGATTATCTTTACTGGCAATGTAAAAGAAATAAAAACTTTTTATTCTTTAAAACCACACTGTATAACTCTCCCTGAAAACAGATGTGTGCACATTTCCACCTATTGTACATCTTCCTGGACACAGGATTTTCCTGAGACATTCCCAGCATAGCAGCCACAGACAAAAATCACCTCTAAATCAAGTGACTATGTCAGGGCTGTGCTGTTGCTTCACAGCCCAATTCAAGGCATGTCCAGTGTTTTTTTCAGTCTGAGGGATAAAGAGCTTTCATTTCTCCATGTACCACCTCACCCAGTCCAGGAGACACAGAAAATAAACCAGAGCTTTGTTGTTCTTAGATTAAAAGCTTCATTTGCGAGCCATTAAAATCCATTTTCTTTGCAGCCATGGGGGGCCAAGAGGTCAACTTGTGAGATTTGTTGGTCTGCATGACCCTCCACACTCATTTGTGTGCTCATCTGCATGTCCTTCGTGGACATTTCTACTCCTAACTTGGGTTCTTGTCTGCTCTTACACACAACCAGAGCTCCTGCTCGCAGGATCAAGACACCAATGCTTGCACAAGGTGCTAAATAACCTGTCACACACTTCCAAAGCTGACCCTCAGCCTTTGAACGTGGCTCATATATGACCTGACAGCTGAATGAAGCTCCAATGAGCACAAGATCTTTATTCTCACTGAATAAATATGCTGATATTCTGGGAGAACAGTGCCCTGTCCTCACAAGAACCTCATACCCTCTCCAGATCTCCACCCTGTGAGTGTGGCCATTTGCAGGATCAGGGTTTGCCTTTGCTGTGCTGATGCATCTTAATACTGATGTGACCCTCAGTAAATTCTGGAGTTTATGGATTTGCTGCCACTGCAATTTAAAAGTAGACAGTTCTCAGCAAGGTTGAATTAACATGTGTCAGCACAGATTTACACAAGGATAGCTGATAACTTCCTGGCAAGGAAGGTGGAGAAAGTAATTTTTAAATGAAAGCCTGGAAGTCAAAGAAAATGCAGAATGAAGGGAGAGGTGGAGACACCTTTTCAAAAGGAACGCAAGTGTAATTTTGAAATTTTTGATTTTCATCACTCCAATGTCAGGAGGGATTCTGGTGGTTCTGTCCTGTCACTACAGCCAAAAAGGGAAAAAGGGTGTTCCCTCCAGTTTTCTAAAGATGTAAAGCAGAAAACAATCTCTAATTATTTTAGATTTTAACATAAAATAGGGGATTTTTTTTTTTAAAAAGTATATGTAGCTGAAGTAATACATAATCAATCATAAAAATTCAAAAGGAGCTAGTACTTGTAATAATGCTTTATTTATCAGGAGCTGAATAAATGGACTTTTTAAATTCTTGTTGGGGCTTTAGACATATAAACGTACATAAAATAATTACTACATAAAGGCTACAGAATGTGACTGTGAAAAATCAGATTCATCATGTTTAGTAAAAAGTATCAGACACAATCCCATATTCTCACTTAAATTGTTGAATAAAACTACATATGGTACATGAAATCGTTTGACAAGTAAAAAGACCCATGACCTATCCTATAAAGTTTATGTACTCTCTTGACTGGTTGTTCCTTAGTTTGATTTTCACTTTAAAAATAGTTAATGTGAAACAAAATCTCTCTCATTCTATTTAAGGCTTGTTGCTATGTCTGATTAAGGACACTAAATTTGCTTCCTGAGTACATTAAAGCCAGTGATGATAATTCTTTCCAGCAATACTCTCTTAACTCAAAGAACTGCTTTTTCAAAGCTTTGCATTAGCATAGAAGAGAAACCTGTTAAAAAACCCAAACCAACACACATTCAGGGACATTCACACACAGATGCAAATGTGCACATCAGCATTTAAACTTTAAGTAAACTTATGGATGGCTTAATATATATGCAGAAATATTAGAAAATATAATTATCCTATTGTCACACTTCTTATTTTCAGTGGAAAAGTGTGTAAATGCAGCTTTTATACTCTCTGGTCAAACATGAATGAATGGATCACATAATATTCAGACTTTGAGAGCTGGGAGCTGTTGGAATAAAATGTCTAAGAAAAGTATTCTCCATAGAAAAGAAAAAAAGGTCAAAAAGTGGGGGAGGGGATGTAGGAGCTGTCTGCCCATACAGCATATCTTCACCAAATTCCATAGGATGATGATCCATAGGATCACCGTCCATTGGATAAGGCCACTGAAATAAGATCCAGCAGATAAACTGACTCCACTGTTACAGTGACATATTTAAAGGATGTAACCCAGGACCAGGAATTTTAATGTTAATTATTGAGATGCTGTTCTGTAGAGCCACACACACTCTAGAAACAGTCTCTTAAGTTTTCAGCAGGGAACTTTAGGAATTGCAGCTCTAATCTTCAGCCACTTCAGAAAAAACCTCCTATATATTTGCCTTCTCTTCAGACTATTGATGTTACTTACTTAGTTTAATCCCAGACTATTCCTGCTCCAGTGGAGAGAATATAAGAGGCAGTTATGGGCCAAGTCCCTTTTTGCCAAGGTTAATGTCAGCACATCAACAGGCTTTTGGAAAAAGTGCTCACAAATATTTGCAGTTCTGGTCCTGCAGCCTCTGAGCTCTGAAAGCAGTTACACACTGTCAGAGAAAAATTGGGCACAGATGAGTAGGAATAATTGGTAGTTTTCTTCTAAAAAATTGTCAAGAATATATTTAAGCATAAGAATTCCTTCCCTGTTCTTGCAAAGGAATTAAGAGGTGGCTACAGGTTTCTCATCAGGAAATGGTTTCAATTACCCAGCAAAATCTTTGCAATAAATAGCACATTTTTATGGAAAGGACAATGGATTCTGAAGTAGGATGGGGAAATACCAAAGGAAAAATTTGTCAATACAGAAAGATTCCCTAATGTCTGCAAATGAGGCTGTGTGTCAACTTGTGTTACTCGAAAGAATTTTAAAGATATTTAAAGTGTGCTCAACTCTTGCTGTCAACATAGCAAGAGCTAAATGCTTTTAAAAATTATGCTATTTCTTCAGAACTACAATTTCTCTTGTCAGACCAGTCCAGAACAAGACATTCCATCAATCATTCTACCAGAAGGAAACTCTAAGTGAATTTGAAGACACTACTGAGATGAAAGCATCTAATGTTTCATTCATAACATTAATATTTATACTAAAGCCCTCCTTGTAACCATGACAAGTAATTAAAGCAACTAAAAGCTATTAGAAAATTCGGTTTATAAGAGAAAGTTTGTCAACTTCTATTATCTGCTTTATTCTGCAAGACTTCACCTGTCACAGAACGACTCAGCTCACGCTGCTGTGCTTGAGGCACAAAAGTTTACAAGCTCCCAATCCTATCCTGGAGGGCCCATGGCCACATGGAAACAGGTGGAAAGGGACAGGATGGTTCCTGCAGAGGCAGCTACATACATCATCTTTTCTCACTTGTTAGACCTGGGTAGCAGCTAATTCTTTAGCTCTCTCAACCTCAGTCACTCCTCATTCTCCTAATTCCCGTTAGTCCACAGCATCTGCTGTGACTCAGGAGCAGCACAAAACTCCCCAGCACAATCAATGGTATCGATTGCTGACTTAGAGGGGCATCAGCACTCACTTCCATGAGGCCAAATCCACCTCACGGCAGCAGCACCAGGTGCAGCTCATTCCCAACACAGCAAAAATAATTGTGGTGCCCTGGAGTGCTGAGCTGGTAGATTTAAAATTCTCGTGGCAAACCCAAAACCATGCTGTAACACAGTCACCATTACAGCAGCAGGTAAGAGAACTCCAATGATGCCAAAACACTGATGAGCTGGTCATTACTATAAAGGACAACTTACTTTTCTTATAGATCAAGAACAGAGAAATCACCTTGTGTGGCAGCCTAGTCTGGATCCATTAAGGCAGTAGCATACAAAATCTTTCATACAGGCTTTGAATCTGTCAATAAGAACCTAGAAACTTTTATAAAGTTCTAAACCAAAGTCCAAATCCAAACTTTGCAAAGGTGAGCGAGCTTGAACATGCAAATCTGGATTGATCTACTGTAAGAAGGAACATAAAGGGAAGAAAGAGTCACTGAGACTAGAAGCACAATTCATCCAGTTTCAGAGTTGTGCACTTATATTTTTCTAAATTCCAATTATCACAATTAGGAAAAAGAGAAATTTACTAAGATTCTTCATTTCCTTTTCACTCATAAAAAATGGCAAATCTCTCACTGATTACTTTGCTCTGCGCTCGATGCTGCAGTGATGAGGTGCAGTGAAAGAGGGTAAGTAAATAGAATAAATGCAAGGAAAATTAGTTTCAAGCCCTTACTAAGAATTACTATGTGATATTTATGATTGTCACAATATATTTGTGGATTCAATGCCAGGTTTTCTTTTGCTGACCAATGTTATCTTTTCCCTTTACAAACATCATTTCTCAGAGTTGCCCAACTGGAGCTCACAACAAACCAAGACAGCTGGATAAAGCCTGGCAGCTTTTTCTTAATACTGGCTTTGCTCTGCAAAGATTAACTGAGCCCAAAACTCCATACAAGGCCCACTAGGCACAAGCTCCACAGACCTGAAATGACCTATAAAGTTCAAGAAATGTCATACCAAGTGACAGAACTGAGTTTCTCAAGGCAGTGTTAAAAAGTTGTTTGAAACAACAGCAAAATGGAAGGAAAGAAATAAAGAAGAGAAAAAGACAATGACAACAAAGGAGTTCCAGGTGAAACACCTGCCTGTCCCTTGGGGGACCTGATCCTTATTGTTTGGAACACCCAATGATTTTGTTATTAATTGCATACTCCAACTATAGAGTTGAGAATCTTATCCAGTACTTACCCCTCAAAAAATCTCTCTGCATCATTTGGGAACTGTTGTACTTGATCATTATTCTCAGATGTTATGACTGCTCATGGAAGACAAGCTTTTGAGACATGGATGTAGGAAAAGGAACTCCTCAAAAAGCTGGTCAGTAGCAGCATGGATCAAATCAAGTGGCAAACCATTAATTCCAGAAACAGAAGAATGTCAGAGCCTGGAGACAAAATTTAATGGGCAAACCAAGTACCTGAACTACAAACTGTGGAGTTCATGCCCAGGCTCCTGGGCTGCCCTGCCCTGACAAAATAACCTTATGCAAAACAGCAACTCCTGAACATCCTCAGAACTTTGATTCCTTACATTTGCTGCTTATCAATTTTACCAGTGAAGCAGAGGAGAGCAGCCTGGATCCACTTGTGAAGTTGTCTCTAAACAAGTCAATCTCAAAGAACAATGGAAATGCTGCTCTCTGGCTCTAACAGCTTTCTCTCAGTTTAGCTCTTAACAATTTCTCCTTTTGTAGTATTTTACACAATTCAATAAAGCTTCTGGTGCTTTTATTTACCCCCTGTGATGCACAATTGTGATTATGAGCTCGTCATGATTGCAGAAACGTAACACTTCAATCAGGTTTCTGGTGAACAGTTTTACTGGTAACAATTTTACTTCCATGATTAACATTTTTCTACCTAGAAAATGGAGAATATTTGTTCTGAGTTCTTTGCCTCTTTGTATTTTTTTTTTTTTAATAAACCAATTTTCTGTAACAGCTACAGAAAACCAAGAATTTGGTTAAATGAAGATAATAAAATTTATTCTTATTCACTTACCATATTGAAGAAAAAAAAAAAACAAACCAGAAAACACTATTAAGTAACAATTCTGAACATTTTCCTGAACATAAACAATGATGTTAGCTTCTTTTTCAATCAATAGATTAAAAAATCAAAGTCTTCAGTTCTAGTCAAATAGACTGAATATTTCACCAAAGAAAAAAAAGAAATATTGAATTGCTTTGATTAGTAAGATTAGACTTTGTCATAAACCCAAATTTGTATTCCATGGGTAATCCAGTCATTTCAAAATTGAAATCAGTATGAAAAGCCTGAACTGGAATTAAGTCATCTGAACAGTTTCTTGGTTAATCTTAAAAAGCATAAAATGAAAGATATTCTGAAGGCATTATTCTAACTTGGCTCTGCTAAAAGATCAACTTGGGCTTTCTGAAAACATCTTGTATTTGATGAAATTGCTATTTGTGATGAAAAAGCTGAAATTTCAAGCCAGCTTCAACAAAGATGTTTCAAAATATGCTCTCTGTATTAAGTTCATTACTTTGATTTTATGAAATGTCAGACAGTAAAATTTAGCACAGATAATTATTTAAATTAGAAAGCCTGTAAAATGTAAATTGACATGCCATCTTGGAATTGGAAGATTGTTTTCAGCTTATTCTTTTGAATACCATCCACTTTGCCACTCATTTTAATGTAACTAGCAAGCAATTAACATACCAATCAGATTATTCTGAAATCTTCATTCATTCTACCGGCTCTCCACTGAAATATTCAATTCATTTACTTCACAGATTACTATTAAAAGCCTTTAAATTTACCCTAGAAGAGAGTAGTAGAGACCAGTTCCTATATTGAGAATACCATCAAGTTCAACTAAATGCCACTAATTATTTTAGCAACGGTAATTACCATTTGTAACCAGTGAGAAGGGTTTCATAAAATTACAGATTTCTACTATTCTAAGAGTAATTGCAACACATCCATCAAGACCTCACTCAAGGCCAGTGAGTCCATTGGGGCACTCACAGAACACACTATTTGTTGTCTTTCCCAGTCCCATAAATCTTGCCAAAATCCAGGTCTTCCCCAACCCTGTGTTCTGTCCTTAGCAGGGGTTCCAGGCTGTGCTTTGATCCCAAGCATGGAATTGTCAGTTTATAGCACTTAAATGAATAAAAGGATCACCAAACTATTTCCTGCACTATCTCCTTAGAGTGGGAACAAATATAAGTGCCCTAAGTATGCAATTATTAGTTAATTAGAGATATTTATACTTTAGGCACACAGCTCCTGAAAACCCAGTCAATACTAAAGGCAGAAATTCTTGGAGAAGATAAGGAGCACTGGTTTTACAGATAAATCAGGAGACAGTTGAAACACACATTGATTTGGCCCCCTCACCTTTCCCCATTTAAAATGTGTTAGAACACAACTTTCTTTCCCAAAAAACAATAGTGTAAGAGGTATTGCCATCCAACAGCTTCCAGCAAAGGATACCTAGTGGGAATTTCAGCAGTCACAAGACTCAGAAGATTAATGTTGCTTTCCAAGAAATAATTCCCGATGTGTTTCCCACACATATGCACAGAGGACAAACCCTTCACTGTGAAAACAGAAGTGTGAATACACCCATAACACCTCTGAGGAAACCCTTCTACCCTCTAAACACCAGACAGTTAAGCAAATACAGTTTGCTTTACAGAGAAGCTGAGAACCTTCTGAAAAATACATGTGGAACAAATGAAAAACCAAAACATCATTTATGTGAGCTTTGTGAGATCTGGTACAGGCTTGATACTTTATTTCTTCCCTATTCTTTAACATTAACAAGTAAGAACAAGGCAAAGAACCTGAAAAAGAAAAGAACTGTCCATTTCCCATTTCCTACAATGAGCTAGGATTCTTTTTTATTTACAATTAAAACACAATAGAAATGAATTTTTACTCAATCTCTATTAGGACAGAAGAGAGTGAGAGAAGTTCCCTTAAGAATACTGACTGGAGAAGAAAAAAGGCCAAGATTTTAAAATCTTGAAGGTGGTGTTTAATCAAAACCAGTTTTTAAAAATTGAATTCTTCCTTTTTTCTTCTTTTTTGACTTGCAAATTTCTTTACAAAAACCTGAGCATATTGTTACAATCTCAGCTTATGGTACAGTGTGGTTTTACCTTTGAGACACAGATTGTCATTGCTCCAGGAAAAGAACAGAGTCTAATTTTCAGAAGAAGTGAACACACAGAATTTCTGCTGAAGTCAAGTATAGCTGTGGGCACTCCAGATCTCCTGAAACAAAATATATCATGCTCAGCCATTGTTCACTGTTTTGCCTACTTATGCATAAACAAGAAAGAAAAAGGGTTATTCCCACAGGATGGACTAGTTTTGTTTTTGATACAACGGTAAAAGTTCAGGGTTTTAATTATTTTATGCAAAAATCCCAGATATTTTGCCAAATACCACCAGGGCTGGTGGGAGCTCAGTGCACACAGAGCACAAGCCTGAGGGGTGTGGAAAGCTTCCCCCGCTATCCCTGGAATTCCCTTCCTTCTAATCCATCCCCTGCAGTCATTAGCTCGTGCTCTGTGTGTGTACAACCACCAATTTAAAGAGCAATTTACTGGAAGTCTGGAAACACAAACATCAGGGTTTCTAACTGATCAAGGGATCTCTGTGTTCTGATAAACTCTTGCTTGGGGCAGCTCCGATTTACAATGATTAATAATGATTGCAGTGATTTCTGTAGCTCAGCATTTGCCAAGAGCTGAAGGAGCAAACCCCCCTCACTGCACTGTGCACAGGGGAAGGGATGTCTTGTAACTGCCACCATCCATCTCCCTTATGCCTTGAATTATATCCCACTCAAAAGGCACAAATGCTTTCAAGCAATGGTGCAGATAGCAGCTAATGCAAAACATTAGCAAAGATGTAGTTTTATCTCACCATTCTATGTGAAGACTTGCAGAACTTCATTTCCAAAGGGGCTGAGACAGTAATCAACTCACATCCATTTACACTGCCCAGTTATGAACACTCTTATTGTGCCTTACTGAGCTAAAGGATAATTTAGCAGACTCCAGATCACTGGTTCAGAGGTCTCTTATTTAGTGCTGGTACTCAAAAATACATTTGTGTCGAACACTTCTGTTGGATCTGAAAAGTCCAAGAGTGTGGTCCTGCTGGCAAGAGCCTTGCAGGATTTAAATTGATTATTCACATATATGTGCCTTCTCAGCTAATTTATACTTTTCTTCCTGGTTTGCTTAAAGGCTTTAATTCAGTGGCTGTGCAGTGAGCTCCAAGTGTGCTGTTTGAAGCTGTGTAAGAGCATCACGTTGAGGAGATGATATTGTCTCCAGCTCCCCACTCTGCTGGGAGCTGTTTTATGCTGCAAGTACCAGGAGCTCTCTCCACTTTGCTCCTGGACTCTTTACTGTACTAAGCCCATCTGCCAGGTATTGCAGAAGAGCCAAGGAGTCCCAGGGATTAATTGGATAAGCCATATGAAGTATTCCCCCCCCTCCTGTCCTGCTTTTCCCTGAAGTCCTGAGCATCCTGATTGTAAATGGTGATCATTCCCTCAGCTGTTTGCTTCTGTGTGTTAACTCTGGCTTTCTAATTTGGTTGAAAGAGCCAAGCCAATCTCCCAGCTGGGTGCAGGGCAATTCCCACACACAGATGATTCAATTTTTGGAGCTTGAGGTACTAGAAATTGGACAGCATTTTCTTTTCAAGGTAAACTTTGGGCTAGATATGTCCTGTCAGGTTCACAAAGCACAGCCCCATGTAGTTCCATGTCTGGCCACCTGCTGACATAAATGTTTGCCATTCAGAAAAAAAACCCACAACAATTATGTTGTAATGGCACAGGAGCTCCTGGAGGTAAATGTCAGCATCTCCATTAACAACCCAGAGAAGCACCAATGTGAAATCAGCTCATTTTTGGATTTAAGGATTTACCTTTAACACCTCTGCCAGAGCAGGGCTCTGAGCCCAGCAGCCCAGGCACTGCTGTGCTCTGTCCAGCTTGGTAGAAGTCCTTCAGGATCCAGAAATAACACACCAAGCTGTTTGACAAGTCCTGACTTTGCACTTCAAATATTATCAATATTTGGCAGCAAACTTCATTTAATTAACAATCTCTCACTTTAAAAGCAGATATATTCTTTTAATGAAACAACGGTGCTACTGCTTTGAAGAATTCAGAGAAAGATGAAGCTGGGACCTGATGATAATTCCAAGCAGCCTCATTGCACCTTCTTGGCAAAGCTGTTCAAAAGCCCCATTTCATTCCCTGCTCTGATCAGTAGATTGGATACTTCTTTAAAGCTATAATACATATTTTGCTTTTTAATGATGCAATGAAGGAGTTGATGTAAATAATTAAAGGTGGTGTCTTTAGAAACCAAACTTTTAGGGAAGGAGGAACTCTAAGATCACTTTGTAGCAAGCTAGAAAGTCTCTAAATTATATCATGGCACACTTTCATAATGGAATCTAAGATAGGTATAAAGTGTTGGAGATTTAGATTTCAAAGTTTAAAAAGATATGCAATTAGAACTGTTAATATGTTTGTAAGAGATTATGCTGCCATGTTTCTACATTTTTTTCTCTCATTCAAGGTGTCATTAAGACACACAAAATTCTCCCTCAGTCCATCTATCAGCAGTGTTATCTCCAGAATGGCAGGAGCCTCGTCAGAGATGGTAAGATAGCTCTGAGGTACTGGAACATCCCAAAGACACACAGACCAAAACACCAAACCCCACATGTCAAACCCTTAGAGGAATAAAACAAACCCAGCTCATGAAATGCTGGTGGAGCAGAGACACTCTTTCTGCTCTTTAATATCCAGCTTTCCATATGGATGAAAATTCATTAGAGTCTAATCTTTTTTAGGAAACCAAATTATCACAGGTTTCTGTCATAATCAATGTGGCAGATGGCTTGGTTTTCCTAGATAGATGACAGCATTAGAAACATTTTGAGAGTCACATATTCACACATGAAGCTGTAGCATTCTTTACCTAAAGTTTACATCTCCTTTACAAGCTGCTAATAGCTTCTCATAAAATCAAAGAAATTAATTATTAGCAACCGATCTCTAAAGGTAAATTACCTAAAGTAATTGTAATTCCACTTTCATCCACAGTAAATCCTTCATCTTGGTATTGATTTTTCTTAAGCTCCATTTACAGAGTTTATGTTTAAAAAAACAAGAAAGAACGATTGCTGATAAATTGGCACTACACTGAAGTGGCTTAAATTCTCATCACTGCCCACAACATTTTTCCCTACATCTTAAATATAATTATTCCAAGAGAGTTATAAGAGGTGTTCTCTTACACACCCTTTGGAATAAACAAGTTTGAAAGCAAGCTAAGTTAAACCTTAGTCCAAGGTCTCAGAGTGCAGCTGTACAGTCCCCTGCCCAGGTTGTCAGGGCAAACACAAAGAGTTAAACACGGTTCCTCCAGATATTCTGGGTGTATAAAGCTGGTGCAGTTTTAAATTAAGGGGTTTTTTTTATTATCTGAATCCTGACATTAGAAGAGGACACAGACTTGGCCATCTGAACTCAGAGGGACAAATCCCCATTTCCAAAAATGCTCCTTCAAGTCAAGTGCTACCCCCAGGCAGGGCAATGGCTCAGCTGCCTCTGCTTCCCAGTTCCCTGATGCTGCAGAAACACACCCTGCAAACCTCCCTCCTGTCACCTGAGCAGTTCAGAGGTGCAGCCCTGCCATGCACACGCTTGGCTGCAGAGGATTTGGGGCAGAGCAGAGAAAAAAGGGTTAACCAGCATCCTGTCAGTTCAACAAGGAGTTGGAAACAAACCTTTTTTCACCTCCTCAACTAACAGATTCTCAGAGTTATATTAGTACAATTTGCATAGGCACAATTATATGAGAGTTTAATTTTCAGCTTTTGCTAGAAAATTTGCTAATTCACCATACTTTCTTCTCGTGGGTATTTGCTTTATAGTTCAATAATGTCAGGGCACAGGTCAGTCACTAATGCTCTGCAGAACATTTACCATGAGACTACTAATTAAATTAAACAATTTATGTAATCTCACTTTCCAGTTCTCAACCTGAGCACAAAGGCAAAGCAAAGAGAAAGAAATTAACTTCAAAACAAATGCCTCATAATTAAACTTTAATTTTCATAAACATGAAGAAAGTTAACAGCATTTGCTATCCCAAATTAAGAAGTCAGCCTGTCCCCTTCGTGCACATATGCACATCAACCATTAAATTTTAATGTTAATACAGTGCAGGCAGTTCTCATATGCAAGGATTCTAATCCTCACTCCAAGAATCACCTGCTCTAATATGATACCACCTACCACCATTCAGTGAGGTTTGTGTACCCTTTGCACTTGAGGAAAGGAGAGAAGAGAGAAAGAATAAAATTTATATGGTTCAGCTGAGCAGAGATCAAACACACCATTATTTTCAAGCATTAATTCAAATTACAGCCAGTCTGCATCAACGACACTGATTTGCATTTCTTGCTTTCTGCACACAGTTTTGTAAGTAGAGATTAAGTTACTTGTAGAAAAGTTACTGAATGACAGAAACAGGAAAACACGTCTCCAAACTGCAATACCAGAGTGTAAAATTCAGCAGGGTCCCTCAGACTTGGACAAGCTCTGCCTGTGTAAATCTCTGCTGCCAGAGCAGGATATTCTCACAGTCAAAACACAGCCCTCAAAGCTCTGTACAATTCCCTACTGCAGGTAAAAGTCTGGAGCATCACCTGCTTAATCAACCAGCTCATGATAGGATGAAACCAGACTAAATCCACCAAATGCATTTTTCTAGAAGGGCAGTTCTACTAATATGCTCATCCACTGTAACTTTCCAAATCAATAAAAGCAGCCAGACATAAAGCTTTTTGCTGCAGATGGAGACTTGCCTTCCAGGTCAGAGCTGTGAATGTGGCACAGAAGTGAAATACCAAAGAGCAGAGGAGAAGCAGAATGTGCAGAAACATTTGCTGAATATGAACGAGTTACATACACTTGAAAACAGGCAGAGAAGCCAGTTTGCCCAAGTAAGAAAAGCCAGATTTGATTAAGCCACAATAAAATCTGAAGATAGTTTTAAAATTGCAACAATTTTTTTGTGTGGAATTAGGAGACAAACTGAGAACCACCTTAGTTTTGTACATGGTACAAGTCTCAGAACTGGGAATCACTGCTATGTGATATCAGGCTGCTGAGACACAGCAAGGATCAGAGCAGTATTAGAGTATTTTTAGTGGTTCGATTATTATTTTTCATTATTAAATATTAGGAAAATGCCCTCCCTCCCTTAGCTACAAGAAAAAATAAATGCAAGTCAAAACAGCAGAACCAGTCCACTAGGAAAAGTTGGAATAAAGCTCAAAACAATTCCAGATTTAAGCATTTTGAGGGTTTTATGCAAGAATGATAGAAAAAGTAATTCTATAAAATCTGATGTAAAATGTACTAATTTCAATGTGCAACATTTTGATTTTTCTTTCCAGTTCAGTCCATTCCCACCATTTCAAAACAGAAATGTGTGTTGCACCCTTTGGGGATGCCCAGTTATGTATCAGGAAATTATGCTATAGTATTCTTTACTGTAGGTCCTGGTGCAGCAGTCAGCCTTTTTGCTGCACTTTATCTTCAGCATAACTACAGCCCCAACAGAATTCTGCATGACTCCCTCTTAAAAAATAGCAGTAATAAATTTTTTCCCCCAAAATGCAGGTAGGAATCCAGAGTCAGCTGTTTTAAAATTTATGAAAAGAAGAAGTAATTTAAACGTGAGATGAGAGCAATTTTATTCCCATTTCAACTAATGCTAATGTTCAGATTTTAGTTATTAAAATTAATTTGCTTCAATTATATTAAAATCAGTGGAATTGTGTGTCACGGTATTGATGGATAATAGCAATAAGCACTAAGCATGATGTTTGAAACCTCTACTCACTGTCAGCAGGAAGCATAAATGCAGCCACTAAGGCAAGAATAGAAAATGGAAAAAAAAACTTATCCTTTTCATAGGCAAAAGAAAAAAGCTACACACAAAAAATTGTAATCCAAAAAGTAAACTTCTGTCTGTATTTTAGGTGAATCATACTGATTCACCTAATACTGATACTGAGCCCATATTCATGCCTGAGCAGCTCTTAAAATTCATTACCTACAGAGTTCTCTTGTGTTCACCTTAAGACAGAGAGTTCATCACATTCTACTGTGCACTTCCTTTATGGAAGGTAAAGCCAAAGAATCTGGTTTTCCCTCCACTGTCACTGCAAAAAAGCACAGCCTTTATTTCCCAGCACAATGTATGGGCAGGGCTGCAGAGCAATGCTTGGGAAAAAGGTCTTCATCATCTTGCTAATCTTTAAAGGAGCTTTGATTGATCTTATTTACAAAAGGTTCACATGGATCTAGTTTTACTTAAGATTGGAAAGTGTGTAATAGGAGACCATAAAGCTAATGGAGGTAAAATTGTCCAATATTGTGATCAATTACAACCTACCTTACATTTATCACAAGTGACTGTTTTTCTTTGAGCTGATTCCAAGCTCTTTATCTTCAGATCTCCCTCCTTCCTTTCTTTTTTTAATATGTTTATTGAATGTTTAGAAAACCTTCAACAGAACACAGAAAAGAAAGGGATTGGTAAAGTATTTGTGCATTCAGGCAAATCCAACTGAAAACTGAACCCTCTCCTCAAGGATGCAACGATCCTTACAGTTCTGACATGGGACAGAACTGAATATTTAAGAAAGGCCTGCCACAGACATAATTAGCCCTGAGAAGACACTTTATTCAGTGACAGCTATAATGCATCAGGCACAGACTCTTCGAGGAGGATATTATGGGACAAGCAGTGGCATCATCTGTAACATCTGTATCACCTGTAACATTCTATCTTGCCATCATTTGAGCAGCAGCACCCACAGAGATCCACGTTACTGTGAAGTAGGAGCAGATCCTTACAGACTTCACTGGGAAAACCACCACAAACCTCACTAAAATACTGGTAATTTTGCGCCTGAAATTGGAACAGGACTTGAAAGATCTCAGCTCTGTTGTTCCACAGTGCTACACCAAAGGCACAGCCTGGTTATGTGCATCCTCACCAAGAAGCAATTTCTCAGCCTCCCAATGCTCCAGCTGCAGTCACAGCAGTTCACTGAGCAGCTCTTCATTGTTGACTTTGAATGATGGGAAGAACAAAACCCAGGACTGCTGGATTCAGAGGCAGGAATGCTTATCATCTACAGCTCAAGAGACTCATGAGTTGTAAAGACAGAGAACTAAAGGGTGACAGTTCAGCCACCCAATTTCTTACACGACCTTGAAAGAATACAAGCTACTTAAAATACACAGGGTAAGACACCAGTTGGGAAATCTTCAGTGGGGGGACAATAAAAAAGGAAGAAACTTACAGATTGTCTGAATGATTGAGAACTTGCTCCTGTATGTTTTCATATACTTCCAAGTCAGCCTGTAGACAAGGTAGTAGTCCAGAAATTAGAGTTTGAGAGTGTGGCATTCATTAACTGAATTGTGGTATTTTCATTTAAAACAGTGTTTAAATATGCAGGTTGTTCCCAAGCAACATTAGTCTCTTAGTCCCTCCAGCTGAGAAAAGATCTGCTGGGTTGTAAGTGTCCCCTTTGAAAGGATCATTCATTGCACAAGGGTGTTCAGGCATGATAAATTATTCCAGCCCTTAAGTCCACATTTACCTCTGGTTTTTGTTGCCTTTTACTTCTCCATGGTAGCCTTAGGAGGGTTCTCTTTAGGGCTCCAGTATTATATTGTAAACTAACACAGACCTTTGCTAAGATTTTCATTTACTTGCAGTGTGAGTTATGGACCCCTTCAATGATATTGAATGGCCAAATGATGTGAGGTCAAACAGTTTGCCAAAAGCTAATGCATCTCATACTAGACTGCATATGAAACTTAACTGCTTTCATTCTTCCACCTTACCACTTCTCTTCTTATTATTTTTATCTTCTACCTTTGGAGAGGACAAGATAGTCAATAATACTGCAGGGGATTCATCACACAATAGGCAGGGCTTCTCTTAGCAAGGAGTTTGCTAATGAAAGTATTGCAGGATGATCTGTACATTTTAATGGACCTTGAACAAAGATTTGAGCTTTCCTTTTTCATTTTTTTTTTTAAACACCACATGAATTTTTATTAGTATATTACTCCAGACTTGTTTTGAATACTTAGGGGTCACCTTCTTTGTTGGAGTCTGCATAATGGCAGAGAGGGCAAAGTGGAATGGAATGAATAAATAAGGAAAGATTACACTTTACCTTTCAAGGACGGGAACTACAAATAAAGTTTTGGGGGTTGTTTGTTTTGGTCTTTTCTTGCATTCCCAATTTTCGGCCTTTTTTTTCCTTCTTTAAACTTGTCAACACCTCATGCAATATTACACATGGAAAACATCTGTCATACTTTGGGACTAGCAATTAATTTATTTTTTTGTATAATATTTTTCTGTCAACTAGAAGCAGTCCTGATAATTCAGGCTTTAAATTAAGTTTGCCTAAGGGTACCAAATAAGAGCTACTGACAACTTAGCTACAGACATTATTAAACATTTAACCTTAACACATTAAGCAAAGCCCATCCCACATTGTGCAGCCAGCCAGGAGAAAGAAACCAAACACACTCCTTGAGGATAAAACCTATAATATTCAAAAAAAATGGGAGGTTTTGCAAACAGAAGTTCAGCTTTACCACTGATGCAGTGCCCAGCTGTGAATCCTGCCTCTTTGCATCTGGAAGGATGCAAAGAAACACAAGTTCACCTAAAATACGAAAGCCTTGGCTACCACTGATACAAGTGTAGATTAAGATCCACAGCTCCCCAGAGCCTGAACTCCTGAGGACACGAGCATGGAGGGCTCATAGCTAAGGAGTGGGGTCTGCCCAGACTTCAAAATTCCTTCAATGGGAACAAGTCTTAAAAAAGCCAGTTCACTTCCAAGAGTATGGTGCATGTTCAAAGCCTGATGGCATCTCAGGATCAGGGAAGAGGAAGAAGGAAGCACACAAGGAAGTGGTTTGGCTTTTAATATAATAATCCAGATCACTAACATCCTGCCTGTTTCCATGGCAACTGAGCCAGATTGCTTTTGAATGAAATTGTGAGTTGCCAGTTTTTAACCCTCACGAATAAAGGGGCATGGAGAAGCCCACTTATGTGGGTTTGGAACTGGTTTTAAGCAAGGCAGTGATTTAGCATACAAGTACTTTTCAAAAAAAATATTAAAGTTATTTTTTATTTATTGTTTGAATCAATAAATGCAAAAGAAGTACTCCCAAAATGTTGAAATAAAATATTTTTCTGCAGAATCACTGGCACCAGAATGTGAAAATCCCAGTAAATGAGGTAATTGTAATGTTTCCAAGAATTTTTGGAAAGTCATTTTGCAGCCATCTAAAGAAGAGATAATATTTTCTGAATTACAAGATACAACAGAACCAGATAAATGTGTTCCCTTGATCACACTATTGTATCACAACATAGACTGCCATAAGAGAACAGATTAAAATGCAGAGTCATGCAGAGGTCCACAGACATTAAACAGCATAAAAGCATTTTTAATTGTCATATTTGTTGTAAGAGAGGTAAATCAGAAACCTATCGCTCATTTCAATCTACAAGTGATGGAGCCACGAAAAAAGAAAAGCCAAAACAGAAAAACCCTCACCAAGATAACACCATAAACTCTTGAAACTGAAGAGCACAGTTTACTGGGGATTTTTGGTTAAATATGTATTCATAGATTTTAGCAAGTCGAATGCTGAAAGGTTCTGAGCATATCTGATGACAAATTACTTATCCCTTGACATACCCTGCTGAACAGAGCAGTAGGTTCTTTATGAGATTCTCTACGACTTTAAATGAGATTAGAGTTGTATTTGACAGAATTCCCACATGAGGGATCCCTCACCTAAAGGA